>PITA01001279.1:0-204611 GCA_004023965.1 Spilogale gracilis
GAAATAGGTCATTTCCAGGTGGTGGGTGGGAACTCCGAGAAGCTAAGGAAGAGTCAAAAGGAAGGGATGCTAAACAGTTTGGTGATGGGGTACATGTGGGGAGGAGAAGGGGAGCCATCACAGGCCCAGAGAGGGCAGCTGACTTCCCCAAGGTCACACAGCCAGCAGCAAATGTGGGACCAGAACCCAACTGCCCAGCTCCTCATCCCGTGTTCCACACGAGGCCATCTCATCGTGGAGCAGCCAGAACGTGGAAAAGGGAAGGGCTGTGAGTTTGCTCCCAGTCAGCTTGGAGTGAGGCAGGTGGGGGCAGGACAGGAGGAAATAGCTGGAAGGCGTCATCACTTGGGGGGGTACCCCTGGTGGGCTGGACGCTTTGCAGTTCCCCTCTCTTCCAGTAACCCCTCTCCAAGGCTACAGGGGTATCATGCCTCTTACACTAGGTTCCCAGAAGGCTCAGACGGGCAGAGCAAGCTGTCCAAGGTCACCCAGCCAGGTGAACCCAAGGATATCAGACTCTCAAATCTGGGTTTGTCCCCCTCAGCCAGACAACCCCCTGGAAGCAGGTTTCTTGGGAAGGAGACAGAGTATAACTTGGAAGCTGGAGGGCCTCAGTGGCTTAGGGTCACCTAGAAGGAGCTCCCCATTTGGAATTATCCCCAAAGCAAATTTACTCCCTGGGATGCAAGTGGAAGGGGGGCTAAGAGGCCGGGGCTGCTGAGGGCCCAGGCTGTTTGAATTCTAGCCAGGCTGTTCCCGCTCCTGGCCCAAGGTCATTTGTTCTGGGAGGAAAGCCGCTTCTCAGCCCGGTGTGCCCCGCCCTCCCTGCTCTGAGCTGGGAGCTGGGGGAGGCTGAAGGACAATGTTCCTGGTGAAAGCAGATTATCCCGTGAATGTGAGGGGCTGGCTGAGCGGGATGGCACTGTGGTGACAG
The DNA here is from genome assembly GCA_004023965.1 of Spilogale gracilis. Classification (NCBI taxonomy): domain Eukaryota; kingdom Metazoa; phylum Chordata; class Mammalia; order Carnivora; family Mephitidae; genus Spilogale; species Spilogale gracilis. The sequence continues at coordinate 935 of PITA01001279.1, forward strand.
GTCCATCAGGCGGCCTCTCCGAGGGGATGTTTCCCGGGGCTACTAGTGACAGGCCCGGGCTGTGGAGGGAGTGCTGATGAGTGGAGACAGCCTGGCCCCAAGGCTGGAGAGAGTGATCCAGCTCAGGCCTCTGGGCAGGGCCTCAGCCTCTCTGATGCCTCCTCCTGAGAAGCCCTGGGAATCACCCTGTCACCAGCCTAGTCCCAGCTCGGGACCGTCCACTGCATATGTCCCCTCTTCGTCTCCATCCCCTCCCCCTCTCCTGGCCTTGGCCTCCCGGCCTCCAGGTGCCCCACCTCCAACCCGGCTTCCGCCCACAGCCAGGGGAACATTTCTGAAATGCCACACACCCCTGCTTACCACGCAGCGAGCCCACTGCCCCAGAAGAAGGCTTGGCTCCTTGGCCTGCGAAGCCAAGCCCTTCGTGGTCTGGCTTCGGCTTCTCTCTGGGGCTACATCTCAGACTCCTCTCTCTCCTCCAGGCCTTTCATGTGCTCCTCCTTCCTCCCTTCTTCCTTCTAGCACCCTGCCACACTCTGCCGCCTCCCCATGGGGCCTAGCCTCTACTTCTCCCACAAGTCTCAGCTCCGACTCACCTCCTCCTTGAGGCCTTCCTTGAATGGAACCTGGGTTAGGGCCCCCCAGGTCCCCGGCACTCACCCCTTCGTCCTCCCAGGTTCTCACACGTGTGGGGCACATGCTAAGCACCCACATTGCTTCATTCCCTCCTGGCTCCAGCCAGAATGTGGTAAATGCCTGTGTGGCCATCTCACACAGCAAACTGGGGTGTATTGCATTTATCCACTTTATATATATTACATATACCCACTGGGGCACAGGCAGTGATTGCTCAAAGGCACCAGCAGATTAGCAGCTGATGTGAGCCAAGAATTCCAGGCTCCCGACTGTCCATGCTCGATGTCACATCCCCCCCCCCACCTCCCCCCTATATCTCAGAGTCTGGGGGCTGTTCCCTGGTTCTGACTGGAAGATCATTCAGCCAGACTTTGGCAGGGACCAGCCCTGGCAGCCCTGGGCCTCTGAGCAGCTTCCCATGGACGGTGGGGGGTTAGGGGGGAGGCAGGGGCAGGGAGGAGCCGAGGCCCTCAGGGCAATTGGTAATCCACAGTGTCTCCGCTCTGGCTCTCCTGGCCAAGTTTTTGCAGCCCTCCAGCAGATCCCGGAGTTCCTGACCTTGCTCCGGCTTGACCTCCGGGCTTCCCTCCGGATCTTGCCTCCTGCGTGCAATCCCATCTCCACATTTCAGGCTAGCCTCTCAGCCCCACCTCCCTCTAGCTCTTGCGGGAGGGGGGGGGTGGCGGGGGGAGGGTGCTGGCTGGAGAGGGAAGATAAGCATTTCTGACCCTGGACCCTGCCGGAAGCCCCGCCCCCAGGCCATCAGTCTGGCCTTGGGCTTGTTCTGTCACCCTGTCCCTACCACCAGAGCTTTGAACCCCAACACGGAGCTTAGCGCTCTGGCCCCACCTCCTCTCCCCACCGCTGCTGAGGGGCTGGGGGGGATGGCTGGGGATGATGAAGACGTCTCAGAAGGAAGAAGCTAAAGATGTAAACGAGCCCGTGAAATCCCCGGTGACAGCCGTGACCATTGTGGCTCCAGCCATTAAACACGGAGCTTTCACGGCCCCTGAAATACACCTGGGGCTCTTGTCAGTGCCTCCTGCTCCTCACACATGCAGCAGCGGATAGGCAGGCACACGTGCGTGCACAGGCTCCGGGAGCACCCCAGAGGGTCGGCTAGGGGACCCTGGGGAGTGGTTCCAGTAGTCCTCTTGGGCTGGGGGTGGGCAGGGTAGAAGCCCAAGTCTGCTTTCCTCATGGCCACCTCCTCTTTTGGATGGTGCTTTGTGTTTGCACAGTGCCCCCCCATCCCCCGTGTGCTGCCCGGAGGCCTTGATGTGGGTCAGATGCTTAATATCCCTGCCTCCTGCCTCGTCCCACCCCCTGGTGCAGGCTCTGAACACATGGGGCGGCGCCCGGCCCGGGACAGAGGCAGGGACGGGGGACAGTCAGTTGCCTCAACCACCGGCCACCAAGGATTCCTGAAACCCCTGTGCTTTGTCTGAGGCCCACGGCTGAGTCAAAAACCCTGCCTGGGGAGTCTGGGCTCTGGGTTCTGGCCTTGCCTCTCACTCCCATGTGACCAAGGCCTCCCCCTCCTGGCCATGAGCATCCTCATCTGAGTCCCAGCCTGCCCTGGTCAGCGGGGCATCGGAGCCTGGCCGGAGATGGTGGCCTGGCCGTGGGCAGGAGCTCGGAGCCTGCGGGCCCTCTGCTGAGGAGGCTCCGTGACAGGAGCTTCCTCTGTGGGCAGCTGCTTATCTTCACACGGCTCTTAGCAAAGGCAATATGGAGAATATGCGGAGCATACCCAGGGAAGGTTGGCATGGCTCCACGAGGCCACAAGATTCGGTTAAGAGTGTATTTTCTGGGGGCGCCTGGGTGGCTCAGTTGGTTAAGCGACTGCCTTCGGCTCAGGTCATGATCCTGGAGACCTGGGATCGAGCCCCGCATCGGGTTGCCTGCTCGGCGGGAGGCCTGCTTCTCCCTCTCTCGCTCCCCCTGCTTGTGTTCCCTCTCTAGCTGTGTTTCTCTCTGTCAAATAAATAAATAAAATCTTAAAAAAAAAAAAAAAAAAAAGAGTGTATTTTCTGGAAGCACTGGGGAATCTCTTTTGGATCAGTTCCCTACCAAGAGTTCTGTGTCCTGGCTCTTGCTTTCCTCTCCAGGTGAGGGTCTCACCACCCCCACTTCTGCACTCAGAACAACAGCTACTCTGAACTTCCAGTCCCTCCACCCCAGCCACCATCCACTGTGCTCCCTCGACTGGTATGCTCCTCTTCCCTGGCCCTGGCCCTCTGTCCAGGTTGCTCAGCCTCGGTCTTCTAAACTGCTGGTCTCCAGAAAGCCTTCTCTAGTTCCCCACATCTGGGTGAGGTGTGCTTCATGCTGCTCAGTCTTCAGAACTTCTGCCATCACAGAACGTGTCATAGTGACAGGTCCTCACTGGGCCCCGACTCTCCTCTCCAGGACCCCGGGAGCAAGGAGGGCGGGGCAGCATCTCCGAGGCCGGCAGAAAGGCTCAGGTCTGCAGACCCTGGTGTGGATTGCTGCAGCTCCCGTGGGTTCCCACCTCAACACGGCGGTGCCCACATGGCTCTGCCGGCACCCGCGGGCTCGCCACATGTGGCCAGTTCTGCCAAGACGCCTTCCGTGGGCTGCCTATCCTGGAAATCCCAGGGCTTCAGGCAGGCTCAGCTGGGGCACTGTCCTTCATAGGTGCCAGTCAGGGGGCCCACTCTCCTGGGCATCATTTCCTTTCTGGGTGGGCCACTGTGTCTCAGCCACAAGGGCCTCAACACCCTAGCTACTGTCCGACTCTGTTACTTCCCACCTTCCCAGGGGTCGCCTGTCATAGAGAGGGGAAGCATGGTGTCAGGGACTTTCTTTGAAAGTCTGTGAACAGGAGACTGCATGTCCTTGCAGACCAAACTGCAAGGGATTATCTGCGTTGGAAAAGGTTAGGCTGGGGGGGACAGGTCCCGGTGGGAAAGCAGGGAGGCCCTTTTGGAAGGTCTGACAACTCCAGGCAGGCAGAGGGAACGGTGATGGGCCCTCGATCGGCAGGCCGCATCCTCCAGAAGGGACTGACAAGAGGGCAAGCAGAGGGCTACCAGGGGAAGTTGAAGAGCGGGTAGGTGGCAAGGGGCAGGCTCAGGACAGAAGTTCAGACCCGGGGGTCGGGCACATTGAGAGGCGCCAGGAGGGGAGGATGTGGGGGTGGGGGACCATCAGTAGGGAGGAGACATAAGCAAGCTACTTAACATCTCTGGCCCTATTTCCTCATCTGTAAAATGGGGATACCAGTAGCTTCCCCACGAGTAGTTGTGATGGTGAAATGCACTTTCATAGACACTGCTTAGAGCAACGCCCGATGCAATGCATAAGCATCTGCGGGTCCATGATGACCGTCGCCGAGTCCCCTCTGGGCTGTTGTTATTGTTAAAGGAATGGCGGTCATTTACTGAGCAGCAATGGTGTGCAGGTGCGAGTCACGGAACAGCCCGCTTCTCTCCCGTCATTCTCTGTGTGCAAAAACTCTCATCCTGGCTTGCAGAGGAGGCCTAAGGCGGTGGTCCCCAGGTCACACAGCTAGGGAGCAGCAGAGAGCCAGAGACCCCAAAGCGGAGTCTGGAGAGCCCATATTCAGTCCCCTCCCCAGGGCCTAGGCTCTCTGCCCAGGGCTCCTTCCTGATCCTTAGCCCCTGGTTTCCAGAAGCCCATGGTTCGGTGGTAACTCAGGGAGAGGTGGGGGGCCTGGTGAGGCTGGTGGCTGACCCAGCAGCATGCTCTGAGGAGGCCCCCAGAGGGTGACCCCTGGAGGCTGGGTAAGTGGGGAGCCCCCTCCCAGTCCCTGGCATGGTGGCCCTGTACACGCCCTCTGGCTACCCTCTCATTTCCAACAGGGATTCTTTAAAGAGCGATGACCAGCCTGCTAGGGGACTTCAAAGATAGTATTTGATGAGTTTTAGCAGCTTCAGCAAAACTCTAATTTGAATTTCAGGCGTTGGTGTGTGATTTCCTCGGTGACAGCTCCGAGGGACGCTCGGCGCGGCTGTCATCCAGTAGGGCCTCTGCTGGCTGCTGCAGCCGCCTGCCTTCCCGAGGAGGAGAGACAGCAGGCTGAGAGAAGCTGGGGCCCCACTGAAGCTCAGGGAGGAGAGGCACACAACAGTGACAGGGAGAGGGCAGGCGAGGGAGGGGACCGTGGAGTGGAGACCGGAGCTGAGGGAAGCAGGAGGCTGGAGAGGAGGGAAAGGGAGTCTGAACAGGGGTGAGGTTGAGGGCTGAGGGGAGGAGAGCCACAGAGAACAACGGAGGCAGGAGGCAGGGAGGTAGAACCCAGAGGGGAAAAGGAGAGAGAAGCGGGAGAGAGAGAGACAGACTGACAGCCACAATCCAGACTGAAGGAATGAGCAAGAGAGACCTGACTTGAGAGTGGGGCCCAAGCACAAAGCAGAGATGGAGACCCAGGAAAGTAGAAGGCAGAGAGAGAAGGAGGGGAGGAGGAAGAGGGGCAAATGGAGGATGGAAGAAGGGTAAGGAAACCTCAGGAAGATGCCGTGCCCCACTTGAATTTGCTAAAGGAAATCAGTGCCAGACCCACAGGCAGGGCCAGGGTCCCAGGGGGAACTAGACAGACAGGATCGGGGCACCTGGCCGGGTGGCAGCCCCTCGCAGCCTCTCCCCTCCCACAGCCCCTCCCACCTCAGCTGGCCAGGGGTGAGTTAAGCCCTGTGTCTCCCACTAGGGCCACTGAGAACTGCCTTCCACCCCAGCCCGGGCCCTGCAATGGGGACCTCCAGGGACCACCCCAGGGCTGTGTGCAGGGTGGAGCTTATTTCCATGGAGCCAGCCCCCTGCGTGTGCACACATGGGCACACACACCCGCAGGCATACACACTTGGAACCCCCCAACACACACACACAGCACCAGAAAGGGGAGAGGAAAGGGAGACACAGAAGAGAGATCCGGGAGCAAAGGAAAGGGCACTTCATCCCTTGGAGCTGCATGCAGTTTCCTTTTCTGCAGAAACTCAGGAGAGAAGAGCTCACATCCCATGGGGTCCTGGGGAGGGCGACATGAGATCGTTCACATAAAGGGTTCTGTCCCATGCTCGTTCAGGTGGATCATCTCAGCTGAAGGGACATCCAACCGAACATATGGACCCTGGGTTCTGAGGTCTCCTTTCCCAATGTGCACTCTTCCTGGAGAAGAGGAAAGCAGTGCCCACCTCCTCTCCATCTTCTCCTTCCAAGGTGAGCAGGGAGGAGGGAAGGAGAGACTTATGGGCAGCTCACACCTTCAAGGCCACACAGGTCTCCAGCCCCAGAGCCCCCGTGACTGCAGTCCAAGAGGGCACTCCGCAGGGCGGGGTGGGACTAGGAGGGAGAGGCAGCCCCCAGCCCCTGACAGCGCTCCTGGGTGTAGGGGAGTGGAGGTGGCAGGGTGGGCAAGATGAGTGTCCCTGCACAGCACGGCCCAGGGCCACTGCGCTGACAGCCACTGGCCACGTGCGGCTATCGAGCACTTGAAATGTAGGGAGCCTGAATGGAAATGACTCCGTAGGAGAAAAATATAAAATAGCTCATGAGTACTTTTACATTAATTACATGTTAAAATAAAAATAATTTGGATGCATTGGTCAAATAAAATATATGACCTTAATCTCACCTGTTCCTCTTTACTCTTTTAATGTGACTATTAGAAAATTTAAAACGCCATGGGGCTCATATCTTTCTATGGGACTATACTGTTCCAGAACGTCTAGACATCCAAGACCCCAAACCTCTATTTTACTGAGGGGAGACTGAGGCCCAGAAGGAAGGGGACTTGTTCCAGGTCACCCAGCAGGGAAGGGGCACCTGGGAGATTTGTTCTTAGCCATCGGGAGCAGAGTCGGGTCTCTGGTATTAGCAGGCCACCCCCTCATCAGCAGGGACTGAGAAGGCATAGCCCTCGACAGTTCCAAGCAACGCGAGGAGGGTGAGGAGCTTGGAGAGGCTCCTGCGGGTCTGGGGCAGGATCCCCACATGGGTCCTCGCCAAGGACCTTGGCCGGAGAAGCACTGACACCACCATGGAGGAGTGTGCTCATTTCCAAGGGGAGGGAAGGTGTGGCTGACAGTGGGCAATTATGAAGGCTGCAGTCCTTACGTGCTTCCGAGCCCTGAGAACATGACTTGTTCCTGGATGAAGACCCTCAGGGGACCTGGAAGAAGGCTGTGTGAAGATCAAAGCCAGCGCCCTCAGCCGAAGCTGCCTGGGTGACCCCGGGCCGGGCCGTGAGCCTCTCTGGGCACCAGCTTCCTTGTTTGCTGCCTGGGTCTAAGAGTGCAGGCTTTGGAATCCGATGAACCCGGCCACCGGCTCTGCCACTTACTGATGACCTCGAGCTGGTCACTTCACTTCTCTGGGGCTGCCATTCTTCATTTGAAGAGTATGTCTAGCTCCCACCTCAAAGGACTGCTGGGAGGATGGGCGGGACCACAGCCGGGCCTCGGAGCACCTCAAGGGCCCCGTTTGCTCAGCGAACGCGGCGGGGCACCTGCGCTGGGAATCCGGCGGCGACCAAGGCAGGCCAGGTCCCCAGCCCTGCAGTGCATCTGCTATAGCTGAGGAGAGAGACCAATGGGTAATTTATGAACGTTTAGATCCCGATAAGCGCTATCAGAAAACTGAAGGAGGGCAGGAGGTAGACGGCGGCTTGGACGGCTCTCAGCAGCGTAGACAGGGACCCCCCCTTTCTCCCCCCACCCACTCCAGGTGGGCTCTCCCAGCACAGCTGAGAGGCTCTGACATGGAGCTTCCAGGGTCCCACCCCAGGTCCACCTGCCAGCGGCCGTGTGATTTTAGGCAAGTTCCTTTACTTCCCCAAGACCCCATTTCTTCACCGGTATAATGGGGATAGGAACACCAACGAAGCTACACTGGCTCCCAGTGAAGTTCACCCACTGAGGCCCCTCTGGCCAGGCCTGTGTGGGCAAGCAAGGCAGCCAGGGCGACAGCTGCAAATCCCAGGGTCGGGGAAAGGAGAAGGTGCAGCAGAACACAGAGGAGGACGGATAGGCATTCTGGTCTGGGTCCGGGAGGACAGGGAGCCACTCCTCCTTCTTGCCCCAAGTGGGGCTGGGCACACAGTGTGTGGCTGGGACTGAGGGCAGTTTGAGAGCACGGAGAGTGAAGTCTGAGGGAGCAGTGAGCGATGAGAAGGCTGGGGAGGCCGGCAGAGAGGAGAGGCTGGCGGGGGCAGATCATGGAGGGCCCTGCTTGGCCGATGAAGCCGCCAGGACCTCATCTTGGGCACTGTGGCGAGTGGGGTGGGGCCAGGGTACAACCACGTCAGGCCCCTCTGACAGTTGAAGGGTCTGTGAAGACAGATTTCGGGTTCCTTGGGCCTTCCCTTTTCCAGCTCCAGGTCAAAGTGCATGGCAACTTTTAGACCAAAAATCTTGGGAGTCGCCCTTGGCTTCTCTGTCTTCCCCTGGGATCCCACCAGTCCACCAATAGCTTCATTTGGCCCTGCCTCCGGCATCTGCCCACGCCCCACCACCCCTGTATGAGCCACCATCCCTTGCCCTTACTTGGCTAACAAATGAGCCACGCAGAAACTGACTTTGGTCACAGTCTCATTTTCATTGTAAAATTTCAGGCAATTTTGCTGTGATGAGATATGACAATAGCCCTTAAGCAATCCCCCAGCGTTCACCCTCCTCCCTGCATTTATTCTTTACTGACAGTCATAGCACCACATCTAAAACCTGCCAATGGCTGGATCCTTAACATGACCTCAAAGGTCCTACATCCTCTGGACCCTGATTTTTTCCTCTAGCTTTCTCTCCTACTACTCTCTCCCTTGCCCACTCTGCTCTGGTCACATGGCCTCTTCAGTATTCCTTAAACAGGCCATTGTACTCCTGCCTCAGGGGCCTTGCACTGGCTATTCTTTCTGCTGGGGTGTGGTGGGTCTCTCCCCTGGACTCTCACACGGTCAGTCCCTCAAGACTTCAGCTCTTTGCTAAAATCATTTGCTGACCCAGGCTACCCTACCTGAAACTCCAACATTGCGACATTACCAACATTCTCCTTGACACTCGACGTCATCTAGCATCCTGCATACCTTACTTAGAGCCTGTCTTCCGTATTAAACTATGAGAGCAGGGATTTTACTCTGTTTTGTTCACCGTGGTATCTCTAGCCCCCAGAACACTGTCTAGCCCTTAGTAAGTGCTTGATTGATACCTGTGAATGAATAAATGAACTTTAGTCTGGGGATGTGGAAGGGGTGTGGCAGGGGCCATGCCTGGCCTGGGAAGCCTTAGACATGGCATGTCCTTTGGCCTCTTCGTGAGCCCTTTTTACTCGGTCATTCAGCAGAGACCCAGGGCTCTGTGGAGGGTTAAGACATGAACACAGACAAATGCCGTATAATCCCACTTCTGTGAGGAGCCCAGATGGATTCATGGGGGGGGGCGGGGGCAGGGTGGTTTCCAGGGCCTGGGGGGTGGTGGTGGGAGGGATGCTGACAGATTTGGGACTTCAGGAGTGATGAACATATTTAGTGTGTAGAGTTTCGGTATCAAATGATGAGAAAGTTCTGGAGACAGTTGGTGCCGATTGTTGCAAAATAGTGTGAGTGTGCTCGATGCCATGGAACTTTACACTGAAAAATGGCTAGAATAGAACATTTTTTTGTCATGTATATTTTACCACAAAAAAGGGGGGGAAAAAAAAAGAACAGAGATTACCACATGCTCAGTGCTGTGGGTGACACAAGGTATCAGAGAAGTCCAGGAGATACTTCGGCTGGTGTGATGGGGCAAATTTCTGAAGTGGGAGATATTTGGGATGGGCCTTGAAGGATGGGGAGACGGTGGGCGGGAAAAGTCTGGCAGAGGATGTGGCGGCGGGGGTGGGGGGAGGAGAGGAAGGCCAGGAGCTGACTTCGGCCCTGTGTATGTGTGCTTGGCTGGGGTACAGAGGCTCCACATTGGGAACCTTGAAGCCCTGTCACCTCCCCCTGTCGGCATGGATCTGAGCTCCCAGGAAAGTTTGTGGGGAAGCTTCTGACCAGGAAATAGGGGCAGCACCTGGTATCCAGGGGATCCTATCTCCTCAGGCTTGCCTAGTGGAGGATTGAGGATGCCCCCACGAAGTCAGGGTTCTGAGCTTGTTCACCCTTCCAGGTAGGCTGAACTGGAAGACCCAGGCCACAGGAACACCAGGCCTCAGGCCTTGACTCTCCTGGTTAGTGCTGAGGGCACAGGGTCAGCAAAGTCAGGGAGGAGCACCAAGCCTGGACCCCCTCCTTGCTGTTGCCCTGCGGGTGTCATGGTCCTGATGAGCGAATGGAGTGTTTCTCCACCCTCCCACACCGCCCCCCTCCGCCCCCTGCTGCCACGGCTGCCCTTTCTAGGGCCAGGCCCAGGGAAGAGAGGAACAACCACTCACTGGGTCCCCTCTGGGCCTGGCACCACATAAGAACCTGCAGGGGTGTTATTTTACAATCCCGAGGGAAAGGCAAGTAGTATTACCCTTTCCACTTCACAGGGAAGGAAAAGAGTCCTAGAGAGGCCAAGTGGCCTGCCCAAAGCCAGAACACTCGGCCTGGCATTTGACTCTCTGGCTCCTGGGCGGTGGGCTACTGTGAGCTCTAGGCTTGCTCCAGATCAGAGCTTGCAGGGAGGGCAGAGCCACTGTCCCTGTGTCCCACTCTGTTCCTGGGGCAGCCCCTCCCCCCAGCTCTGGAAAGCTTCCCTCTTCCAGGCCTAGATGCTTTTGTCACCGGTCCCTGCCAGCTCCTCCCAGCTGTGCCCTGGGTGGGCATGGTCCCCTCAGCCTCACTAGGTGACAGAAGGTGGGCTGTACTGGACAGAAACTGCCACAGGAGGCTCTTTGGTGTCCTTCTAGAACTGCACCAGTATGGCCCGAAGAGGATGTGTTCCTGCTTCCACTTGAGGGACAGCTGGGGGGCCGTGTGTGCAGAGGGCCTTCATTGCATGCCTACCACGAGCAGCCCTAGGCTGGACTCAGGGCGCACGGCTCTCTGCAGAGGCACAATGGCCAACGAGGAAACCGAGGCTCAGCAGGAAGTCACACAGAGCCACCCCAGAACCCTGACTTCTCTACGGCCAGTGCTAGGTAGGGAGTCAGACTGTTGGAGAGGGGCCCTTAGGGGTTGTCTAATCCAGTCACTGTGGGGGAGGGGTGCCAGAGAGACTCGTCCAACGTCATGTGGCTCATGGGAGACAAAGCATTTAGTTTTCCTACAGCCTCTGTTATAAATGTGCTGACACGTTGCCACAAATCTTGTTGGTTCCATGATAAACAAAAGTCGCATGTAAATGTATGGTGTGCTTTACAAAAAGAAAGCGCTTCATTGATGACCACTAGTCATCAGAATGCCACAGACACAAGCCCCGGCTCGTGACCACCTCTGGTCACTCCGTCTATGGACAGGGTAGGCGCCCAGGGCAGCACGCTCAGTGCAATGGTGTTCTCTCAGAGATGCGGAAGGGAGAGGCCTTCCTGGCTGCCCTGTGGCCCTTCTGTTTCAGGTCAGCTCTGGGCTGGAGCTGGTGACAAACAGGAATGAAAACTAGGCATTTTCTATTTATGCCAGAGAGACCCTTCTCGCTGGGTCATCTTGGACAAGTTCCTCAACCCTGTTGAGCTCCTATGTACTCATCTGTAAAAGGGGCTAAAAGGGATGTCACTGCAGGATTTCAAAAGCTGCCAGTGTGGACGATGATGAGGGTGGAGGCAGAGGCGGCAGGGGAGGGGGCTGGCACTCACCGCAGAGACGTCAGGCAAGGGCTAGCCTTAGTGAGCCAGAGCAGGCACGCTTGGCCCAGCAGCTGCCATTTATGGCTCAAGTGCCTGTCCCTCCTACCCCCCTGGCACTGGGCACCCGTGGAAACGTCACAGGCTTTGGGGACAGGGCTGGGCCTGAATCTGGCTGCAACCACTCCCCGTACGACAGTCATTAGCCACAGGTGACTATTTAAATTACAAGTTGAAATTCAGTTTCTGGGTCACACAAGCCACATTTCAAGTGCTTGAAGCTGCATCTGAGTAGTGGTTCCTACATCGGACAGAACAGAAGAGGGCCAGTCCCTCACTGCAGAGAATCCCCCCGGCAGCGCTTGTCTGGAGGCCTGGACGGATTGTGATGCCCGCACTGGGGACGATGCACACGGCTAACGGGAGGGCTCAGCCCGCCCTTGCCGCGAGGATTCTGGTGGAGCCCCACATCCCCTTACCCGCCGGGCCTGAGGGAGCGCTCTCTCACGTGGAGTGGATGTCATGTTGGGTCCAGCGGCTCTGACTGCGGTTCTGCTACCGGCTTGCTGAGTGACCAAGTGACGTCGCCTCCTGGAACCTCAATTTCTTCATTGGCAAAATATGCTCGAAATTATGCTCTTTTAGCCTCAGGGCATTGCTGCCGGAGTCCAGCAAGTAAATGACTCAAAATGCTCTGAAATATGAGGGCCATAGTGACAAGGATAGCACGGTAGAGCGGGAAAAGGCCCGCATCTGGTGTCAGGCAACCAGACTGCAGTTCTCTCACTAGCTGAGGACCCTTCCGTCCACAGGGGCGACCGCGTCTCAATTCCTTCACGGTAAAAGGGGTAATAATGAAGACACCAACCTTTCACGTGGCAGTGAGGCTCAGTAACGGTCTGAAACTAGCCGAGGCTTCTCAAGACAAAGTAAGGCATTATGGGACTACCATTACCCATACAAAAAAAGAGGCAGGCCAAGTTGTTTGTCACCTTGTGCCCCCTGTGCCCCACCTTCCTGAGAGCCCTCCTGCCCCAAGCCAGCACAGCAGGCTGGAGCAGAAACGGAGGCACCAAAGGGACGAGAACACGCTGACGCCACTGGGGCCACATGGCCAGGACCTTGCTCTAGGTGGCGCTGCGGAGCAGGACACCGAGTAAGGAGCATGGCTCCAGGCCACCCTCCCCACCCCAGCGCTACTCCTGGGTTTGCAGCTCACAGTCACATAATGGGTGTTTCCTGAGCACCTGCGGGGCGCCAGGGAAATGGAGCACAGAGAGGCGGCCACGGAGGCCCTGCTTTCCTGAGACTCTGTCCAGCTTGGCCTGTTTTTCACCAGAAGCCCACCTTACCTGAGCTTCACAGGGACCCATGGGGTCTCCACACTAGGGTAGGGACCACCTCAAAGCTCTGGGCCCCCTTGTGGCATGAGTGGTACTTTCTATGGAGCACTTGCCACAAGCCATGACCCACACCAAGGTCTTCTGGGCATTACCTTTAATCTCCACGATTACTATGCGAGTTTTTATGACCTCCATTTACAGAGAAAGAATCAAGGTAAAGAGAAGCTTCGTGTACCTAAGGCCACACATCCAACAAGGGACAGGGCAGGGATTTGAGTTCAGATCTGAAGAACTTGAAAGGGTGGCTCTGAACCGCCTCTCATCTTGGCTTCTAGTCAGATCCTCTCCAATAACATGGCTCCTGTCTAGAAAACATTGTCCTTTTAGGAGGCCAGGATGAGGGGAGAGGTGGGGAAGTCCGAGAGGCCAAGATGCTTTCCAGAGCCATGTGCATGAATGAGCCACCCTCGCACACACGCGCCAGGCTGTGAGGGTCTCTGCCAGCCCCGCGGGGCTCAGGCAGCTGCGGCAGCAGTCCTTCGGCTCCCCAGGGAGATGTCTGGCCTGAGGACCCTGAATAAACCATCTCGTCCCAAAGCTAAAGCAAAAAGGACATGACTTTTTGCTCCAGGACACCACATCTCTAGCAGAGAGAAGCAGAGGTTTAGGCCTGACTGGCTGTCTCAGGCAGGGTGGATGGAGGGGAAGGGGAAGGACAGAGCAGGCAGGGAGCCTTGCTAGGTCCCGTGACGACAGTCCAGGTGTGACAGCCCAGACTGCTAAGGACGGGGAACGACTGTTGATTAGATCTTTTCTAGCTGGCTGGGTACTAAGCCAGAGATGCTGGGATGCAGCATGGTATTTAAGAGCAAGCTCTGGAGTCAGACTGCCTGTGCTCGAATCCCAGCTCACTGGCTGTGTCACTCACCACGGGACTTTCCTGCTGTGGCTCTCCTTGTCCGTAACCCAGAGAATAGCAGCAGTGTCACAGGGCTGGTGAAGGCAAAAGTACACCAAGTCCTCTGTCCCATGTGCAACATATACTAGGCACCTGACAGGCATTACTTATTATGAGACCATTTCTAGAAAATATTAACCATCCTGATGAAAAAGACAACCAGAGAGAGAGAGAGAGAGAGAGAGAGAGAGAGAGAGAGCGCATTTATAGGTCCTTTGGGTCTTGGTCGGGACCCGCTTGGTAGTTTTGGGTTCTTATTTCTCATCAGTCATCTGTGCCTGGCCCACAGGATGACTGTCCTCAGGAGCAGGAACACCATTCGGCCCAGCACAACCCAACCTCTACGGCACCTGGCACAGGACTGGGCACACAATAGGACCTCAGAGACTCCAGAACTTCAGGGAGAAGAGACCTGGGCACCTGATGTGCCCGGCTCGCTGTGCGTTAACAGAAAGGACGACACGCAGTCCTTGCCCTTGAAGGGGTCAGTTTAGTGAGGGAGAACCTTAAGTCACCCTGTGACAATCTAGTAATCCCATGCTCCTGAACCCGCACTGGCTCCTGCCTGATGTCTCTCACCCTGTCCTGCGTGTGCTTGGCTGCCCCGTTCCTTACTTTACCCCAGGTCCCCGGGCTCACAGGCGGTGCTAGCCCCGGCCTCCCTGTGCGGGCTGGCTTTGCTGTGGACACTGCGTGGACCACAGAGGTTTCAACCTTCAAAGGAATAAAAAGCTGTTTGGTCCTGTGCCAGCCCCGTGGGCCCCCTCCCCCCCTTCCCGGCCCATTTTTATCAGACCCTCCTGATGGCAAGTCTATGAAATCTCTCCTGGAGCGGACTGTGGGTCCCTGGACTGACCTTGTCCTGATGTGTTTGATCAGCTGTTTCTGGCCTAAGCTGGGGGAACCCGTGCAGGAAGAGCTGGCAGGAGTGGTGTTTGATCAGAGCAGCTGGGGAGCTCTGGGCCTGGCTGGCTGCTCTTCACCTTCTGCTAATCTCTCCTCGGAGGACAAAGAAAGGGGGATGTTCTGCTAGACCAGCCTGCAGGTAGCGGGGGTGAGGGAGTGAGGGGGTGAGGTGTGGACGTTGGTTTCTCCCCGAGGGGCGTGAGGGCAAGTGAGAAGACGAGCAGCAGCAGCAGCAGCATCTACGAAGCCCCGAGTGTGCTGCCCGGTGTGCCGAGTGTGCACAGCAGATACAAGAGTCTTGGCGGGCCTGGGACCTATGCTCTGGTAGCGCCGGGTGACAGGGCAGAAGATGGGACAGACGCACAAGAATAAAGCCTCAAGGACACTCCCAAGAAGCGATGAACCTGGACCCTCTCTTCTAGTGAAGCCCTGAGTACTGGGCTATTTACCAATTAAGGGTGAAGTCCCTTGGTCTCGGGCAGGTTCACATGGAGGCAGCCGTAAGCTGCATTTCTCTTTTCACCCAGACACATCCCTGAGCATACATGGGAGGTACGATGAACACCAAAGAGAACGCTCCAGAGGCAGGGTGGGAAGGCCAGACACCCTTATGTACTCCGCTGCATGTCCATTCCTTGGTTCTCACCGCGTGAGCTCCCACCTGACATTCAGGGGCTGTCCCTGCACTCACACAACACCCCTCAGCTGTGCTGCTTCAAGCCAGGGTGTCCGATCCCCTTCTTGTCCCCGTTCACTTGGGCCTGGGACAGAGGAGCTGGGATTACTGCAGTATGGCTCAGAGAGGTGAGTCTTACCTTGGTCTCGGGCACCCTGGCACTCTCTTCCAGGCCCTCCATCTTAGGGATGTGTTGGGCCTACTCCTTCTTGCCCTTCTCTACCCTCTTCCCCTAGGCTCTTTAGAAGTACTGGAAATAGTGACAGACATAATTTCTGAAGCATCTACATGCCGTTAGGAGTTTCAGGAAAGCTTTGCCCAAGGTCATCCATCTAGTTAGTCTGTGCCCTTCCCACTGTGCCGTCTAGCCTCCTACAGCAGCCTCCCAGGCCCAGGGCTAAGATAACGGGACTGCCGAGGGATCACTCAGCCCATCTCCTACCTCTTCACGCTTTCACCTTCATGGCTGGAGCCCTGTGGTGTGTTACAATTACCCAGGGCTGCCGAGGGCACTGTAAGAATGACTGCTCCCGATACAACAGACAGCTCCAGCCTCTGTTTCCAGACAATGCGTAGGCAGGGGTGCTCCTGTATCCACTCATGCTACTCCGGGGCTGTCCCGGGAAACGCGAGCGCAGAGCCACCTCACCCCTGCTTTCCCCAGCTTCGGGGCTGACCTGACCTTAGAGGACTAGCGGACGGAACAGATAGGACAGACAGAAAGCTGGGATGTGCCTCCCCTTGCCTTGCAGGCGGATTCCTCCTGCAGAAACGACGCCCATCCTGTCTGTGGCTGCCTCTCTGCTCCCTCGTTGGCCCCCAGCAGCGCGACATTTTCAGCTGTTTACGACAAAGGTTCTGCTTATTTCATACTCATCTGCTCAGCTTTGTGCTTTGGGGCAGTTGAGATTCAAGAGATAAATGAAGAGTGGTGGGTGTTACGAGGTCCCCCGGGGGAAGGAAGGAAGGGGAGAGGGGGAAGAGGGAAGAAGGAAAGCACGAAGGTGCAGGAATGGACACCACTCAGCGCCAGCAATCCAGGGGAATGGCTGAGCACCACATGACAGACTTAGTCAAGTTAGTCTCAACACTAAGTTCATTAAAGCCAACCTTGGAATTCCCTGTACTGTTCTGTGCGGCACTGTCCCCCAACACGGGCGGCAGCTGCGAGGAGGCCGACAGGGTGTCTCCCCCACAGCCACGCGGGCAGCAAGTGGCACAGCGCAGACACACCCAGGCTGCTCGCACTCGCCTGCCTCGAGACCCAGCGCCTCACTGGCTCCCTGGGAGAGAGGGCTCCACCTGGCAGGACCGCCTCCCCTCCCCCCACCATGCTGGTGGGGCCGAAGGTACAAGAGCCCCTAGGATTCTCTGTCAAGCTTGTGCCCACGTGACAGCTGGCCAGAACCAAAGAGGAAACAGGTCTCATTAGGCTGTTTGAAACTCATGCAGCACAAGTTTTTCAAAGTACATATTTTATTTATACAGAATAGTGCAAGTTAAATGAAAATAATGGTTTATAATCTAGATTACACTGCATCAGGTGCTGGCTGGTCATCCTGACTGCGGTGGGAGGTGTGGCTGGCTTTGGGAAAAGAAGCCACCGACGAACATTTCCATGATTTGGACACCATGTGAATTAGCCCAGGGTACAATTCTTCTCAACAGCGTGACCCCGAGCACAGGCAGCTTCTCTCGTCCTTACAGGCACAGCTGCACGTGCAGGAAGTTTCTGAGCACTCGCTGTGCTTTGAGCTTTTGGCCCAAGTCCTACCAGCTCCAAGGTTTCCATGGCAACAAAACAATCATCAGCTTGCCTCGGATACCCTCTCCAAGCCCAAGTCTTACTGTTATTCCCATTTTTTCCCCTACCTTCCAAGGGTCCCTGGGAAACAGTCAACCAAGTGGAGAGGCCTGAGGCTGCTATTCTTTCTTTGGGAGAAATAATTAAATCATCCCAGCCATTTCTCCATCACTGTCCCGCATTCTAGCCTCAATTTAATACAAACACTCCTTATCCCCTGGAACCATTCTATGTGAGGTTAGCAGTTTCTTCCGTCCCTTAGGCAATTCATAGATCTCAGGCACATGAGACTTCAAAGCACAGCCCTCCCATCTCATTAATACATCATCAGCCTATGGTGACAGTGACATCACCTGGGGTGAGAAACCCTTAGGGCCCAGCTCATCTTTCTTCTTGATTCTGAGAGTATCCCTGGCTTATTTAAGCCATGAGCAGAGACGGGGACCTTTCCCCCCATTCACCTGTCAGACTGGACCCCATTTTGTCCCTCCACACCTGACCAGCAGAGCTCTTCCCCGAGGGCTGAGGCCGATGCCAGGAGTCAGTGAGAGGGGAGAGCCAGAGCACATCCACAGAGAAGGCCTGGATCACCAGGGGGAACCAGATTCACAGCACAGTCTTTGCTACTTACGGGACTCAAAGTTTTCTAAACACAAAGCTTCTGAGACAGAAGAGACAGGCTTTGTTACATAAACAAGTAAAGAGCTTTGCATTTGGTTCTTGCCCCTCTCCCCGGTAGCCCGGCACTGCTCACGTCCTTGGGCCAGTGCTGCCTTCATCCGGCCACCCTTGCTCCTGAATCTCCTGCCTGTTGCCTCACTTACCTGAGATGGCAAATCCTGTTCGCTAAGTGATCCCCGTCACTCCCATAGAATCAGACTCTAGCCTGGAATCTGCCTGCCTGCCCCCTCTCCCCAACTGCTTCAGGAGCTCTGGAAGCAGAGACAGTGGGGTCCCAATGGACATATTCCGGCAGGGGTTCCAAGAAGCTCACTGACTCCTCCACACCACCACCAATACCCCCAGGGCTCAGCCTGGAGGCCACACGATGCACCTATGGCAACGAGGCAGAGATCCCTCTACCACGACAAAGCGAGGGGGACCAAGGAGAGCACGATGACAAGGTCCTCTGTGGCAGACATTCCGAAAGTCTCTCGGGCAGCAGTGGGAGGGGAGCTGGAACCAGACTTCCTAAACACAGTCCACGCCTGGGCACTTCTATGGAGCGGCACTGTGAACTCGCCACCGATGCAGCACCTCGCAGAGGTCCACTCAGAGCAAAGGCTAAATTCAGGACACACCTTTCCTCCTTCCTGAGTGGAAGCAGTGCAGGGTCCGTGCTCGTGCTGGGTGGGCCACGGGGTCGGGGAGGCTCATCCGGCAGCAGCTCCCACCTCTCTGATCCCACAAGGCGAGCTGCGGCCCCTTGATTCTGATGCAAATGTGTGCCCTGCCACCAGCGGGGGCTCAATCAGACACCTGAGCAAGTTCTTGGTACTTGAAAGGATCTGGAACTTGGTTTAAAAACTAACAGCTTTCTTTCATCACCAAGACTTCTGAAAAAGAAAAATCACTTTCTCCTATGGGTGCTTAGCAATTAAGTTTTTATTTGCTTTTCAGCTGGAAGCAACTCTGAGGACTTGGCAGTCCCCAACCACCGCCGCGGAGCAGCGCCCTCGTCCGCTGGGCCAGGCCACACCACCCCCTCAGGGGCTTCTGTCTGGTGCCCGGGGGGATCCAGCGCCACTCTGCTCCTGGCCGATCACAAGCTCTCCGGGTCTGAAAGCTCCTGGACCCACAGCGGCTGTGGCAGGAGCAGCGAGGGCTTCCTGTGGAGGCCACGTCTTCAAGGTTTGAGCACCATCTTCTGGTCAGGTTTCAGCTTCTGAGGACTTGCCTTTGAAAACTTCATTTACCCCAGAATGGGAAGATCCCTGTGCTGACAAGCTCAAGGGCCGTGCAGATCCAGATGAGCAGACGGGTGCGCAGGCCCGCGCTGGAACTCCCCACCAGGGCACAGCCAGCCAGATGGCCGCAGCGGCCACGATGGGCAGTGGCGGGGCTCTGCCTTCCGTCCTACCAGCAGCGTGCAGAGGCCGTGAAAGTCCTGACCATGTCCCAGGTTGACCCGGGTCCCTGCTTGTACCTGGTGATGCGAAATGTGCTGGGCAAGAAGGCGTGGGCTTGTCCTCTGCCAGCCCGCAGCCGGAGGGTGGGTGATGAAACCGCACACTACCTCCACCGGGGTGAAGCCACATGAGGGGGCTGCCAGCCCGGGGTGTGAACACGGCACTAGCAGACTTCGACCTTCTGGCCCCAAGGAAGGAAGATAAATGCTAGTCATTCCCTCCAAACGGCGGGAACCTACATCTGTCTAATTGCACTTCATAATGGATTCTACAAACCATTAATTATCAGATTATATTTTAGGAACTGAAGATAAGAGAGCTTTGTGAAATTCAGACTCCAAAGGATCACTACCCTGCAGTAACAGCCGCCGCCTGCAAGAATCGGACAGCAGACCACTCACAAGGCAGCGAGAATGTGGTGGGAGAAGCCAGGGCGCCCCGGCACCAGGCGCTGGTTCATTAGCCATGCCACAGGCCCCAGAACGAGCGGCAGACAGTCTCGGCTTTGAGGAGAACACGGAAGGCTGTGGGGACAGACCTCGGGTACAGAACACCGTGGAGAAGATCCTAGAAGGACAGGCACAGTCTCTGCAGTTGGACGGCTCCACACCAGAGTGTGCCCCGCAGAAACCCTGCAAGGCTTAGTGTGGGGAAGAGCTAACTGTCCTGACCAGGTGGGACTCGGCCTCTGTTAACATGCTGCTCCCTGCACTCCTGCCACCAGGAGCGGGCCAGGCCACCCAAGCGGATGGGAGGATGAGAGCGAGGCAGGAGCGGGGGGGCTCCGGCTGGGGCGGGGGGAGGGCGGCCTCTGGATGGTGTGTCGTGCTTTTCTCTCACTTCTAAGCGGCAGCATTGGCAGCCCCAGTGTGCGGGCCACAGACCCACCTCTACCTGCCATTCCGCACAGTGAAGGCTGCCGGCACGTGGTACCTCTCCGGCGCCCCACTCGCCAGCCCCCATCCCACTGCTCATCACAGAGGCCTGTCCCCTGGGGAGGGCAGTGGTGTCTGTGCCAAGGATACCAACACTGCTGGTACTCTGAGAACAAAGGGAGAGTGCTCTGGCTGGTGCAGGCTACGAAGCTCGCTACTCAGGGCAGCCAGGGACGGAGGGCAAACGGTGAGCTGCGGAACGTTCTCTGCTGCCAGTGCGGGACCCTCCATGGGATGGGCGGCCACTCACTTGGCCTCGCCACAGATCAGGGTCACAGTGCCATCTAGCAAATCCTCCACGGTCACTGCCACGAGCTCAGAGCTGGTCTGAGGTGTCTGAGAATCTGGCAACGTCACAAACACCTGTGACCCAGCAAGCTGGGTCTCCTCCAAAGCGATCGCCTGCTCTGTCGGGGCCGCCGGCTCTGGGGCCTGGATCACCTGAAAGGGAAAGACCGTAAGGCTGCTCTGGGCAGTGTCCACAGGGAGCTCCCCAGAATTTACATGGTTTTGTCTCATGCTGTAATGATGATATTTATGTTTTCACCTGAGGAGAGCAATTACATGCGCCTAATGGGAAGAGGCAAGTCTAACACACCAGCAATGCAAAAGAGAAGGCAGGCAAACAATTTAAATAAGTCTGTGTGCTAAATTGCTATAATTTAGCTCAGTACGCCATCTCAGGGCGCCCGGACTCTATGATTACACACCAGTGAATACCGGCTCAGTTTCTTACACTGGGTTTTCCTGTCTCGAGGATCACACTGCAGAGGTAAGCGCCATGTGAAAGGGATGCTACTGAAAGTGCTTAGTCTCAGGCTTGACCATGGAAATGGAAGGAATTATCAGCAAGAAGCCTTGGCTGACTGAAGGTGGTGGTTCTGGCCCTCAGGTGAAGACCCTTCCTTGGAGGCTACATCATTACAGAACTTAGAAGCAGGAACGAGTGGAGGAAATGTGACTTCTATCAACTCCCTCATTTGCCACTCCCCCCAAGCTGGCAGCCCTTCTCCAAAGGCCACACAGACCTCTTCCAAATCTGTGTCACCTGTTCAAGATGGGTCAGGGAGGTAAAGCACACCCAGTTCCCATCCCAACCTGCAAGTTGATGCTTGTGACCTGTGGGGACTCAGGGCAGCTTGGTGCCCTCTGATATTTTCAAACCAGAGAGCCCGCAGAGGACACAGCCACCCTGGCCCTTGAGAACTAGCCAGGAGCGGGGAGCAGAGTGCTAGGCCTGAGTGGGCAGAAGGGGAAAGCCGAGCTCAGCCCCATGTCTGTGCTGTGGGGGGTGAGAAGATGGATTATGATGTTTAATCAAAAATCATCTAGGACAGTAGTTTTCAAACTGGTTTCCCTTCTTTTTCTTTAGAAATGGAAGCCTTTTTTTTTTTCTTTTTCCTCAAAGAACATCTTAACAAGAATCCTACTATATAAAAAAACATCAAAGCAGAGCCATTCCGGGTGTCATGGCAGCAGCAATCTCGCCACAGCCTGCCCACCTGGCCCGCTCTCCGCATGCGCAGAGGCCCCTCTGTGGGGCTGGTCAGCGGGACACTCCAGTCAGTAAACAGTGCTGCTCCGGCCCATCCGCAGACGAGCCACAGAACTGAGCTTCTTTTCCTTTTCTGCCCACGCTCTCTGGAGAAGACAGGAAGAGGTGAGCTTCTCCCCCAGGTAAAGGGGAGGAGTCCTCACAAACCCAATGTCCTTGCCCAGCCTAGAGGAGCTATCAAAGTGTTTCAGCAGTGGGGGGAGAGGGGGTCCCAAAAGAGAGCTCACCCCCCTTCTCTGAGACGTCCTGCTGCTCTTGCCACACCCCATGGTGTTCTGCAGAAGGTGGGGAGTGTGTGAATTAGGACAAACCAAGGGTGTTCTGCTTTTGAAAATTCTCGTTCCAGGCTCTCTCTACCCAGGGCCCATTTGCAGGTGTTCACCAGGAGACGAGAATGTTCTATTCTGTTTGGCAAGGGGTCCACAGAGACTCTTCTACAAAGCGCTCTTAGTCATGTTATTACTTGTGGGGTACTCTGGGAGCCCCTAAGAGAAGGGCTGGGTGGAGTGACA
This sequence comes from Spilogale gracilis, assembly GCA_004023965.1. NCBI lineage: Eukaryota > Metazoa > Chordata > Mammalia > Carnivora > Mephitidae > Spilogale > Spilogale gracilis. The sequence continues at coordinate 23,114 of PITA01001279.1, forward strand.
GAGCTGCCTCCAGAGAAGCCTCAGGAACCCCTTGCTGGCACCCTCGTGTCGGAGGGCCCCAGAATCACCTGTACCACCTGTGAGGCTGCTGCCTGGGGTTCAGAGCCCGTCACCTTTGGGTGTTCGGATTCCAAGTGACCATCCAGCTGGGCCTGGGAGGTGAAGAGCTCCCCGCAGAGCTCACAGGGGAAGGTGCTTTCTGACTGCTTGAAGTGCTCCATGGTGACGTGGTGCTGCAGTGCTCCCGGGAAGCGGAAGGTGGCTGCACAGTACAAGCACCTGAACGGCTGGGACCCTGGAAGATGGAGGACAGAAAGGATGGGCTGTGGGTGCAACGCCCAAGAGAAGCAAGAGCAGGGAGAAGGGAGAGGAAGGAGCAAAAAGGATCGTGCTGCAGAGGCAGATTCGGGTTCTTTGGGACCCGAAGCTTCTACAATCTGGGGGATCCTCTTCAGGAAAAATAAGGCAACATTATAAATACAGGAATAGGTCCCACACAAGTGAGGGGCTCAGCAGCCACAATTCGTCAGCATTAGCTTCAAACTGAGTCTGCCTCAGCTGAAGGTCATTCTTTACTCAACTGTAGACCAGGATGCTGAGGCACACTCTAACATCTCTGACCCAGTTCAAGGGCATCTTACACCCGCCGCGGGCCAGGCGGCAGTGGGCTGTAAATCACCGATGACTGCGTGCACACGGACAGCTGCAGTGGCAGCACCAAGAGCGGCGGAGTGTGTGTCCGCGGCTTCGAAGAACATCCCAGAGACAGGAATGGTGCATGCTTCTAGCAACTGAGAACCAAATGATTTAGGAGGGAGGAGTAAGGGGCTGGGGTGTTTGGCTACATCCCCAAAGCAGCAAAAGTAGACCAGTTTTACGTCATGATCGAGGGACCCAAACCAACGGCCTGCCTGTGCCCCGGTCGGCAGTGCTGCTGGTGGCAGAGCACACGCCACCGCGAGAACACACACCTCGACAGTCGGAAGTGAAAGCTGCTCTGTGAGGCGGGATGCTCACCATGATTTATTTCTCATATTTTCCCTTCTGACGTGCCCAGACAAGAGTGTGTACAATCTGTGCCAATTAACTACAAAACGGCATTTAGTATCACCTGCAAATTCTAAGTGACGACACAGTTTAACTGGCAGCAGTTTCTCTTTCTTCATGGTTCATGAAGACTAGCATTTTAGATTTGAAGAGACATGGCAGCAGCAACGATAATCACAGATCACGCTCGAGGGATGCTCACAGGTGCCGGGCCTTATGTGTTTTCTGGGTGCTAATGTATTCAATTTGCAGTTACCCTATAAGGAAGCAAGCACTCTAACTGTCCCCATTTTATAGATGAGGAAACTGAGGCACAAGTCAGTTCAGCTGCCTGGCCTGGACTGCACGGCTGTGGATGGTGGAGATGGGATGACCCGGGGCAGTCCGGGCCAGGAGCATCTCGCAAGGGCACTGACCTGAGTGCTGGCACTTGATGTGAACCTGCAGCAACGCGGGCGTGGGGAAGAGCTCCTTACACTGGTCACATTCGTGGAACTTCATATCTGCGAAGCACACAAGGAAAGAAGTGGTGGGAACCAACCAGAGGACAGCTCTCTCAGGCTGGAGAGGGCGTGATGGCCGACACTTAGCAAGCGTCTACCAAGTGCCAGGAACCTCACAGCTATGAGTTAGCAGCACAATGTGGTGTCAAGAAGGCCAGATCAGAGCCAGGCCGCCTGGATGGAAGTTGGGCTGCTACAAGAACAGAGTAAGAGAGTGCCCGCCAATGCTTAGCATGCACCTTGCACACGGGACCTGCTTCATGACTGTGCTGATCATCCCCAGACTGACTGGCAAGGTGGGTATTAACTGACTTTCTGAAAGAAGGAAACCGGCTCAGGAAGAGAGGTCACTTGCCAAGGTCATGAAGCTGCTCCGTGCGGGGGTCAGGCTTTCCGCCCGAGCCTGTCTGCCACTACAGCCGCCACCCGTCCCAGGTCCCGCAATGTAGCAGTGTCCCTCAGGGCTGGTGGGGGCTTACATTGCTCTAGGCCCCCGGGTTTGAGAACCACTGCCACTCAAGCTAGTCTTTACTGTTCCTGACGGGCCGGCATGACCTCTTCCGGGTGTGCTGGGACAGAAAAAGGCCACTGCCACACACACCACGCTACAACGCTGGAAGTTGGGATTTCTGGCAGGAGCCCAAGATGCTGTCATCGAGCCACTCCCACTCATCAGCTGACACTGGCAGTCTCTAGGCACCCCAACTTCACCTGCATGCTCTGCCTTGATGTGCTTCTTGTGCTCAATGGTGTTGGAAAAGGTTTTGTCACAGGAGCCGCACTGGAGGGACGAGAATTTGGAAGACCGATGGTTCTGAGCGGCAAACACATCAGGGTGGTGGGTCCGATTGTGGTACCACAACCCAGACAATTGCTGCAAGGAATATGGCGAATGTTAAGTCTCAGAAGGTTCCAGCAAGCTGGAGAGGTCCCAAGGCCCTTGTGAGACAAATGAGCTTATATAAGGATCTAGAATCATACTCTCACTCATCACAATGAGTGCTCACGTGAGAGGAAAGGCTGGTGTTTGGGACAACCAGGCCGCTGTGTATTTACTGAGAGACCACTACAGGGCAGGGCCCAGTCTGGGCCTTCCAAAACTCTCACTCCTCACAAGTCTGAGGGAGGCATGAGAATCTTTCTAGTGAGGTGGAAGCTGAGGCGCACAGCAGTTGAATGACTTGCCCAAGGTCCTATCAGTAAACAGCAGGGCCAGGATTCAAATCCTGGCCTTCCAACTGGAGCATCTGAGCTGTATCTCACTGCCTCCCAGAGGCCCAGGGAGGCAGCAGAGAAGGCCGCTGGAGCAGAAGGATGTGCTGTCCCTGCTCCTTCCCGGGTTCCAGAGCAGCCCGGGGACACTCTCCCTACAGTTCCAGGCTTTCCCAGAGACCAAGCTGAGGCCTTACTCAGCTCTGTAACTCTGTGGTCACAGCACCAGACGTGGCCCAAAGTTAGCTCTCCATGTCTGTGGAGCTGAAATTAGCCGCTGTGCTTCTCTCCCTACATCCAAATCTTACAGACGTCACAAGAACCATTTTTTCTCTGTAGTTTTAGAGTTCAGTTTCTCGTATGTGGTTTCTTTTTAGTTCCATATGGGGTTTCCCTTTAATTACATACCAAATTCTACGGTGAAAAAGCAGACCCCTTCCCTAGCAGTTTAAAAACAGCAACAACAACCCAGTCATTGTGCTAAACAAGGTAACTCCAGGCAGTGTTACACAGCCACTGTCACTCTCACATCCCTTGACACATGGGGTCAATAGGCTCCATAGAGTGTGCGTGTCCAAGGGGAAAAGCAGCATTCAGCTCATGACAGGGCTGAAATCCAAGAGAAGAGGTGTAGGAATGCTCGGCTCCAATTAAAGCTCCCAGCTGAGTTACTCTGACCAGATCACCTTAGAGAATGTGAGTGATTACAAGCTGTGTCCTTCCTGAGCGGCAGCCACCTCGTCCTCTCTGGGACTCCTGGCAGATGCAAGGGAGGGCAGGCCAGGGACGGGGGAGGCACTCCCGGCAGAGCACACAGTCACCTGGTAGGCCTTGTTGCAGATCCCGCAGCTGAAGGGCTTCCCCCCGACGTGGGTCACCATGTGCCGCTCCAGCATGGAGGGGGCGCTGAAGATCTTCCCGCATGTGGGGCAGGGGTGGTACTCCTTGGAATGGACCTCGTGGATGTGCTTGCGGTGGTCCTGCAGAGTGGGGAAGCTCATCCTGCACTTCTTGCAGTCGTACGGATCTTCTATGTCTGGTTTCACGGACATCCGTGAGGAGAGAGGGAGGGGAAAAACACCACGGGCAGCCGTCAGGGAGGCGCGGCTGCTGCTCGTGGTTCCGGGTGCGAGCCTGTTCAGAGGTCCGGCACGGCCGCATGCTCCGAGGACCAGCCGCGAGTGCAGCGATCGCCTGACTACCCCCTACCTTTGTCCAGGGAGGGGGGTGCCTCTCACACTTCTGTACGAAGCCCCTCTGGGGCACCAGGTAGTTCATCCCCATTCCTCATGTTACAGCCTACAAGTTCAATTCCATTTAATTACTTTGCAGGGAGCACTGCCCTTGCTCTTCCCCTGCCTGCGCTGGGCATTTCTGAGTGTTCTCATTTTCTGCAGAGATTTCCAACATACTCCCCAGAGCCTCACTATTTCCTTTGTTGTCAGTGTATGACTGACAGGAAGAATGCTTCCTTGCTCCTCACCTTAGATTCAACAATAAAAACATTTTCAATGTTTAATGAGTGCTATATGTGACAAGCGTGTTTTAAGTGCCTTACAAATATGAACTCACTCCATCCTTCCAATAACCCTATGAGTGGGATCTATTGTCATCCTATTTTAGAGATTAGGAAAAGCAAGGCTTAGAGAGCACCCAGTGACACAAGCAGGAAATGGCTGAACTGGGCGACAGTCACTGCTCTCACTCCTGAGGCTGTGCTCTGAGCCACCTGCTTAACTAGACATGCCAATTCTTCAGGGAGACCTCAGAAATGAGAACTAGCCCTGATGAAGGATACATTTGCCGTCCCTGAGGCAAGAGACTTCAGTTATTTTTTCTGAAAGCAACGGAAAGCAGCGCATTTTAATAATAAAATCCTTTGCTACTAGCCAATCTTACGTGCACACAGACTCCAATTAATTCCAGAATTTGGACACACGGCAGCACTCGGTGTCATTAACTGGTGTCCCTGTGGACATAAGCTCTTGAAATCTCAGTCTACACTGTCTCCAAAGGCATGGGGTGAAGCAGTTCTCCATCCGCGATGACGCGGGCCTATGGCACAGGCTAGGAGGGGTCTAGGAGAGGGGCCTGGCTGCTGGCCTGCTGCCAATGACCTTTCCCAAGACAGGAAGTCTTTGGGCTCCTCTTCATCCTGACAGTTGATCAGTCCCACCACCTCCTTCTCCTAGGTCATGCTACCAGGAAAAGGAGACTAGAGCAGAATGTCCTTTACAAAGGTCGAAAGGACACTGAAATTATGGCACTAGATCCAAGCCAGATCTCACCTGGGTGTCTACCGCAGCCGGATACGGAGACTTGTGAACAATCTGGGAGAGAGGGGCTGCACTGTACATATGTCCAGCATCGCCCAGGGTCCAGGCCCATGTCGGGCACACAGGAGCCCTGACAATGTCCTTTGCTGGCTGGCTGATGATCTATTTGAATGTGTTGACATAAAGCCCATGTTTGTGAGGCCGTTTTTGCTGACAGCTAGAAACTGGTGTGTGGAAAACAGGGGTGGGGAGGGAGGAAAGGGAGGAGGATACGCAGGGTGCACAGCACACCAGAAAGATAGGCTTTGATCGTGACGAATGGCACCTGAGAGGGTTCCTTCACCACCAGTAATACTATCTGGTATTTACTGAGCATTTTCTGTATCAGGCGGGAGCTTCATGCTTTACATGGGATACCTTACTAACTCTCACAGCAATCCAAGGTGGCGGCACTATCACTTCTCCTCACTGACTGAAGGGGCATGGGGGCTTGGAAAGGTAAAGAAATCTGTTTAAGGTCTCAAGGAAGTAAATGGCAGGGTCAAGGTCCAGTTCCAGGCCCTTGTGGTGTTGGAACCCAAGCTCCTAAAGCCTGCACCACACCGTGCTGCTCACTCCCACTGCAACGAGTGTGCTGGGGGGGATGGGTCGTGGCTGCCAGACACCGCACTGGCCATTTCCCGAGGCTGGGATGAGGACGCACTGAGTTTTCTTTGCCTTCCTGTGCGTGTGTTGAATAGAAATATGTTTTGTCTATATCAGTTCCGGTAGAAGTGGAGAAAGGTGGGGGCAGACCCCACTACCTGAGTGGCTCCAGGGGCGCAGAGGAGAGAATGTTGGTCAGTAGGCTTCCCAGGTCGGGAGGGGGGGCATGAGCAGGGAGCACTCCCGATGGTAGATATTAACTCGGACAGCGTCCGGCTGCTCCTAGGGGGAAGGCGGGTAAGACTACAAGATGAATTGGGTGTGGGGGTGCAAAGAGCAGCTCCGTGAACTAACGGGAACATTCTGGCGCTCTGTGGCCTGTTACTGAGGTTCGCCTTCAAGCATAATTTGCCCTTGTCAGCCAATCAGTGCCAGGTGGGCTAAAAAGGAGACAAGGAAGCAGCTCGGACATTACACAATGACATGTTAAAATGGGATTTTTCTTGAAATAGGAAGGAGGGACTTGGTTTTGCAGAGGAACAGGGGAGGGGAAGACACCAAATGGGGCCTGGCTCTGGTGGAGTGACAACTTCTGTCATGATCGTTACACGCCTTCTTAGAGCCAGGCCTGGCTCCGAGTGCCGGACTGCTGCCATCTCAGTACGTACTGTGAAAGGTGTGCAGGTGGATGGACAGGCCGTTGGCTTGCCGGAAGCCCTTGCCACAGTCCCTGCAGACATACGGCTTGTCCCCGGTGTGGGTCCTCACATGGCGGGACAGCTCAATGGACTGGGCGAACACAGCATCACAGTACTGGCATGCGTACATTTTCCCTGGAAATATGCATGAGTTGCCTTATTAGAAACAGCACCATCCCTAAACACAGAATCACACTGTAAGGCACATGTTGGGGAATATGATCTGGGGGACGGCGTCAAAACCACATGCCATTTGTAATACCCTGGGTGAGAGGTTTGGGCCCTTCTATCAGATGGCATCTCACACACAGCAGATGACAGTGTGGCCTCCCTCCCCTGAGGGATGAGAACAGAGTTCTCATCACACAAGACCACCCATCTGTTAACCAGGCCACCAAGTATGGAGGAGCTCATTCCACTCCCAGGAAACAGACATATCCTCCTGCCCAGAAACTCCTGGGTCTGGATCCCTGGCCACATGAGCTGTGTGGAATCGCGACTGCACACAAAAGTGACAGACGGGGATTTAGAGAAGGGAAGCCTTCCCCTGCTGACTTGCTATAAAGTTATTATAAATCATCTGGCTTCTCTATTCTCTCCCGCACATAATGAGGATACAATGACCAGACTGACAAAGACTGTTGGGAAATAGAAGTAAAGAGCAAGGCCAGAACACTGGCATTTGTAGGAAACCACCAGATCAGCAGTGCCTCCAGGCTCCCTTCTGGGCCAGCAGAGAAGTGGAAAAATCAGTGAGGTGAGGGTCCAGATCCCCCAAATCCTAGGGTCTACTTCAGCTAGAGCAATCGACATCATTTGCACTTTTCATGTGTTGGGCTTTGAAATAAGATTTTGTTAGGGGAAAAAAGGGTTTCTTCTATCAAGAGTTGAAAGTATTGAGAAGCCCAGCACTCAGCCCTCAGCCTTCTTTATCCTCCCTTTATAGATGACCTTACCTCAGAGCTCAGATACCATCTGTATCCTGAGAGCGCCCACGGGTCTATCTCTGGCTCCTAGCTTCCCCTACTACCGTGGACTTACACATCCAACCTCTTACTACTGTCCTTCTCTGCCTGGAGGACGCACTGATCCCTCAGACAGAGCTCCTGAGGCTCCACCCCCGGCAACCCCATGACCCGCCACCAGCCCCCATGCACACTGGTTCCCTGCACTGCAGCGAAGGGCGGGGCCATGAACTTGGCTGCTCATGCCAGAAACCCCAGCCATCCCTAACTCCTCCCCTCACACTCACACACAGCCCTCCATGGGTTCACTTCCACTTTAACGACACAATCCCAAACTTAAATGTTTGACAACCACCCCTAGCATGCCCCAGCGGAGAGCTCAGTCAACTCCACACCAGGACAAAACTGGCCGGCCCCACCTCCCCGTGATCATGACTCTTCCTTTACTACAGTGGACTGTCGAGAGTGGCCAGAATTAACTCCAAAAACCCCGTCCCTTCCTATTGCTCCCTGCTCACAACTGTCCTATGGCTTCCTGCTGTAGAGTCATGGCCCCCAAGGATGTCCATGTCCTAACCCTCCAAAACTTGGGAATATGTCCCCTCAAGTGGCAAAATGGGCTTTGCAGATATGATCAAGTTAAGGATCCTGAGATGGGAAGACTATTCTGGATTATGCCAGCAGGCCCAACGTCATCACAGCATCTTTGGAAGAGGGAAGAAGGAGGGTCAAAGGAAGAGGCACAATGGGAGAAACAGGAGTGTGGCCATAAGCTGCAGAAGGCACACAACCTCTAGAAGCTAGGAAAACAAGGAACAAGTTTTCCCCAAGACCTTCCAGAAGGAATATACTCACTAATTCTGACTCTTCCCTTGTTAAAACTTCTCTTTTTGGCCCTTTAATCCCCAAAGTAGCAAGATAATACATTGGCCTTGATTTTAGCCACTGCGTTTGATAATTCTTTACAGCAGCAATAGAAATTAGCCCACTCTGCATAAAAACCCAAGTCCTAAAAATAGAACAAAATAAAACAATAACAAACAACAGAGTCCTGACCATGGCCTCTAAGGCCCTACAAGACCTGGCCTCTGGTGAGCTCTCTGGCCTTCTCTCTCACCACTTCTCCCTTGCCTACTCTGCTTTGGCTCCTTCTAGATTTCTTGTGGTCTCTCAAACAGGCCAGGCTCATTCCAGTTGGGGCGGGGAGAGGCTCTGCACTTGGGATGCTCTTCTAGATCTTCCGCCCATTCCAGCTCTCACATCACTCGGGTTCCTACACAAGCCTCACGTCTCTGAGGCCTTCTCTGATAGCAAACCCTGCCATTCTCGTGCTAATTATCCTGCTTTAGTTTTCTTCCTAGCAATGACTACTATCTGAACTTGTATTACACATTTGTTTGTGATCTCTTACCCACTGGAATGTAAAGTCCACGGGACCACAGTGTGTAGACTTACACTCTCCCCATTGCCTGGAATTGTGCTGTAGAAATTCATTCACTCAGTAAATGTTTACTGAGGGTTGATTCTTGCTAAGTACTATTCCAGTGATGCAGCAGTGGGGAGGGGTATTAGCAGCTCTACCCTCATGGAGTTTGCATTCTAACGGGGGAGACTGACTAGAAACATGAGAAATTAATGAAGTTGACAAAGTATCCTATGCCAAGCCCTGTGGAGGGGAACAACGCAGTGGAATTGGAGCTGGGGCTGAGATTTTACAAGGGGTAAAGGATTCATGGGAAGAGGTGTGAACGAAGGCCTGGGAGGTCGGGAAAGGATTCATGGGGAAGAGGTGTGAACGAAGGCCTGAAGGAGGGGGGGAGGGATGACAAGAAAGCCTTCCGAGCAGAGGGAAGGGCAAGAACGCAGAGCCTGCGGCACGTGTCCCGCCGGGCTGGAGCCTTGCAAGAAGGCTGCAGTGGAGAGAACAGGGTGAGGGCAGGGGAGAGGAGGAAGAGAGGTCTTAGGGGACCTGGTCACAGGGAACCTGGCAGACTACCGTTAGGCCTTCAGATTTTACACAGAGTGAGGTGAAGAGCCTTTGCAAAAAGGTTTTGGGCAGAGATATGACAGGATATGGGTTAGCACTGAAAGGACCGCTGGGGCCTGTGTTCCGAGAGCACCATGTAGGGAGAGGATGAGAGCAAGGGCTAGGTGGCTCCTACCACAATCCAGGTGAGAAAATGGTGGGATTTTTTTTTTTTTTAATTTACTTGAGACAGAGAGAGAGGGGGCACACAGAGGGAGAGGGAGAAGCAGGCTCCCCACTGAGCAGGATCCCAGGACCGTGGGACCTGAGCTAAAGACAGATGCTTCACCAACTGAGCCCTCAGGCACCCAATGGTGGGATTCTTCCTTATACATAAAGGTACCAAAGAAGGCAAAGTCCTCTGAGAAGCCCTGTCTGACCACGCACCTCCCCCGCTCTGACTGGCCTAGAAAGCCCTACCCCATCCTTCCACCTCGCTGGGGTTATTTCCTATCCCAGCGCCAATGGCTCCACACAGCCTCGGTCTCTACAGCAGACAAGCCCCTGGCCCATCAGCTCTGAGAGCACAGCAGCTCCGGCTTCATCACGCGCCCGTGGCCTGGTCCATGGCAGGCGCTCAGCCAGGGTTTTTCTCATGCATGAACTCCACCTCGAAGCCCAAGGAACTCCTGGCTCTCTGCCAATTCTGTAACTGTAAGGTCTCAACCCTCCGTTAGTTAGCTTCTCTTCGCAAACTCTCACCGTTAGCGTTTTACGTGCCTGTGGACCTGTGTGTTCCTGGTCATCACTCTAGGCAGAGTTTGCACTGTTTTTTATCTACTTGAGATGTTTGTCATGCCTCGTTCCAAATGGGTTTTTGGGCAGTTCACCCCATTAGACCTGGCAGGAAGAATGAAGACACTCTCGGGGACTTACCTTCTGAGTGCTTCTTCTTGGTGTGGTAGGCCAGGGCGGAAGCCTGGGTGAAGGTCATGAGGCAGTGCTTGCACATGAACGGGCGGTCCCCCGTGTGAAGGCGGAGGTGGTTCTTCAGGGTAGAATTGGCTGCAAACTTGGCCCCACACTCTTCACAGGAGAAAGGCTTCTCATCAAAGTGCTCTGTCAGTTTGTGGTACTGCATGCCTAGGGAAGCCACGCCAGGGACCACAGGTTATCCGCAGTGAATGTCAGGACATGGAACAGCACTGACTGAGGCCAGGTGCCACAAGGAAGCGGCAGCATGACCCACAGGACAGCGGGCCACCCTCACTCGGCCCTCACTCAGCCATGCTGCTCCTCCGCCTACCACCCCGTGCTCCAAAAGTCACCTCGGTCCCACTGCTGTTTGGGTCAGGCATGAAGCGTTCTGGGTGTATTTTTCCCCTCCCGTCTCTCCCTTAAATAGGACCCACCTCCCAGGCAGTGAAACAAAACTCACTTTTATGTTTTATTAGGGTTAGCCAACATCTGGGACAAGGGTAAACAATTCTGACTACACATCCCAGGGTATCTGTGACTTGCTTATCATCAAGAAACAAGTGATACGTGGAAACCTAACAGTCAGGTGTTAAATAGCTGGTTATTATTATGAAGAATAGTAGCCATAATTTACTAACTCTACAGCAGGTGCCGTACATAGGTGTTTATCTTAACTCTACAACAATTGAAAAAAGTGGGTGGTGTCAGGGTGCCTATTTAACAGATGGAGAAAGTAAAGTTCGGAGAGCTGATTCCACAGCTTATGCTTTCCTTAGAACATTACCCTGCCTCTGTAGGAGCCCTGTGTTTCCCAGACCCATCTATAGCCCTTACTGCACACAACCAGAGGCAAGGCCTAGAATCCACCACAATATCCAGAATTCTCGCCCTCCAAATTTACTTTGCCTTCTTGAAAGTACCTGAGGCATGGGCAAATTCTCTTCCGCAGAGGTCACACGTCACTGGCAGCCTCTTCTTCTTCTTCTTTGGGACATCAGGCTCTCCTCCTCCTGCACCATGGGCCTCCAACTGATGTTTTTCCAGCTCCTTCTTAGAGCCCTTGGTCTCGTTGCACTCCTTACACTGCACCTGTTTGCTCTTGGCCACCCGGCAGCGCTTCATGTGCACCTTCAGACGGCAATAGAAGTGGAAGCTTTTGTCACAGGCCTTACAGACGAAGCTCTTCTTGGCAGAGTCGGAGGAGGCAGACGGGCCTTTCTCTTGTCGCTCTGGCAAGGAACCGGTCTCTCCTGGACTGCTCTGTTTCCCAGACTGGCAGCCTTCCTCGGCTGGCTCAGCTACCTTCTCATCTGTTCTGTTGTCGGCTCTGCAGTAAAATTTACTGCTCACCTTCCACCTCTCCTTCCTGCCACTTTCCTGAGTAAGGAAGCCTGCAGACGAGAGAGACCACATGGCTCTGTTAATTCTGCATTTCTGCTTTGCCTCCTAACTTTTCTTAGGGAAGACTGAGGACTTGCAGGACCCTCTAAAACTCTGGCGTGATACCAATGTCACCTTTACTTTCTGATACATATTCACAGCATCGGTTTACATCTATGCCGTGACCTGTCCAGGTACTGGAAGCCTATCAAAGTAGTAAGGCGGCAATGGACGAGCCCTTCGAAGAACTGCTACTTCTTCTCCAATATGGACACAACCTGGGGGCCTGATGGGACACCCTCCCCCCACCCCCACCCCGCCGCCGCTGTTCCTTACCGGTGTATGCTAACTCATGCATGACAGGCTGCAGGTCTGGGAAAGATCTGTGGACGGTGCACAGAAGGTGGCATATTTCAATGGCTGAGACAGATTTTTCCGTGGCTCTGCTCAGCACTACTTTCAAGGAAGCTTCAGGACTTGCTGTCTCAGAGGATTTGCTTAGAATCTAAATGAACACCATGAGACAAAGGTTTGTGGTTAATATCATCAGTTTTCTCCATGGTTTTTAACTTGGGGGGGGAGGTAATTTCAGGAAGGCACTGCTCCCTCTGTAACAAGTTTACATTTCTTTGTGATAAATGTAGTGGGGAACCATCACTTCCAGAGAATAGGGAACGGCAAATTAAAAAAAGAAAAGAAAAGAAAAGAAAAAGGAGGCCTGTATCAAGACAAACGTGCAAATACAAAGAAGGTAGCACTGGGCATTTTCCATGAGAAGCATCTTCTCAGAAGCCAGGTCTCTCCAAAAGAACTTTTCTAGATCTCAGTAATAAAAGCTTGGAAAGCTGTAGGATTTGGTAGTTGGTGGCTCTGTCTTGAAGATCAAGATAATTTTTCATAATATATAATTGTCTCAGTGTCTGGAAGTAATTCTGCATGATCAGTGGCTTCACATTTTTAGACACTTAGATGTACCCTTTTAAACATTTTCTTTCATGAAAAAAACTCAGCTTTTTAAAGAAGGTTCAAATAGGGGCTTTAAAGAGGCCAAAAATTTTATTTCAAAGCCATCCTCTTTCAGAATGTTAGAGCTATCAGCAGAAAAGAGTCCGTACACTGAGAAAATAAAGCGAAACTATCCACAGATGGCCAAATGGAAGTTTCGTTTGGGAAGACATTTTATTTCTGCTCTTTTCAAGTCTATCTAAATAAACCTGATGTCCCTGGAGGCAGGCCTGAGACTCATTAGTGAGGCTCAAACTCATCAATCACAGGCACTCCATTTCTGAGGCGTGAGGCTCTCCGGAGAGAGTCTAGCAGATGGGTCTGGCTCTGAAGCCCTGCAGGAATATGTGCCACCTTTTCCCATCTGAGAGGCAGACCGTGGTGGGGATGTCACCTGTGTGGACCGTGCTAGAAACCCACCCTTCGGCACACCTTCCATGCATACCTGGATGAAAAGGCACATGCGGCAGAACCTGTAGTTTAATTTAAGCCCCTTATAATTCTTTCCTGCTCGAGATGCCCATGTTCCTGGGCTGGACATCCATAAATCCCCCCAAATCCCCACCTGGTTTTTCTGGGATGCTGGCCACCCAGAGAAGCCTTATAGAAAATGAGCTGGCGCAATCTGATACCCCATATGGGCCAAAGCTCTGTTCTAGCTATGTTTACCTTGGCTCCTCCTAGACGCCGGAACAGAGTGTGTAATATGACCAATTTTACTTTTCTTCCTCTGAAAGCAGTTGCTTCATAGAACATGTTATGGTTCTCTCTAAATTTACCTAGGTTTAGGTAAATGCAATACATCTAGGTTTGAGTCAAATGAGCCTGGGTTCAAATCCTGGCTTCAATGGACTCTGACCAGCGGGAGCATCCTAGACCTGTAACCAAACCTCTTACAGCCTGAGTTCCCTCATCTGTAAAATGTGGATAACATCATCTGCCATGTAGAGTTGAGAGAAAGAAACAACAAAGAAGTGTTGGCTCAGCACGGGGCTCTCATGCAACAGGCACTCTGCAGAATCTGGTGCCTCCCTTAGGAACGAAACTGTCCCAGGAATTAGCCTGGTCGATAACTCTCCAGAACAATGTTTTTTTTTTTTTCCCCACCGCACCTCCTTCACAGACTCTGCCACTTGTTCCTCCTCTGCAGTCAAGCCCTTGAGTCCCGCCCCTTGCTGGATGGCCTCTAGGATCAGTCTGCGATGCCTCAGGATGGCTTCCAAAGCTGCACTTTCTGGGCAGGCCACTGAAAGAAAGGGGGATTGAAAACTCATGAGTCAAACTATGAGCACCATTTCTCCTCACCTTTTCTCAACTCAACTCTTCACAGTGCGAATACACTTGACCAGACTCCTTCCTGGGGCTAGGAGTGGAAAAAATGGCAAATGGTACTATACTTAGAATTTAATTAATATAAGCTTAGAATATTTACTGCGTATTTTATTTTACGCGGTTCACAAATTCCCATGTCCTTGAACAAAATTGCCAGTCCTTACTTCCAACGGTGGGGAAGTGGAAGATGGCCACAACTCCTGCTATTTTCTAGCAAGACTGACACTACTCTTCACTGGGGACAAGGCCCAGACAGAGACGGGTGGCCTACCTGCCCGGAAGTAGGCATCGGCACCAGGTTCCTTTCGTATTTCCTCCATGAGCAGGTTCAGTGGGCAGGTCCTGGTCTCGTGAGCCACCAGCAGGACTTGCCAAATTGCTGTAGCAGAGAGAGTCCGCTTTTCTAGAACTGCTGACATCAGAGAGCTGAAGCCACCCGAGCCAGAGTCATGTTTCACAAGCTTCTCCATGACCTTCAAGATGCAGCACAAAAATACACGTCAGGGACCCTGTGGCCGCCAGCCCAACTGCAGAGCTGCAAGTCTGAGTCCTGGGCTACAGTGGATGTACTTCTAGGGAGGGGTTTCTCAGCACCTTTCACCTCTAACCAGAGACTTTTATAACCACCAGAGCTCTTCACACTGCCCTCTGACTGCCTTTATTACTGCAGAAATTACAACCTCCAACTTAACACTCTGCCAAAAGAAAGTAAATCACCTCGTTTTTCTCCTTCTCTACGGACCCCTTAACATTTCTCAACAGGGCTGTGTGTACATTTATGTAAAATATAGTTCGGGCACCTGGGTGGTTCAGAGGGTAAGCCTCTGCCTTTGTCTTACGTCATTATCTCAGGGTCCTGGGATCAAGTCCCACATTGGGCTCTCTTGCTCAGTGGGGAGCCTGCTTCCCCCTCTCTCTCTGCCTGCCTCTCAGCCTATTTGTGATCACTCTCTCTGTCAGATAATAAATAAAATCTTTAAAAAATATATATACAGTTTTAAAGTACGTATATATGTCCATCTTTTTTCTTTCTCTCATTTTACCCACCCTCCTTCCCTCTCCCCATCTTTTCTCTTACCTCTCTTTCTTCATGGGCTAAACTCTTCACACGTGGGATCATTTTTAGTAATATTTGGTTGTCTGTGAAAATCTCCAAGAGGTTTTCTTGATACCGTCTCAGCAGCTCAGTCCCATAATCATGAGGGCTTGCTTGGACTGCAAGGATATTAGCAAAACAATAATATCTGCTACAATAAGAGGTCCTTATGGGTTTCTGCTACAGAATGGGGGACTTATAAATGACAGAGGAAGAGCATGATCACACAAGGGCTCTGTCTCCTCTAGAGGGCAAGCTCGGCTCCTGGCTGGGGGCCTCATGCACGTGTTCAGATCTCCTTTGGTCTACGCTTAATCACTTGGTGCTTCAGGGTCCCAACACTAACGCTTTGAAAGTCAGCGCCCAGTGGTAGAAGCTGGTGACTGCTCAACAGGGAGGTAATTAGAAGGCGTGCTTGTAAGAGAGCCAGACATACAGATTCAAGGGGTGTTATTCCTCAAGCCTGAGGTTACGGATCCATGTGGCAATCCAAAATACTAGCAGGCATGAGTCATGACTCCAGTAGTGAGGCTGACCCATCATTCTTCATGCCCTTTGACAGCCAATCTGTTAGTTACTCTCTTTTAAAAGGTCGTATTTAATTTCAAAAGAAGAGAAATAAAAACTATCACTCATTTCCTTTAGTTTTACAAATATTTAAAAACGTATTTCCTCCCTGGCCCAGTTAACTCTGCTTTTGGGAAGCATGCCTTACGAAATGCTCCGAAGGCAAAAAGTCTGTGTATAAAGATACCGGCCACCGTGCTACCTGTGATGATGAGGAGGAAGAGAACACCAATATTTACTGGGGACTTATGATTTGCTAAATGTGGTACCTATACTGTCTCCCAGTAGCCACAAGAATGAATGGGATGGGTGCATTCTCACCCCCACCTCAGGAAAAAACGAGGTTCAAAAGGGTTAAGTCATTGGCTCAGGGTCACACATCTACAAAATAACCACGATATAAACCCAGGGAGTCTTGATAGCCTAAGCGTTAACATGAGTAATACATAGTATGCACCCCTATGATGGAAAACTACACAGCCTTCAAAAATAGGGTTACATAGCATTTTCTGAAACATGGGGGGGAACATTTATGTAATACATTAAATGGAGGAAATAATAAAATTATAAAACATAGTAGAATATCTCAAACATTGTAAAAATAACGCAATATGGCCTTCTCCTAGTACTAACATAATCAAGTGGGAAGGTTTGAGGTTGTTTTCTTCTTTATTCTGTACATTGTTCAAGTTTGTATAGGTATTATTTTTGTAAGCTTGAGAAAGTCCTCTCTTTTTCCAACTACCCCTTTTCTGAAAACCAGGTCGGTCTCAAGTACTCTTGGGATAGGGGAGAACTGGCTAGAATTGGCGCACTTTTCTAAGGACTGGGACAAGGACTCATTCCCCCAGACAGAATGCACATGAGGGCTGGGTAATTCTGGGGACTGCCAGAACCAAACGGCACTCACACGATAGTGGGAAAATCAAGATCAGAGTCTTTGCTGCTTGGATTTACCAGCACAGCTTGTCAAAGCCATGCGCTCTGTGAGCCGGCCCCCTCTGTCGGCACTCCCGGGTGCCACCCATGGGAAAGCCACACCTCCACAAACCCTGAACCATAGGAACCTCATGAGGGCACCTGACTGGCAAGAGCCGTTCTCAGATTTCCGATCTAACTCCAGAACTACTGAGGATCACTGGTTTCTGTTGCACAAGGACATCTCTCGCCATTACCTCATCTCCCCAGCACGGAGCCCAAAGGGTATCTACACTTTCATTTTCTGTGGGAGAGGTTCCAGCCCAGAGAGCCGACAATTAACAGATACCTGTGGTGCCTGGCGAGGAGGCTAATCTCTGCAAATTCTCCAGCAGAAGGCCCAAGTTGGGGGACGTGGTTTTCACAGCCTGAAGGAGTTTTATCAAACTCTCTGCAGTCAGAGTCTTGTCTTCAGATATTCTGTGCAGCAGCTTTTCCACTGTCTCCTTGGGTGTTCCGCCCTCGCAGCAATTCAGGATCACCTGCAGCGGCAAGCAATCAGGCAGACAGCAGTTACTGGCACTTCTAAGTGCATCTGACACACCGCTGGACGAGGCGAGGCGCCTCTCCCTGGGTCCTCCTCTGCGGGCTTCAGCACCCCTGCTCCCAGAGCCACTTCCTTGTGCCCTGCTGGTAAAAAGCCCAAATTTTCTCCAAACGAAAAGCTCTGTGAAAATCCTTCCTCCTCAACTGCAGGTCTTTGTGGACTCTTTGTCCTCCCACCCCCTGCCCCCACCGTTTGCATCTGGTGAGAAGATTGCCACAGGAGGCCCACGTGGCAGCGTGGGTAGCCTACCCCTCACCCGGTTCTTCAGAGTGCCTCTGTCCAGACACAGAGACTGAGAAACAGGCTGGCAATTAATGAATACAGCGACAGCGATTTTCAGCCTCTGCTCAATAACTACATGACCGTGCTAAGAGGTTGCGATTTCAGGGTGATCCTATTATTTTACTTCCTTTTACTTAATTTTCACAGGAACTCAAACACCCAGATAATCTACACATTAGTCTATGGCCACCAAAATAATAGATTTAAAATGCATTTCTGGATAATTTCTCTTGTAGATCCTCTATTCTCGATCTCTCTTATCAGCTCCACACACACATGGCTGCAGTCATCAACCCCCACTTCCACCCCCTTGTTCTTCCTTGGTGTGCTGGAGTCAGGAGGGCACACGGCTCCAGCAAGAGGCTCAACAATAAAACACATGACTGTTATTTTATAGCTACTTTCCTATTACAACAGAAGTATTTCCTAATGGACTACAACTCACCATGTATAACTTGGCTCTTATGGCACTGATAATATGGGAGATTATTTCAACACACATAATCTACAGACTCCCAGTAACTGAATTTTGAACTTTCCTTTGGGAAAATACCAGCTTTCAGGGGAAAGAGTCAAGCAGATCAGTCACAGTGGCACGCCAGAGGATGCCATTATCACATTAACTCCCATTTAAAAATAAATTTAGCTATAAAGCCAAATTAGTTTCATGTATATGAAAGGACTAGCTATATTATGTATATGAAAGAAATATACACATCACATATTAAGGTGTCATATTCATCAGTACAGAACCCATTCTCTTTGTTTAATGTCTAATATAACTAGATTCCTACTAAATGAATCCTAATTTAAAATTAAAGCGCCTGTACCTAAAAACCATGCCGATTTCAGTGCTACCTCTTATAATTCCTAAATAATGACCTGATACATAATGAGGTAGTCAGACACTGTCAAGAGTGAGTAGGGGCTTTAAAGCCAGACAGGCCTAGCAGGAACCCCAGTCCTAAAATGTACGGCCGGTGTGACCTTGGGTGAGCTCTTCCATTCTTTGAACCGTATCGTCCTCATCTGCGAAAGCAGAAAACAATCCAACTCTTGCACACTTGTTATAAGGACTCTCTAAAGTGAAGCTGCTATTTGTAGAGTCTGACATAACATTTAGAACATACCAGATCTTTAAATGACAGTCGGTATCGATACCCTTAGGCAGCTGTATGCACAGTGGTTAAGAGAACGTGCCAGGTTTCCTGTCTGAGCTCCAGTGCAGGGGCACATCAGCTCTGTCTTTGGGTGAGCTGCTTCACCTTCCTAAATGTCTGTATCCTCATCTTTAAAATGAGGGTTAATATTGGGCACCTGGGTGGCACAGTGGTTTAAGCCACTGCCTTCAGTTTAGGTCATGATCCTGGAGTCCCTGGATCGAGTTCCGCATCGGGCTCCCAGCTCCACGGGGAGTCTGCTTCTCTCTCTGACCTCCTCCCCTCTCATGCTCTCTCTCACTCTTTCTCTCTCAATAAATAAATAAAATATTTAAAAAAATAAAAAAAATAAAATGAAGGTAGTATCTGTGACTTCATAAAGTTCATGTGAAGACAGAATTTAATAATGTTGAAAAGGTCCTAAGGGGCGCCTGGGTGGCTCAGTTGGCTAAATGCCTTCGGCTCAGGTCATGATCCCGGAGACCCAGGATCGAGTCCTGCATCGGGCTCCCTGCTCGGCGGGAAGCCTGCTTCTCCCTCTCTCACTCCCCCTGCTTGTGTTCCCTCTCTGCCTGTTTCTCTCTGTCAAATAGATAAAATCTTTAAAAAAAAAAAAAGGTCCTCAGCACACTGCTCAGCACACAATAAGCAGTACATTAACGACAACTGTCATAATTACTATTTTTGTATCTGTTTCCAATCTTGAAGTAAAGACATTTCTATTTACTTCTTACAGAACCCAGGATATGTACACATAGGGGCCACGGTGCCTTGATTAGCATCATTTTGTAACAGAAAAGGGTTCTAAGCAGGGTGCCTGGGTGGCTCAGGTCATGATCCTGGAGTCCTGGGATCGAGCCCGCAGTGGGCTCCCTGCTAGCTGGGGATTCAGCTTCTCCCTCTCCCACTCCCCCTCCCCCTCCCCCTGCTTGTATTCCCTGCCCTGTTGTCTCTCTCTCTATCAAATAAATACAATCTTAAAAAGCAAAAATAAAACAAATAAAAGGCCCGAGTGCATGTTCCACGGGATGCCCACACACACTGTAGCCATTCCACCAACATTCACCTCTACATTCCTGCTTTATTGTTTTGCTTCAATTTTAGAAGTAATAGCTAATGAAGCCCTGGTAGAACCCCAATTCTAAGAGGTGTTTCTGTGATTTATAACTAATTTAAGTTCTTCTGCTTCAGTCCTTTCTGTCAAGTAAACTGAAAGTGACAGAGGAAAATGACAGTGTGGTCTGTCTTGGTGCAGAGAATGAGGCTGAGTCTGGGCTCTTCCTATAAATGCTGTTTTACCAAGATAATGAAACAGTTCAAAGGACACATTCAATCTAGCTAATAAGGAAAAGGTTCGAATGAGCAATCGAATGAAATCCCTAAACAGGGAATCAGGTACTTCTAGAGCTAGACGCAACTTACGTAAACTAAGTGCCTAAAATTAAATTCAGTCTTAAGCCGAAGGAGAAACCAGAGGCTTAAACTGATTTTGTACATTATCTTTCTATAAGAAAGTCAAAGGAGTTATAATTTTGCGAACACATAATTTATAAAGTATAATTCTGAGATTAAGGATTGTTCCAATTTTATATGACAGAACTAGTTTATGACCACTGAGAAAGAGAACTGAGGATCCAGTTCTCACTACTGATCCATGCTCAGCCATCCTACCACTGCTTTCTAAATATTTTCTCTTCCAAACACGTAAGCTGCTTCCCACAGTTTTAAGAATTGATGCCACAGGGGCGCCTGGGTGGCTCAGTTGGTTAAGCAACTGCCTTCGGCTCAGGTCATGATCCCGGAGACCCGGGATCGAGCCCTGCATCAGGCTCCTGGCTTGGCGGGAAGCCTGCTTCTCCCTCTCTCACTCCTCCTGCTTGTGTTCCCTCTCTGGCTGTGTTTCTCTCTGTCAAATAAATAAAATATTTAACAACAACAAAAAAGAAATTACTCAAAGGAAACAGTACGAGAAGTACACAAAGATTTTGTGTGCAAGGATGTTCTCTACATCATTTGTCGTGGCAGAAAATTGGAAACAAATGTACAACAAACAACTAATTAACTACAGTATATTCATTAAACAAAATACAATGCAGCTACCAAAATCCATATTACAGTATGGAAATACATTCACTATACATTAAATAAAAAAGTCAAGATTTTTCTGTATAAGCCTATTCCACGATGATTCAAACAAGGAAAAGGGGGGGCATATGCTCCAAAATGTCAGCAGTGATCATCTCTGAGTGGTGAGATGGTGAGTGATTTTCATTTTTTTTCTTTTGCTTGTTTCCCCAATTTTTCCTATAGGTGAACAATGTATTGTTTCTGTAAAGAACAAAAGTGTCCAAATTATAATTACAAATAAGCCTAAACATTTCCACTCTTGGGGCAACTGTTTCATATTAACCATCCATCGGGTTGGAGCAGGACAATCCAAACATTTCATTGGACAACACAATGTGTAAGCCCCTCAAGCCAGCTGCTGCCAGGGGTATAAAGAGACACGTTTAAGAATGTGAACTTCTAAGTGCGTCCTGTGCAGTAGGTACAAAAACACTGCGAAGGAAAAATGTGCACAAAAGAGGTTTAAAAAAGTGCTACCTAAACTCAGGAGGGAGGAAGGGGAGCTCGACAACACAGTTACCCTTTTCTCAGTGCCAGGCAGGAATTCCTCCTTGGCTGTTTCCAGGAACTCCAGGATAGGTCTCAGCTGTGTGACACACTGGATCAGGTCCTCTTTGTGTTCTAGTAACAGAGCAGACAAGGTCTTTCCCTCCTCTGTGCTCCCTGAGAGGAGAGAGAGACAAACACACACAGGAGAAGCTAGTCAATTTGAAGAAAATGACAGCATGGTTTGTCAAGAGAGATCTGACAGAATAGTAAAGTGATTCTCAGCCTATTTTGAACACCCGAATGCAGAATCTCTTTTTGGAGAGGAAAATACTTTATTATTCTGTTTAAACTCTATGAAAGGAAAAATGTTTCATTTATCTGTCGAAACACAAAGCCGCAGAGCCAGCCAGAGGTTAACTTCTACTTGGCAAGGCCCCTGTGCTTGGTACCTAACCCAAATGAGAGAAATTTCAGCCTCTGGTGCTGTTGGCAAACCCGTTCACCCCGGGCACTCAAAACACTGACTGGGATGTGTGGCCTGCAAAGGGCAGGAGAACACTGATGGTCTTCTCCAACTAGTGTCAGACTAGTTAAGCAGGGGATAGAAATGGAGACTCAAATTTAGGCTATATATATTTCACTGGAAGCTTCTGGAATTATGTGTAGAACTGATGTGAAAATCACTTGAGGGTAACTAAGCCACTGAGGAAAGGTATCACTGGAGCAAACCTGGCAGCATCTTTCCAGAATAAAACTCCAGGCGCTCGGGCGGACAGGGTTTTCTCCTACCTTTCGGCCGCACCGCACTGACATCGTCCGGCTCTCGGTCTGACAGTGCTGCCTTTACTGCGGGATTGGAATCTTGGTATAGCCTCAACAGTGACACAACAGTCTGAACGTCCAGGCTCTCATCTCTTACTTTATCCAGGATTCTTTGGAATGCTGAGTGTCCTTCTTCACCCTCAAGACATCCCATTATAGTCTGGGGACACAAGGAACCAGAAAGAGAGATCAGCCAGCCACAAGAACCCCACGCTCCTTGGATCTGGAGAGTGAGGCCCTCGGCAGTTAGATCCCTGCCTAGCTGGCCTTTCGTGGTGTTTGGCAACCTGACGGCTTCTGTATCATGGCTCCTCTGACTTCAGAACACTGAAGCATTTGGGATGGATAAGCACCTGCCTTTCTGACCCCTTCTGCTCGGCCTTGCCCACTGGTTCTCCTTCCAAAGCCCTAATCATAAGCCGTACCGAAAACTGGTCCCAACCCTATTTGTTCTCTGTACACTCTCCTTTTGGAAAAGATCTTACATACACAGCTTTCATATCATCCCTAGGCCGATAACCCTGAAAACTAGCTTCCAAATCTTAAGCTTTCTGTTTAAATCTAGAGTCACACAGCTTCTACCAGAAATGCCGTATTCTCCAGAGGTCTTGGCACCACATGTCACCATCTGGACTCTTATAACCTTGGAGTCCCAAAATATCAGCAACTCCAGGGGTGAAATAAACAAAATTAGCGGGAGGAAAGCCAACTGGAAGGAAGGGTCAAAATTTCTATTTTAGCAATAATGAATTTATTTTTAAAAAACCTGGAACCAGAAGTTAATTTCACATGCATAGCCTTTATATTTCTACTTGGCAAAACTACAACCTACTTTTGATGTTTTTTAGTGTCAGTACTATAAAAGAAGAATTTCGGGGCACCTGGGTGGCTCAGTGGTTGAGCCTCTGCCTTTGGCTTGGGTCATGGTCCCGGGCTGCCTACTTGGTGGGAAGCCTGCTTCTCCCTCTCTCACTCCCGCTGCTTGTGTTCCCTCTCTGGCTGTGTTTCTCTCCATCAAATAAATAAAATCTTAAAAAATAATAATAATAAAATAAAAGAAGAATTTCCTCATCAGAAAGCAAAAAGTTATGGTTTTCTGCACGCACACACACACACACAAAACATGAAAGGTCTCATGAATATCTATACTTGCAAAGTTCAGCTAGACAGTTCTTATAAATTCTGGTAGTAATTACAGGTTTAAAATTTTTGTTTATAAAGAGATTTTTTTTATCTTTCTCTCCTCCTCCTAAATAAACAGGAATTATGAACGAGTCAGACTGCGTTTCTTGGTTTTGCTTGAGCTTGCTTCCTGATCGCAGAATGGACATGACATATAGAGCCAAGGTAAACTTAAAAAGAAAAAAAAGTTCCTATGATTTTTAGCTATGTATAAAAGTAAATTCAGATGAAGCCCAGTTTAGGAATCCACGTTAACTAAATTAAGTAACTTCCATAAACCTGAGTGACTCATTCTATCTCCATTTTGAAAATAATAAATGAAATACCACATCAGTTGGATGCTCAGCTGAATCGCTTTCAGTCACATTTATTCAACCTTTCATGCTCTTATCAGCCTAAAGATTTCTTTAAGGAATGCCTTTTCCCTGACAGCAGCAGGCACCTGTGGCAGGCATCCTCTAAATGGTTGCAATATCCCTGGCAACGAGGTATTCATGCCCTTGGGCCAAACCTGATGTCATGCTTCCAAAGAAAAGAATATGCCAAAAGTAATGGAGGGCATTTCTGAGGCTCAGTCACCGTGACTTTCCTCTTGTGTGTGTGGGCTTTCTCTGCCTTCGCTCTGGAAGCAAGCTGCCATGCTGTGAGCTGCCCTACAGAGAGGCCCACGTGGCAGGGAACGGATGTCTTTAGCCAACAATGAGTGAGTGAGTGAGTGAGCCTGGAAGCAAATCTTCAGAACCCTGCCAACAGTCACATGAGTGCATTTAGAAAGAGACACTACCCACCCTCACCTCCCCCACCCTGCCCTACCCCCACCAAGCCCTGAGCTGTCTGCAGCCTTAGCCAATATATCCTGACTATAGACCTGTCAGGGACCTTGAGCCAGTGACTGCCTAGATTCTGGACCCACGGAAAAGTGTGTGTTCTTTGAAACTGCTAAATGTTAGAGTAATTTCTTACACATCAATAGATACCTAATACAGACCTCCCAATGCTAATGCCCACAGTAAGCATGTTTTTCTCTCTTTATTTCTCCTTTCCTTCCTCCATTCCTTTGATGCATCCTAACTGATAGAGCATTTAGCGGTCTTGGTCTATCCTAGGCCAGTGGGCTTTCACCTGAAGCTCTCTGAGGATCGCGAATCCACCTCTCTCTGTATCCAATTTGTCTGGCATTATCATTTGAGCCAGTGGGGAAGAAGAGACGCTTTCACCAACGGTGGCGTCTGATGCGCTTCTCATTATCCTCTCTGCTGTCTCCTCCTCTGTGGAACTGCTCAGCAGTGAAATTAAAACATTTGTTAACTTCATTGCTCAGCAGTGATGCTAGGGTATGACCATCTGGGAAGAGGAGCAGGGGTGGGCTGATGAAACGGCCAGGAGGGAACAGTTAGCTGCCTGGACAGCCCTGTTCTTTGCTCTTTCTTCCAAAACCTACTGGGGACCTGGCACGAGAGCCAGCGTTTTAACTGTTATTCCATCAGCCCCCTAAGCTGCCTGGGGCTCCTCCATGCAGTGAGCCCTTTTCTGATATAGCGTTATCTGACTAAACAGAGGGCATCCCATATTGCGGCAGACTGAGGGTCACTGAGTGCTATATAAGAGTGAGCCCAAAACAGTTTGGCTCTTTTTTTTTTTTTTAAGATTTTATTTATTTATTTGAGAGAAAGTGAATGAGAGAAGCATGAGAGGGGAGAAGGTCAGAGGGAGAAGCAGACTCCCCACAGAGCTGGGAGCCCGATGCGGGACTTGATCCCAGGACTCCAGGATCATGACCTGAGCTGAAGGCAGTGGCTTAACCAACTGAGCCACACAGATGCCCCAACAGTTTGGCTCTTTAAGCAAACATTTGGAATTCCTTTGATTCTTAGAGTTAAAGGCACTTCAATAAATTCATACCAAATTATGGTCACACATGTAATCAACGTACTTTAATTTATGAATGAACTATAGGTCAATATATTTAAAGACGGGATACTTTCCTTTCCTTTTAAAATTTAATCTTTGCCTTACATTAAGGTCTTTTAATTGAATTATTTTCCCAACTGTCTGCCTACTGCCTTTGGATTTGTTTGAGTTAGGCTGTGTTCTTATTCGCTCACACCTTCCCTGAATGCCGAGGGCCAGACGATGACACTCATGACACAGACCAGAAGAGCTCAACACCATCCCAGACACTGTGTGTATGTGCCATCCACTTAACTCCTCACATCGGTCCTAGGAGGCATTATTACCACGACTACTTAAATGAGAGCCAGAGAGGTGCAGTAACTCCCCGGAGCTTGAGTGGCCAGTAAGCAGAGTACCCGGGAGGAAACCCTGATCTTATTCCAGTGACTTAGCGCCCCTTTCACTAGTTGCCACCCCCAGATTTTGAGTGTAACTGAATCCGTTTACACTGCGTTCCCCTGGACTTGCTAGAGTCAGCATTATGTTGAACACTGGGTCCTATCTAGACAATCTACAGCATTCCTCCTGGTCCCGATGATTTGTATATAGACTGGTACATAGTAGGTGCTTCATAAATATTTAACTGAACGAAATTCCCTTGCCATAAAACCAATAGCCTTTTTATTTATGGCTGCATATCTTTGACTTCATAATTAGCAAAGAGGAGACATAGAAAAACAATAATTTATTTCCATTTCTCATAGACCTATAAAATGAACACTATTAGCTCACTTCACAGGGTTACCCTACGCTGTCAGTGAACAGTCTACAAAAACTACAAACCTGCACTTTTTGACAAATCTCCAAAGTAGTGACATGGTTGAAAACATTGGATTCATACAGGAGAGGAGACTTGTTTGCCTTTGAAACAAAGTTGAAAGAGAAAAAAAAAAGTTCCTAGGCTTTAAGCTTTGGGAGTCTTTCTAGAACTTTAGGTGAAAAGTAGATCAAACAGCAAAGAAATCAATAGTAGAAGTTATCTCCTAATTCTAGTCAAAGATTCACTTTGCTATATACACAATTAATTAAAAGCAGGACATGGCTAGGAATAAAGAAAGAAGACAATTAAAAGTTCCTGCATAAAAGCTAAAAAAAATTATGAGCTTGCCTTTAAACACAGGTTTTGCTCAGTATTACACCCAGATAAAGATGGGCAGAAGCCACTTTCCCATCCCAGCACCCAAGAGATTTCTCCTTCATCAGTTTTGGCTTTGGTTTCACATGATCCAAGCGGCCTAGCCTCGTCCTGTGTTGTTGCAATCACTGCTCAGGGAATGGCTTTGCCACCTTCCATCATTTATTTCAGCAAATAAAATAAGCAGGACACTAGTTCATGGTGTCCTCCTGAAACCTGGTCCAGGCCAGTGCACACCTGTGTCTGGGTTTCATAGAAGAAACAGGGTTGGTCTGTCACACCTGGAACATGCACAGGCCTTCAAAGCCTCCAAATTTCACATCTAAACACAGATTATTTTTAATGTTAAGGTGTCTTTTTAATGTTATACCGATTAACCAGATAACAACCACAAAAAGCATTCAAAGCTCCTTGGGAGCTAAAACTCTTTAAACAGAAAAACAACAAACCCCCAACCTTTACAACTGGAGCTGAAAGGCAGACTGATGTTTCAAGTGAACAGTTTGCAAATGCTTTCAGTACCAAGGCCTTTTGGGGATTCCCATAGTTTGGTGACTCCAAAAAAATAATTATATATGCAGCAGGATTTCTCTGCTGTCAAGACACTCTATAGGGATAGGGATCCAGTTTTACTCACATGTATTTTCCTAGCAACCAGCTCAATGACTGGCACATACCAGCTGCTCAGTAAGTATTTGCTGAATCAAGGGGTAAGTAAAGAATAACACTTGGGAAAAATGTGTACTTGTGGCCCCTCAAAACACCACGGTGCCAGCACAGCCGCTGCGACATCCACCATCACACATGGAGTACCGTGCAGGCCATTAGCTTCTCTAGCAGAGCTTCTCGGAAATGCGATCTACTGACATCAAAACAGCAACACGGGCAGCGCGTTAAAGATGTAGATCCCCAAGCTCTAGCCCAACCTAAGAACGGGCCCAAGGGCACCGGATGACTTTTACATACACTGACCGCTTTGAGCCAGACTCTACACCTGCAGTTCAGTCAGATACTTCCAAGGGGGTAATGGTCCCTATTTGAAAGCATGACTTGCAAATTAAGCTTCAAGTAACAGCAATCCATCTCATGTGTCGGAGAAAATGACCATGGCACTAGAATATTATAAGACATTATGAAAAAGGGTTTCAAGGTCAACAGGTCAGAAAATACAAAGTGAACGTATAAACAAACAACAGCAGTCACCAGCAACTGAGCTCTTTCTCTGCGCCTGGTACTTTAGTGTGAGTTTTCCATCAATAATCTTTATTAATTTCACAATGATCCTGTGATGTGGGTGACAACATTCCCATTTTACAAATTAAGAAATTAAGGCTTACAGAGATTAAGTTGTTTGAGGTCACAACACCAGCAAATGGTAGAGCTGAATAGCTAACGGTATATCCATACAATGGAACTCTGCTCAGGCATAAAAAGGAAAAAAATTATGCAACAACATGGATAAACCTCAGAAGAATTATGCTGAATGCAAGAAGCCAGACCAAAACGAATACAGACTATATGACTCTCTTTATATATAATACTCTAGAAAATGCACATTCATCCACAGAGGGAAGTGTCACCTAGAGATGGGTGGGCTGAAAGGGGCAAGAGGGAGGGATTACCAAGAGCATAAGGAAACTTAGGGGTAATGGACACGTTCAGTTATCTTGCTTGTGGTGGTGGCTTCAGGTTTTAGAACTTACCATACTTTAAATACATACAGCTTGCTGTATGTCAATCATACCCTAATAATCCTGTCTAAAAGAAAGCTAAAAAGAGAAAGAGAAGTACAGAGGCTAAGTACAAACTCTGTATTTTATTTAATGGAATTTTATGCTCTTCAAGTATTTTTTTTCTCTTTTTCTTTCTGCCGCTGAAAGGTTTATCATGGAATATAACAGAATCAGTTTTAAATATAGCCACCAAGTAATTTGTAGAGCTCCTACTCTGACCTCTGAAACCGAGGAAGAAATAACATAAGCCTATATGATCCCCAACAGTGAATCAGTGTTCTAAGTACTATAATGTTATTGTCACCAAAAGATTAGGACAAGAAATGGGAGGAAAAGGGGCACCTGGGTGGCTCAGTTGGTTAAGCGACTGCCTTCGGCTCAGGTCATGATCCTGGAGACCTGGGATCGAGTCCCACATCGGGCTCCCTGCTCAGCAGGAAGCCTGCTTCTCCCTCTCTCACTCCCCCTGCTTGTGTTCCTAGAGGTCTGGCTGTGTTTCTAGAGGTCAAATAAATAAAATATTTAAAAAAAAAAAAAGGAAAGAAGAGCATGATAACCACTGGGCAGTCTTCCATTAGGCCGTTCTTAAACACTTAAGCATACATGACATACATGTAGCATTTTCCCCTACTGGCAGTAAAACTCAGGGTGCAAGGGAACTGCTCTAAAGTTAGAATGCTTGCGTTTGAATTCTTGCTCAGTCCTACGAGCTTTGTGGCCTTGGTCAGGTTATATACCTGAGACTATTTCTTTCACCTGAAAAACGGGGCTAAAAAACAATAAAATAATATCTACCTTGGGGGATTTTTGTGAGAATTAAATGTGATAATGTGTGCCAAGCACAGTGTGGTAAGTATTCAATAAATTTCACTATGAGTGGTTTTATGTTGGAAAATGGCCACCGTATCCCTAAACATTGGATGCAATTTACTACATAAAGTTTACATTAGGTCCTTTTCATACCATGTTTTAAGTATTTCTTATTGTTCTGCTTTGGTTTTTATCATTTAGTCTTGATATGGGGTTACCTATGACTACTTCCTGCCTCATTTTATCCTTGATTAATCAGGAAGAAACAGTATGAATAGTTAAGTATTCTGGATCAAAACTAGTTGTAAGCCTGGTGATCAGAATATAACTTAGTTTTGAAACCATCTTGCCTAGTACTTTTCCAAGACTGCCCTTTAGAGAATAAATGTCAAATAACTAAAGTTTGAGGGACTCCTGGGTGACTCAGTCAGTTAAGTGTCTGCCTTTGGTTCAGGTCATGATCCCAGGATTCTGGGATCAAGTCCCCTGTTGGACTCCTTGCTCAGCAGGGAGCCTGCCCGTCTGCCTGCTGCTCCCCCTGCTTATGCTCTCTTTCTCTCTCTCTGACAAATAAATAGTCTTTTTAAAAAAATTACAGTTTGGTGGGCACCTGGATGGCTCAGCGGGTTAAAGCCTCTCCCTTCAGCTCAGGTCGTGATCTCAGGGTCCTGGGATCGAGGCCCGCATCGGGCTTTCTGCTCAGCAGGGAGTCTGCTTCCTCCTCTCTCTCTGCCTGCCTCTCTGCCTACTTGTGATCTCTCTCTGTCAAATAAATAAATAAAATCTTTAAAAAAAAAATTACAGTTTGAAAAAACTGAGACCCTAGAGTATTTTGCATTTTCATAGTTCTGCCCCATATGGGAAGCTGGTCTAGTATTCAGAGAACACTAAATCAGCAAACAAATAAACTCATGGTACTTACCTCCTCCTGCACACCTTTAATTTCTGAACACTCTTCTAGTTTTTTTAAAACATCCTGGGTAACCAAGAGTGCATCAGAGAAGACATTTTCATTCTCTAGAAGAAAATTCAGCTGATGGTGTTTCCTCTCATACTCTAAATACAAAACAAAACACATTAAAAAAAATCAGTGATTCATTACTTGAGATGATTTTTAAAAGTTTAAGCAGATAAGCTTTATGCTACGTTTATAACTGACATCTAGCACATCAGTTGTGGGTAACAGAAAACAGTGTCCCTACCAGTTTCCTCCTCTGTGCTGTCCTCATCCTGGTTAGAATAATGGGTAGCAGAAAACTGGTACAATGGGGGTACTTAGGTGACTCAGTCGGTTAAGCATCTGACTCTTGATTTTGGCTCAGGCTGTGATCTCTGAGTCAGGCTCCACACTGGGCATGGAGACTGCCTGGGATTCTCTCTCTCTCTCCCTCTGCCCCTCCCCACTCACTCTCTTTTTCTTTCTCTCTCTCTCAAAACAAAAATATTTCAGTATTGCTTTTCTGCTCTGTAGCTCATCCTCAGACTTCAATCACTCAAAAATACAGACACTTTAAAAAACGAAGAATGCCCCCTTGGGGTGCTTGTTGGGCTCAGTTGGGGGAGCGTGCAACTCTTGATCTCAGGGTTATGGGTTCGAGCTCCATGCTGGGTATAGAGATGACTTTAAAAAAAATAAATAAAATCTTTTTTAAAAAAAGAAAAATAGGAGCAATGCCCCAGTAGGAGTCTTGCTTTGGATTCTATGTTGGATTGGATTGGATTTTGGTTTCCTACCTAGCAGTGGTTTTTGGTAAATTTACCATTGAAACAAAAAATTCATAAAGATCATTGAATGTAGTAACTGGCAATAGAAGGACAGATTACAAAAGAACTATTAAATGAAGATTACCTGGCTCTGTGCTTGCCTCCTTTGCCTCTCTAAAGGTTTGTACAGCACAGAAAGGGGAACAAACTTCAGATGGATGAGGAGTCTCCCCCAGGGTGTCTGTGTTCCCCTGCATCTCCTGGGCGGCCGAAGGCCCCACACTCATCTCTCCTGCAATCGTATGGACTGCTTCCTCAGTCTCAGCTTTCACAGGGCCTGCTGGAAGGGTAGAGGCCTCCAAGGAAGGGCAAGGCTCTACAGCACCCTCAGAGGTCAGGATTTCTACTTTCGGCTTCTCCGGTTCCTTCTTGAATGCCTCTGAGGATGGCACGGAGACATCCTTCACCACCTGACCCGGCACAGAGCTGTTCACAAGGCTGGTCAGAAGATTTTTACAACTAACAGCCACATCGAACATCTGGAGACTGTCTGCCAACGAGATGATTTTGGAGAAGTTGTGCTTGCCCACGGGCAGTCTGCCAGTGTACATAATTTCTAACAAGAGGGCAAACTCTTCGGGGCTCACCACTGACGCATCAATGGAGATGGTGTCTGTGTTGTCCAGCAGGGTTTTGAACAGGAGGCTGGCTGCGGCCAGGACGAGCTTGTGGGCCCGGAAGTAAATGGTGCCAATGGAAATGGTGCAGTCACAGAACTGCTGCTCCTTGCACAGAGTGTAGAGCTGCTGCAGCAGCTGCCGGCCATAGTTGGGGAGCTCCATGGCCTGCACTCTGCCCCAGGACTTCTCACCCTCTCTTCTTCCAGAACCCACTCCGTGAGGGCCAGTGCTGTCTCCTAGGAAAAGCCCCAAAGTACCATGTTAATACATCACATGCACACAGCGAAAGACCTTGAATAAAACAGTCACACCAACAGGCAACTCACTCACACCTTCGCCCCACGTTGCTCACGGGGAGGGGCACCGC
Organism: Spilogale gracilis; assembly: GCA_004023965.1. Lineage (NCBI taxonomy): Eukaryota > Metazoa > Chordata > Mammalia > Carnivora > Mephitidae > Spilogale > Spilogale gracilis. The sequence goes on from PITA01001279.1 coordinate 54,753, forward strand.
GCTGGGTGCGCTAGATCATGAACGCTGAGGACAGCGGCCACCGCTACGGCCGTCAAGGGCTCGTGCTTCGTGCTTCATCTGGACAGTCTCACGATGACTCAGTGGAAAAGATACCGTACCTCCTCCATTTTACAGATGAGACTGAAGCTCAGAGGTTCAGAGACAACCAGCTTGAGGCAAAGTAGCCGTTAAATGGCGTGTGTGCATCACCCACCTCAGCTGTAGGTCATATACGGCTGGATACATTCCTACTTCCAGTGACTTCTCAGCCAATGGAAGGAGGCAACTATATAAACAGATCTACAACACAATGTCCTCATCTTTGACTTATCTGCAACACCGCACACCAGTCATGACTCGTCACTCCCTCATTTCACTTGCTCCTACTCTCTCTGGTTCTCCCATGACCTCCCTAGCCATGCCTTCCCAGCACCCTTCGCTGGGTCCTCTGCATCATGTTGGCCTCCACAGTTTAGAAGGCTCCAGGACTCAGTCATCTCCCCTTCTGTCTTCTGTCTCATCTGATTCCACACTTTTAACATAGCAACAAAGTTGACAGTTTGCAGGCGTGGACATCTCGAGCTTGGGCCTCTCCTCTGGAGTCCAGATTTACAACTCCAGCTACTCATTCAGCATCTCTGATCGGACCTGTATCCAAAACTCTCCTGCCATCTTCCTGCTCCACAGCAATTTTGTCTTTCTCACTGTTCAGACCAAAATCCGAAAGTCATCCTGACTCCTGTTTTTTTCTTATACTCCTTACCCAATCCTTTATAAATCTTGTTGGCTCTACCTTCAAAATATATACAACATCCAGTCACTTCCTGTTGCCTTCACTGGCTCTGCTCTGGTCAGTCGAAGCCTCCATTACCTTGTATGTGGCCTACTGCAGCAACCTCCTCTAACTGGTCTCCACCCCCTGCCCCTTTCTAGCACCACCTCTACGCCACCCTACCTCAACCAGTAGTCAGAGGGATCTTTTTAGCACCTAGCCAGAGTTTGTCCCTTCTTTGCACAGAAGCGTCCTTGGCTTCTAGTCTCAGATTAAATGCAAAAAGCCAAAGTTCTTCTAAAGGTCTACACTCCCCTCATAACGTGGCTGGCATTAACTCTCTACGCTGCCTTCTACTGCTCTCCCCCTCACCCACTGGGCCCTAAGCACGCTGCCTTCTTACCGATCACGAACAGTCTGCACATGCTCACTACAGGTGTCCCCACAGGTGTGCACGGCTCGCTCTCCCTTCCAGCAAGTCTCTGCTCTGAGGCCACAGCATTACGAGGGCTTCCCTGACCATGTCCTTTAAATAGCAGCCTCTTCTCCAACCTCAGAACATTCCATCCCTTTTACTCTATTTATCATCACGGCATCATCACCTGCTGACATATATTTCTACTTATTATCATGTAAATGGAATGGAAGCTCCATTAGGGAAGGAACTTTAACAAAATCATCTGCCCTCACACAAGTGTTGTTGATTAGTTGGTGGAAAGAATAAATGAATGGAAGGAGATGTAATGGTAGAGATTTGCACCCAGAAACCCAGCTTAGGGAAACGGGCTGTGGAGCAGTTAAAGTATGGTCTGGAGGAGGAGTTGAGCTGCCTGAATAAATGAGTAGGCACTAACGAGGTGAAGGGAGTGAGACAACAGGCACTCTGAGCAGGGAGCCTGCATGAGGTGTACAGACAAGAAAATATCCCCAGTGGTGGGGAGAAAGGGGTGCGGGTGGGACTGTAAAGAATTCAGTGATCTTCAAACACAAGCAGGGTCCAGGGAGTATCAGGAGCTAAATCTGACAAGCAGTGGCCGTTGGCCAGTGAGATACACCAGCCATCCTTAGGAGCTTGGATTTATCCAAAAGGCAATGAGGAGCCACTGAAGGGTTTTAAAGGCTCTAAGCAGGGAAGTCATATGGTCAGAGATGCATCTTAAAAATGGATCCTCTAAGTGACATCTGCACAGAATTGAGGGGGATAATGTTATAAGAATTTTGACCGAGAGAAGTGGCAAGAGAAGAGAGAGAAAGAGACAGTCCAAAATATTTAGAAAATGTAACTGTCATGATTTAAAGTCTGAGTGGATGTGAGGCAAGAGAGAGACAGCCCCCAGGTCCTGGTCTGGTGAGTGGGAATGGATGCTGAGACGATCCAGGTAACACAAGAAAACAATCTTGGGAAGAAGACATGTAGTTCAGTTTTGGATTTGAGGATCTTATGATGATAGCCAAATTCAATAATCTTACTTATGTAAAGAAAAGAAAATACACCAACAAAAGGGTGGGAAGCCAAATATCAAAATAACACCGGTTCCTCTCATGAGCGAGACTGTGGATGATCCTCTTTCCCTTCCACCACGACTTCTTCATTTTCCACATTTGAAGCTGACATATAAAAATAAAAATAGGGGTGCCTGGGTAGCTCAGGTGGTTGAGCATCCAACTCTTGATTTTGGCTTGGGTCATGATCTCAGGGTCATAGAATGGAGCCCCATGTCTGGCTCCATGTAGAGCAACGAATCTGCTTGTCCCTTTCCCTCTGCTCCTTCCCCTGCTCATGCTCGCATGCATGCTCTCTATCTATCTCTCTTTAAAATAAATACATAAACAAAATCTTTTAAGAAACAAAAATAAAAATATTTCCAAATTCCGGTTTCTGGTCTGGCATGTCAAAAGCTCAGGAAGTCATCATTCCATCCTGACAACAGTAATAAGCTAATAAACAAATGGAAAGATCAACAACTCTTCTTAGAGCTGTCAAAGAACTGAGGTCACAGGGCAAAACTGCTGTCCCCCAAACTGGAGAAAAAGACAGGCAGATATACAGAATCATAACTTCTCACAGCAGAAACCCACCAACAGATAGAAGAACTCCCACCCATGGGAACTGGTACCAGAAAAGGAAGCTAAACTGAAATTGACAAAACAGCTGGAGACTCAGGGTAGACCAGTCTAAGTTAAAAACTCTAGAGGGACCAAGTCATAATGTTCTGACTTTTACCTCTAGGAGCTCTAAGGGGTGAATACAGGAGAGAAATTTCTTCCTGCTTCTGGAAGGGAGAGTGGAGAACTAACCACTTTGAAATATGCCAGAACTCTGTTCTTAACAAGACCCAGCTTCAGGAGAAACTATTTTACCAGATTCCAACCTAACTGAGGAAAGGGAGATACACTTCAGCCTACTTCTAGCCATCCTGTACCAACTAAGTGGCGGGGGGTGGGAGGGGATGAACTAAAAAACATTGGTGAAGTTCATAGTCCTGTGGCACAGGCTCACCAAGACACTGAGACCTAATCATTGGTCTATAAAACACTTCATCCCCACACCTCACCATCCCATCACTATACGTTTATTTACCACAATTCCTTTTACCTAGTACTTTATGCCTACCTTTCAAGAAAAAATTATAAGATATACTAAAAGGCAAAAACACAGTCTGAAGAGACTGAAGAAGTATCAGAACCACAGCCAAATACATCAGGAATTACCAGACCAGGAATTTTTAAAAACTGTGATTAATATGCTAAGGACATTAATGGAAAAAAGTAGACAACATGCAAGAACAGATGAACAATGGAAGAGAAATGGAAATTTAAATTTTTTTAAGATTTTTTTTAAAGATTTTATTTATTTATTTGACAGAGAGAGAGAGATCACAAGTAGGCAGAGAAGCAGGCAGAGAGAGAGGAGGAAGCAGGCTCCCTGCTGAGCAGAGAGTCCGACGCGGGCCTCAATCCCAGGACCCTGAGATCATAACCTGAGCCAAAGGCAGAAGCTCAACCCACTGAGCCACCCAGGCGCCTGAGAAATGGAAATTTTAAAAACGAAAAAGAAATGTTATAAGTCAAAAACATAACAGAAATGAAGAATGCCTTTGATGTGTTCATTAGTAGACTGGGGAAAGCTGAGGAAAGAAGGTCTGAGTTTGAGGATTAGAACAGAATATCCAAAAACTGCAGGACAACTATAAAAGGTAAAATATCCACGCAAACGGGATATCTGATGGAGATGAAAGAGAAAGGAACAGAAGCAATATCTGAAGCAGCAATGGCTGAGCATTTCCCCAGAGTAACGTCAGACATCAAACCACAAGTCCTGGATGCTTGGAGAACACCAAGCACAACAAATTCCAAAATATTACACTTACGCATATCATATTCAAACTACAAAAAGTGAAAGCTTTAAAAAAATCTCAGAAAAAGTCAGAGGAAAAATAAAAATCACTTTACCTATAGGGGAGCAAAGTAAAGAAACACATCTGACTTCTACTTAGAAACTATGCAAGTAGGAAGAAGACAGAATAAAATAATTGAGGTGTTGAGAAGGAAAAAAAAAAGGCCCAACCAACCTAGAATTCTGTACCTTGCAAAATTAATCTTCAAAAGTGAAAGGGAAGACTTTCTCAGACAAGCAAAACTGAAAGACTCGGTTGCCATTAGACCTGCCTTTCAAGAACCATTAAAGTTTTTCAGAGAGAAGGAAAATCATAAAGTAGAGAAATTTGAATCTATACTAAAAAATGAAAAGCACTGGAAAATGAACTTTTATTTTTTAATTCTTAATTGATATAACATGTAACTGCTTAAAATAACAGCAACAATTTATTTGAGTATGTTTGCTTATGTTTAGATAATACTTATGTATATATAAGTGAAATGAAAAACAGCAAAGATACAAGGAATGGGAGGAAAAATTAGGATTATTTCTTAGTATAAGGTATTTGTACTACCTGTGAAGTTGTACAGTGTCACTTGAAAGTAGACTGGAATTAGTTATAAATATATACTGTAAACTGCAGGGCAACCACTAAAAAAATTTTGAAAAGAAATTTGACATGTTAAGAAAGTCGTGAAAATGGAATCATGTCAAGAGCTCAACTAAAACCATGAAAGAATGAAAAAAATGTGGAAGACAAAATAGGAAGAACAAGGGCAACATATGAACAACATTAATAAATATGACAAATATAAATCCAACATTACCAATAATCAATTTAAACATCAATGATCTAAATATACCTATTAAAAGGCAGATGTCAGGACAGATTTAAAAAAAAAGGACTCAACTCTATGTTGTCTACAAGAAACCCATTTCACATATAAAGACACATAGGGCACCTGGGTGGCTCAGTGGGTTAAGCCTCTGCCTTTGGCTCGGGTCATGATCTCAGGGTCCTGGGATGAAGCTCCATATCAGACTCTCTGCTCAGCGGGGAGCCTGCCCCTCTCTCTCTGCCTGCCTCACTGCCTACTTGTGATATCTCTCTCTCTGCCAAATAAGTAAAAAAAAAACAAAAAAACAAAAAAACAAAAAAAAAATGCTGGGGTGCCTAGGTGGTGCAGTCGGCTGAGTATCCAACTCATGGTTTCAGCTCAGGCTTTGGTCTTGGGGTCATGGGACTGAGCCCTCCATTGGGCTCTATGCTTGGCGCAGAGTCTGCTTGGGACTCTCTCCTTTCTGCCCCTTCCCCCACCTCTAAAATAAGTGAATACATCTTTAAAAAAATAAAAATAAATAAAACAAATAAACAGAGAAAGATATTTCATAATACTAATCAAAAGAAAACAAGGGTAGCTATATTAATTTCAGACAGAACAGACTTCAAAATAAGTAGTTAACAGGGATAAAGGGGCATTACATAATGAAAAAAGGGTCAATACTTCAAGAAACATAATCTCTTATGTGCATAACAACAGAGTATCAAAACAAGTATGGCAAATTGAAAGAGCTGCAAAGAGAATGAGATGAATCTACTATTATAGTTGGAGACTTTAAACATCCTTTTATCAGAAGTGGACAGATCAAGCAGGCAGAACATCAATAAGAACCTAGTGGAAGTCAATAGCACTATCAGTCAATGGGAATAACGGGAATAATCTCAAGGTCCTGGCATTGAGCCCTGTGTCAGGTTCCCCACTCAGCGAGGAATCTGCTTATTCCTCTCCCTCTGCTCCTACTCCTGCTTGTGCTCTCCCTCTCTCTCGCTCTCAAATAAATAAAATTTTTAAAAAAATCAATGACAAAAAGATAGCTAGAAAATCCCAAATATGTAGAGATTAAACACACATTTTTCTAAATAACAACATATAGGTCAAGGAAGAAATCACAAGAGGAATTTAAAAATATTCAAAACTAGGGGATGCCTGGCTGGCTCAGGCAGTGGAGTATGAGACTCTTGATTTTGTCGTTATGAGTTTGAGCCCCATGTTGGGATGCAGAAATTTAAAAATACATACATTCTCAACTAAATGAAAATGTAAATACAACTTATCAAAATTTGTGGGATGCAGCAAAAGCAGTGCTTACAGGGACATCGACACTATTGAATGTATTAGAAAAGAAGAAAGATCTAAAACCGGTAATCTAAGCTTCCATCATGGGATATTAGAACAAGAAGAACAAAATAAATCCAATTAAACAGTAGAAAAAAATTATTAGCCAAAGAAATAAATGAAATTGGGAAGAGTGAATGGATAAAGAGAAATCAATGAAACCAAAAGCTGGTTCTTTGAAAAGATCAATAAAATCAATATGCCTCTAGCCAGGCTAACTACAAAAAAAAAAAGAGAGAGAGAGAGAGAGAGAGAGAGAGAGAGAGAGAGAGAGAAGAGAGAACACAAACTATTCATCACAGAAATGAAAAATGGGGCATTACTATATATTTCACACACAATAAAAGAATAATAAAAAATATTACAAACAACTTTATGCCTACAAATTTGATAACTCTGATGAAATGGATCAATTCTCTGAAAGACACAATCTGCCAAAATTCACACAATAATAGACAATCTGAAAAGACCTAAATCTATCAAAGATATTGAATCAACAATTAATAACTTTCCAATACTGGAAGCACCAGGCCCAGATGGGTTCACTGGTGAATTCTATCAAACATTTAAGGAAGAAATTACACCAAGTCTCTACACGCTCTTCCAGAAGACAGAAGCAGAGAGAATACTTCTAACTCATTCTACAAAGTCAAATTACACTACTGCCAAAACCAAAAAGATGTAAGAAGAAAAAACAAAAAATTACAGACCAACATCTCTCATGAACCAAGACGCAGAGATCCTCAAGAAAATATCAGCAAATCAGATCTAACAATGTATATAAAGAATGATATACCATGACCAAGTGGGATTTACCCCAGGTATTCAAGGCTGGCTCAACACTTGAAAATCAATAAATGTAACCCATCACATCAACAGGCTAAAGAAAAATCACTTTATCTTATCAATAGATGCAGAAAAAACACCTGACAAAATCCAAAAGGCATTTATGATACTAAAAAAAAAAAAACTCTCAGCAAACTAGAAATAGAGTAACTTCTTCAATTTGATAAAGAATATCTACAAAAAAAACAACAGTAATATTATAGTTAATAGAGAAAAGTTTGAGACTTTCTTGCTAAAATCAGGAATAACGTAAGGAAGTCCCTTCCCAACAGTTTTGCAACATTATACTAGAAGTTCTAACTAATTAATGAAACAAGAAAAGGAAATAAAAGGTATACAGGTTGGGAAGAAAGGAATAAGACAGTCTCTGTTCACAGATGATATGTTTGTTTATGTGGAAAATCCAAAAGAATCAACAACAACAACAAAAAACCCCCCTAATAAGCAATTACAGCAAGAATGCAAGATACAGGGGCTCCTGGGTGACTCAGTCATTAAGTGTCTGTCTTCGGCTCAGGTCATAATCCCAGGGTCCTGGGATGGAGCCCTGCACTGGGGTCCCTGCTCAGCAGGAAGCCTATTTTTCCCTCTCTCACTCCTCCTGCTTGTGTTCCCTCTCTAGCTGTGTTTTTTTCTGTCAAATAAATAAATAAAATCTTAATAAAAAATAATGCAGAATACAAGATAAATATACAAACATTAATCACTTTCCTATATATCAGCAATGAACTAGAACTTGAAGTTAAAACATTACCATTTAAGGGGTGCCTGGGTGGCACAGTTAAGCATCTCCAACTCTTGGTTTCAGTTCAGATCATGATCTTAGGGTTATGAGATTGAGCCCCGCAATGGGCTCTGTGCTGAGTGTGAAGTCTGCTTAAGATTTTTCTCTCCCTCTCCCTCTACCCCTCCCATTGCACACCCACACTTGCATGCATCTGCATGCAAATAAATAAATAAATCTTTTAAACATTAGCATTTAATTAGCACCTAAAAATAAAATACAAAAATACTTATGGACAAGTTTATCAAAATATGTACAAGAGTTAGATAAGGAAAACCACAAAACTCTGATGAGACATAGCAAAGAAAAACTAAGTAAATGGTGAGATGTTCCTATCCTATTCATGGACAGGAAGATTCAGTACTGTTAAAATTTCAACTTTCCCCAACTTGATAGATTCAATACAATCCTAATCAAAATCCCAGCAAGTTATTTTGTGGATACTGACAAACTGTTTCCTTCTTTTGTTTTTTTTTAAAGATTTTATTTATTTATTTGACAGAGAGAAACACAGTGTGAGAGGGAACAGAAGCAGGGGGAGTGAGAGAGGGAGAAGCAGGCTTCCTGCCGAGCAGGGAGCCGGATGCGGGGCTCGATCCCGAGTCTCCAGGATCACGACCCGAGCCGAAAGCTGTCGCTCAACCAACTGAGCCATCCAGGTGCCCCTGACAAACTGTCTCTAAAGTGTAATGGATGGAGAGGCAGGTTAGGCAACTCAGTATGGAAGGAGAGTAACAAAGTTGGAGGACTGACACTATTCAACTTCAAGATTTACTACAAAGCTATAGTAACCAAGACAACATGGTATTGGTGAAAAAAAAGATGAATGAGCTCACAAAACAGTCAACTAATCTTCGACAAAGAGGACAATACAACGTAGCAAAGAGTATTTCAACAAATGGTGCTGGAACAACTGGACATACACATGTAAAAAAATGAATCTAGAAACAGACCTCAAAACCTTCACAAATTTAACTCAAAATGGATCACAGACCTAGACGTCAAACATAAAATTATAAAACTCCCAGAAAATAACATAAGAGAAAACCGAAATGAACTTGAGTACAGTGATGAGTTTTTCAATACAATACCAAAGGCATGATCCCCAAATGAAATAACCGATAAACTAGATTTCATTAAAATTTTTAAAAGCTTTTGTTCTGTGAAAGGTAATGTCAACAAAATGAGAAAACAAGCCACAGACTGGGACAAAATATTTGCAAAGACACATCTATTAAAGGACTACTATGCAAAATATACAAAGAACTCTTAAAACTCAACAGTAAGAAAACAAACAACCTGATTAAAAAATGTACCAAACCTTAACAGACATCTCACTGAAGAAGAGATAGACTGTAAGTATAAAAAGTATAAAAAAATGTTCAACATATGTCATAAGAGAACTGCAAATCCAAGCAACCTATTACAATGACCAAAATCCACAACACTCACAATACCAAATGCAGTGAGGATTTATAGTAACAGGAACTCCTATTTCTGCTAATGGGAAAGCAAAATGGTGCAGCTGCTTGGGAAGACAGATGAGCAGTTTCTTCTAAAACTAAACATATCCTTACCATATGCTCCAACAATTGTGCTCTTGATATTTGCCTAAACGAACTGTCTACACAAAAACATGCACACAGATATTTAGAGCAGCTCTACTAATAACTGCCAAAACTTGGAAGCAATCAAAATGTCTTTCAGTAAGTAAATGGATAAATAAACGGTGGTACATCCAGATAATAGAATATTATTCTACACTAAAAAGAAATGAGCTAACAAGCCAGAGTATGACATGGAGGAAACGTAAATGCGTATTGCTCAGTGAAAGAAGCCGATCTGAAAAGGCTATATAGTGAATGAATCCAACTATATGACATTCTAGAAAAGGCAAAACTATGGAGATAGTCAAAAGATCAGTGGTTGTCAGTGGCTAAAGGAAGGCAGGGATAAACAGGTGAGGAACAGAGGATTTTTAGGGCAGTGAAATCATTCTTTATGATACTACAATGGTGGAATCACATATTATACATTTGCCAAAATCCACAAAATGTACAATACCAAAAATGCACCCTAGTGAAAACAATGGACTCTGAGTGATGATGACCTGTCAATGTAGGTTCACTGACTGTGACAAACGTTACCACTGTGGTGGGGGATGGTCAGGAAGGCTGCATGCGTGCGGGGAACCTTCTACTATACTTTGTATGCCCAATTTTGCTCTGAACCTAAAACTGCTCTAAAAAATAAAGTTGACTTACTTATAAAACTTCATAAAATGAATGTAAAGTTTTCAGTTCTAATCATCCAAAGCCCTATCTGTACCATGATATTTAATATTATGGAATATTCATGAATTCATACAATATTTTTAGTTTACTCAGAATATCTTTAAGAACATCTAACCCTACTATCTGACCATAACTGACCATAACAACCCTAACCATAACTTGTCTTAATACCTGCATTATAAAAATGCATACTTTTTAAAACAAAATAAACTGCAGCCTAGGAGCCACTCAATTGGCTCTACTAGTAAGGGCAGAGGCAGGGCTGGAATTCCCGTCTCCTGGTACTGGTGGAAAAAAACAAAACAAAACAAAACAAAAAAGATTCTGTAAGATTTAAAACAGGCAAAAGTAGGGACTATCTTTTTTAAAAAGGAGATAACTTTTTTCTTTTTTTTAAAGATTTGATTTATTTATTTGACAGAGAGAAACACAGCTAGAGAGGGAACAGAAGCAGGGGGAGTGAGAGAGGGAGAAGCAGGCTTCCTGCGGCAGGAAGCCTGATGTGGGGCTCAATCCCGGGACTCCGGATCATGACCTGAGCAGAAGGCAGATGCTTAATGACTGAGCCACCCAGGCACCCCATAAAAAGAAGATAATTCTTAAAATTTGTAAATAAACTTTAATAACTGAGGAAAAATCAGAAGAACAAGAATTCAGTGTGCAAATAACACAAAGTATAAACTACTAAAAAGGGACTAAAGCTTATTTCTAAAGATTGAAATATATCAATAGGATGTCATTTTTTTTCCCCTAAGAGAAGTGATAGGCCTTATAACGTCAGTAAATCAAAACACTTTTCTTCTCATACATTAGATCTTTTAAAATATTCTTAATATGAAACAAGTGATGGGGATTTTATTTTCAGGATGAACTTAAGATGTTTTCTGGCCATTTTTCTGGGGAAGTTATCTACATCTTTCATTGGATTAAAAAAAAAACAAAAACAGCTAGCAATGATCCAGAGGTAGGTATTTTGAGCATTAACTACAGAACCTAGTGGTCAGAACTACTTCATATTTTTTAAGAAATAAATTAGATTGGGGGGGCACCTGGGTGGCTCAGTTAAGAGGCTGCCTTTGGCTCAGGTCATGATCCCAGGGTCCTGGGATAGAGCCCCACATTCAGCCCTGCATTGAGTCCCAAGCCCACTCACTGAGCTGAGCTCCCTGCTCAACAGGGAGCCTGCTTCTTCCTCTGCCCCTCCCCTGGCTCATGCTTGTGTGTGCCCTCTATTTCTCTCTCTCTCTGAAATAAATAATTTAAATAAATAAATACATACATACATAAAATTTTTAAGAAAAACAAATTAGATGGGGAAATAATAACTGTAGCAGAATAAGCAACTGAGCAAGGTTCAAAAAAAATTGAACTAAAGTATGTGGCTTACCAGTACACAGATATTAAAAACATGGTTATAAACTTGCAATAAAGGAAGAATGGAGATAGGAAAGGCAGAAAACATTCAAGAGTGATCAAGGGCTACTTAATGAATGTAAGTTAGCAATGCTTGAAAGTTGAATTTTACTAAGATTAACAGGACTACTAACTGAACAGCAAACTTTTGGCAAAATGGCATGCGAAGCTGATGTAAATGGACCTTTTCTCCCACTTCATACAGAAATGCTGGATAAAACATTTTTAAAATGCTTTTAAAATATATAGTCAAGCTTCAGAAAGAAAGAAAGAAAGAAAGAAAGAAAGAAAGAAAGAAAGAAAGAAAGAAAGAAAGAAAGAAAGAGAGAAATCCTCAGGCACCTAAAATGAAAGAGACATCAAAATCAAAACTGGAACATTAAGCGGGTATTGAGACCATGGTGGCCCACAGGGGTTTCAAACTCCAATAAAGGCCCTACGTTTGGAGGAGAAAGCATTACTCCTCACACGGAGACTAGAAATACAGCTTCAGACAGGTAGAAGGTGGGCGAGTTGAAACTGACACCCCTGCACAAAGCCCAGAGCCTCAACTACCTATCCTTAATATGTGGTCTGAAAAATCTCGCTCACTGGCTCAGGGAAGTAGCAATATAAGTTGTTAATTATCTAGGCCTTAAGAAGAGGAAAAGGCACCCACAAGAAATCTAAAATGCAGGCCTATGACCTATGGAGGCATGTATAGGTATGCAAATTTGTATCATACATGAATCCTGGGCTGGGAAAGTAACATAAAAACTGGTCTTTGACAAGTAGCAGAAAAAATCCAGAGCACTTTCACAACGCAAGGGATAGGGACCCACACAGTGAAGAAGAAGAAAAAAAAAAGAACAGAGCTCACTATTACAAACCATATGAGGAAGACACAAATATGAAAGGTAAATCTATACAGTAGAAATCTATACAGTAGAAAAAGTCAGAAGGTGTCTTTGAAGCAGGGTAGGGAAACCTTTAAACAACACCCAAGTACCAAAAAAGAGGGGGAAATGATGATCTGCTTGCAATGATAGTAAAGGTTTCCCTCAAAGACATGATTAACAGACAATGGACGAAGAGTAAATTCAGGAGATAAAGCTTAAAGGCAACATGGAATTAATAGCTAGAAGATTTAAGACATTCCTGCAAATCTAGATTAAAAAAATAAAAATCCAAGGAGCAAATGATGTAACCAGGCAGTTCAGAGAAGAAAAAGCTTATTTTTAATTAATCAACAAGTAATAATGGTAGTTGTTATATTAGCAGTAATACGGGCGCCTAGATGACTCTGGTGGTTAGGCGTCTGCCTTTGGCTCAGGTCACCATCCCAGGTTCTGAGATTAAGCCAGTATTGGGCTCCCTGCTCAGTGGGGAATCTGCTTCTTCCTCTCTCCCTCTGCCCAGCTCATGCTCTCTCTCTTTCAAATAAAATCTTAAAATAATAATAATAGTAATAGTAATAGCAGCTAGCATTTATCTGATGATTATTGTAATCAGGAGGTGTTTATTATATTTAAGAGCATGCTTTACATATATTAATTCATTTTCTCTCTCAACAACCTGATGGGGCAGATGCTATAATTATCCCCTTTTACTGATGAAGAGACTAAGGCCCAGAGAGGTTAAGTAATTTCTCCAAGATCTCACAGTAACACAGGATAGAAATTGAGTTTGAATCTAGGGTACCACTGGTGGGCATATAAATTGATATAGCTGTTCTGAAAAACATTCTTCTAATATTTAGTGAAATTTTCTGTGTGTGTGTGTGTGTGTATGTGTGTGTGTGTGTGTATGCCTTGTGACCCAGTAATCATATTCCTCCATACATACCCTAGAAAAACTCTTACATGGGTCCATAAGGAAGCACTGGCAGTAAGATCACTGGGCATTATTTTTGGTAGCAGGAAGTCAAAGGCAATTCAGATGTCCAACACTAAAAGAATGTAAGTAAATGTACAGGAGGTATACTATAGGAAATAGTGCATTAGAAAGAAGCAACAACTAGCTACTAAGACAGAAACATGGATAGATACCCAGTATTGAGTGAAAGAGTAACAACCACAAGGAGGTCTAGAGAGTAACAGCATTTATACAAGTCAAAAACATTTAATCAAAACAATACTATATATTTTATAAAGCCACATACGTAGCCAAAGACATTTTATCAAGTACATTAGACTGGGTGCCTATGGTGTGGGAAGGGAATGAGAACAGGTGTTGGAGGTGAGAAAGAAAAATAAAATCAAACAAGAGGAGACTTGCTGCGACAGGGAAATGCTAGAGAGTCATAGATAAGGAGGCTCCCTGCACCACCCCCAGAAGACAAGAAGTAAAAGTGAAAAGTCAAATGAGGAGATGAGAATCACCAGAAAGAAAGTCATTAAATGCAGGAATCAGCACAAACAGCAGCCCCAAGAATTAAAAATCATAAAAACAACAGAATATCATGAAAATTCTATAAATTATATTTCATTTTAATAAACAGGCAAAATGAAGGACATCAAAATCAAAGAACAAGACAGAATAGAAAAAGAATAGTCAGATGGGAAAAAGAACTTCTAGTTAAAAAAATTAAGTCATTTTCACCCATTGATAAATTAAATAGACTAGATAAGGCTAAAGAAAAAATTCATGATTAAGAAGAGAAGTCCGAGGGCACCTGGGTGGCTCAGATGGTTAAGCCTCTGCCTTCAGCTCAGGTCATGACCTCAGTGTCTTGGGATCAAGACCCTCATGGGGCTCTATGTTCAGCAGGGAGCCTGCTTCCTCCTCTCTCTGTGCCTGCCTCTCTGCCTACTTGTGATCTCTCGCTCTGTCAAATAAATAAATAAAATCTCTTGAAAAAGAAAGAAGAGAAGTCTGAGAAACTCAGAAGGTAGAGTTTATAAAAACAGAAATATGAAAGGGAAGTTAAAGGACACAAAAGACAGAATGAGAAGGTGTATCATGGAACAAAGGAAAACATGTAGGAGAAGCAATTTGAAGATATACTTTCCAAGAATATTCTAGAATTAAAGATAAACACGAGTCTTCAGAAGAAAACTTCAAAATATCAACACGGAGATAAAGAAGTTGTAAGGAAACCAAGAGAAAAGACATTACTTGTAGAAGAATGACAACTAGACTGATACAGACTTTCTATTTAATAACAATAGATGCCAGAGGAAAATGCAGTAACAATTCTTGAATATTAAGGAAAATAACCATCAAGAATCAATATCCAGGCTGAAATAAAATTATCTTCAAACAGACACAAACTGTTACCAGAAGAATTACTTTACGAAGGAAACTGAACCAGAAAAAAAGAAAAAAAAAGGGGGGGGGGATAAAATATAAAAAAGAAATAGCAAGTGGAAAGCAAAAGAAATTGCTAAAGAAATCCACTGAAAAGTTAAAATCGCAAAGACTGATAACATCAATGCTGGTGAGTATATGGAATGACTAGAACTCACATACACTGCTGGCAGAAGTGTAAAATGATTCAACTACACAGGAGAACTGGGTGGAGGTTTCTTATAACATGGAATAAACTGCTAATAAATGCAACAACACGGATAAACCTCAAAACTATTATGTTAAAGTCAAAGAAGCCAGGCATAAAAAAAGTACATATGTATGATTCCACTTACAGGAAACAGAAATACAGGTAGAACTAATTTACAGTGATATAAATCAGACAGTAGGGTGGAGGTTTTGAGATGGTGTAGGGAAGGGAAGTGAATGAAAAGAGACACAAAAGAACTTTCTGGAGAATGGAAACGTTCTACATCTTATTTTGGGTGGTGTTTAAAGAGCAGATATCTGTCAAAACTCTTCAAATACAACACCTAAGCTCAGCTGTTAATTGTATCTCAATAAAAAAGAAATTAAGAAATGTATTGGTATACACAAAATATACTGTTTATAAACGAGTAATGGGAGGAGAGGTGAAAAACAAAACAGAATAATGACAACCACAGTAGCTAGCACTTACTGAAAACTTACTATGTGCCAAGCACTGTTCTAAATGCTTTACATATAGTAACTCATTTAATCATTTCAACAACTCTATGGAGCAGGTACTTTGATTATCCACATTTTACAGATTAAAAAAAACCTGTCACACAAACAGATTACATAACTTACCTGGGGTTTACACTAACGTGTGGCAGAGCTGGCATCCAAACTCAGGCAGCCAGGCTCTACAGTCTGTATTCGTAGAAATCCAATGCCTCTCTGAAATTATCAATCAACAACAACATGGATGATGAGAGGAGACCAGAGTTAGGGTGTTCCAAGAGTCAAGAGGATGACAAAAACAATGACTGACTTTAGCCTTTAGTCTAAATGAAGTGTGTATATTACCAGGTAAGGATGTAGGGGAATAAAGCAAGATAAATATTGCAAACAGGGGGTACAAAAGAAAATAAAGAAAATGTGATTAATCCAAAAGCAAGTGAGAAAGGAAAAAAGAAAGGCAAAAGAAAATCGCATTAAATAGAAAACTGAAGATGGCAGAAATTAGTCCAGATGCATTAGCAATCACAATAAACAGAGTGAACTTTCTTGTTAAAAGGCAGAGAGATGGGGCCTGTGGGTGGCACAGTCAGTTAAGTGTCCATCTCTTGGTTTCAGCTCAAGTCGCAGGATCTCAGGGTCACGATCACGATCGAACCCTGCGTCAGGCTTTGTGTTCAGCTCACATACACGCACACGTGCGCTCTCTCCTTCTCTCAAATAAATAAATCTTTAAAGGGAAGAGAGGTTCTCTGATTGGGTTTTTAAAAAGTCAGCTATGTTACTTACAAGAGAATTAATGAGTGGGCAAGTTTACACGTAAAGTGGTGCCTAGTGCATAGAAACTTACTACATGTGGTAGTTATTACTAGAGACTGTGAATCATCTTCATTAGTTTTGCAATTAACCATCGGACTTAACAGCTGAATTATCTATCTATAAACAATTAAACTATATAGTAGACCACTTTCAGGTACAGAATACTGTTATTAATTAAATCTAACATATAATTATGAGCGATACACTGGTGATTTAGGGGCTACTGAAATGTACTATAGAGGCTAAATTATACTTGGCTGATCTCACAACTAAAATTTAAGTGTCTCTAACATATTTTACTGTTTCCCCTAACTTCCACTGTAGGGAAGTTAAACTGAGGAGAGAGAATACAGCACTAGATATAATATTGTGAAAGTGTAACTTTCAGAGTCAGAACACAGTATGTTGGAATCTCTAAGTGAAGTCCCATAGATTCTTGTATAGAGGCAACCTAAATTATGTTGTTAAGTACTTACTGAAATTGCTAGGCTTGGAAAAATTGTCAAAGGTCCCAAGGGAAGAACATTTAAACAACAAAAGAGCACCAGAAAGATGGATATTCCTCAAAGGAACAATAGTAAAGCCACAAGAAAAGACTATACTAATACAAAATAAAGATACTTAGAAAGAAAAAACTTAATTGGCTGAACCAAGTACTGCATAATGACCCAAAACACAAATGGGAATTCAACACAAAGTGGAAACTAGGCCAGCTTTCTAAAAGGAGCACAAAGAATATTTATTTATTTATTTATTCATTCATTCATTCATTTATATTTTTATTCTGCCTACTTTCAGAAAGGATTTGAAAGTTTAAGGATTCTTCAAGTTAAAAAGAAACAAGAGAAAAGTCAGAAAAAGCAAAAGTGAGAACTACATCATAGTTCATATGAAACATGGAATCCCTTTATTGAACAAGGCGGAATACAACACTGAAGACTTACTCTTGATATGCACTGCTTAATTAAATAGATGTTCTGAAATCCACAAGTGCTGGTGATGTCCTTAGCAAAGTACTCAAAGGTCTTTGCTGTCACTACTGGAGAGTAGGAGGCTCTTTTCTGTACCTTAGAAACCGGACCTCATTCCCCAATTACTATACTATACACCCATGTCATCTAATTCCCAATTATGGGTATTTGCCTGTTATTTACTCAGCACATTGTTAAATGCTGTGAAGGATTCAAATGAAATATAAAACAAGATCTTTGTCCACAGGGAGGTGGTAAAAAAGCTGATCCACCGCTAGAATGATTAAAAACAAATCTCGTAAAAGGACTCAACCCATAAGAGACAAGCAGGAAAGGAAGAAGAGAAAAACAACAAAGAGACTGATTTCACTGAGTGGCAACAAAAAGGCAAGAGCTACAGCTGCTAAACTCAAGTGAGGTACAACTCCAACAAGCCAGGGTGAAAGGTAAAGAACTCCAGACGGAGGAAGAGCCATGAAGTCTGTTCCAGAAGAGGCACGCCTGGCCTGCGTCCTGGGTATCATGTATATGTCCAGGACACAGGCACTGCACCTGGCTCCGGAAGGACGGAGAGTAACTAGTTGCCTTCCTTATTATGGACACTGGGCGGGCTAGGGTGGGTCTCCAACACCACTCATGGAAGAGAAGGGTGGAGCACAAGGCTACAGAGATTAGAGAGGTCAGAAAATGAGCAGAGGAACTTCTGCACTGCACTGAGGGAGGACTTCTGCACTGAGGGAGGAGCTTCTGAAATAGGAATAGCACAATTAAAGCAGAGCTTTCCCAGTGACAGGAGGGTGGGACTAATGAGGAACATGCCTAGCAAGGGAAAGGAAGAGTCCTCCCCTATAATGTTGTCTGTACAGGTTGTTGCCTTAGACATCCTATATTATGGAGTTTCATGGAGAAGTTGGGCCCACCTCTGCCTGGATTTGTGTGTCCAACATACAAGAGAGAAAAGCCATTCTATTACTTAATCAAGGGTCCTTGATTCTGGCTGCCCTAACAATTCTGCACTCTCCTATGGGCACATTTATCTCATGGTTTGAGACTCTCTTTCTGTCTGGCTCAATGCAACCTTATCTGCTTAAAGTATTTTTTTGTTGTTGTTCTGTTGCTGTTGATAACCCCTTTCTCCTGAATAAAATCTTTACTTCTGCCTTGATGCCTTGGCTATGCTGAAACCAGAGAGCTGGAAGAGACCTTAGAGAGCCCTATTCATTGCTTTTAGCAAACAGAAGTTCATTACTTTGTCTATCACGTACTCCTGTCGCATGACCAAATGACCTTAGTCCAATCTCTTCCCTTTTTAAGGGAGGAAACTGAGGTCCTGAGAGGCTGAGTTGCTCTTTGATCCAAGTCGGCTTTAACCCCATGGCTATTTAGTATCTCACAAACAACCAGAATCAGGTGAAGTAACAGGGACGCTCAACATAATTAGAGCAAAGATCACACATTCAGAGACAAAAAATGGGGCATTTGCTACACACAAAAAGATGATTTAAAATGTAAGGTATCTAAGGAATCAGCTAAGTTAAAAGAGAACCACTAGCAATTATTTCTGAGAATATTTCTGAGTGGATAGGTGAGGTCAGAAAAGGGTGACTACAGCTTTTCGTGGGCCCAGATTTCTCAAGTTCCAAAGCAGCTGTCATTTGGTCCTGTCTCTTACTCTGAGAGCCTGAAAGGCAGTAACGTGTAGTGTAAGGGATGGAGGTCTCCATATTTGGCATTCCTGGATTCATGGTAGTATCCTGTCCTATGTATTGTCATTGTTGTTTCTAACGATATTATGACTATCATCCTCATTCCATTATAGAATCTAGTGTCTTACAGTTCCAATTCTTGAGTTTTATGGCAATACCTGAATGGCCTACGTGTTTTCCTAAGGTACATTCTGGTCACTGGGAAATCCAAGTAACCTGAGCAGCTCCAAGGAAATCCAGGAGTGAAGATTCTCAAGTGGCTGGCGGCATCAAGTATAAAATTCACCTCTGGGGCTTTGGATGCTGTCTAGTGAGCAATACGGTAGACACCAAGTAAGGATGATATGGAGATGATAATCCCTTGCTTGTGTATCAGGATTTACACCTCATCCCATTAATCTTCATTTTGCAGAAGACTAAGGATGTGTGGTTAAAGCTCATGAGTTACCAAGAGGCAGAAGTGAGTTCAGGTCTCAACTCTCATGCCATGGTTCTGTCCTCTATAATGTGAAGGTCCTGCTGGATGCCAAGACTTAGATACCACTTCTGCAGATCACTGTCCCTTCCCAGAGTTCGGCGGCCATTAGGAAGCACCGCTGTCAACTCTTGGTTACTTAACAAGTACACTTATGGTCTCATCCTGGGGGAACTAGTTACTGTGAGAACTACATCCACTGCCCCATCAGCTCAGGAGACCGTGTTTTTCTCCATTATCAACCCATGTCTCAAGACAGAGTTAGCCCTAATGATGTCCTGCTCTTTCTTTTCATATTCTGTCAAATTACATAAAGATATTATTTATCTAACAACTACTAATAAGAGCTACTAATAATTAAGTACCTATGTTTCTAAGCACTTTTTATGTTCCCTCCTTTAATACTAACAATCCAGCAAGATAGGTAAACCCAAAAATCGTAATAGTGGAAACGTTAAGGAACAGGCCCAAGATCACACAGCAAATCAGTAGAGGAACTGAGATCTTAATCCAGTCGGCCTGACCTAAAGCTTGTGCCCTTCTATCCACTAGAAAGGTTTCTTACCTGAGACTCTGTCAAAGAAAAGACATGATCCAGAAGTTCTGGGGTGGGGCCTGAATTCTGCATTTCTAATGAGCTCCAGGTGGTATGGACACTGTTGATCTAGCAACCCTCTCTGAGGAACAATGCACCATACAACACTGCCTGTTTGCCAATCACATTCTTTGTAACAAATTATTATGTCTTAAGCACCTCTAAAAAAAAAATCTCAAGTCATCTTCAAATCCTTCCCTTTTTGCACCGGCCTTTGGCTCCACCAGAAAGGCCAACTCCAAAACAGCTCTGGTGAATAAAACCTACAAAATATGGAGGACTCCAATAACCATGCCTAAGGTGAACAGCTCTAAGCCTCACACCAACCCCAACTCCGGTAGAATACATTCCAGCAATCTGGTCTTCCAGGGCTAGTCTGGCTTCCCTGGTTGCTGTCAAAGTAACTAGAGGTCAAACTGATCTAAGGAAGGGCCTAGCATGGTACAGCCAATCAATGATGTACACCAAACTGTAAACAACGAAGAGATCTCTGCTTACAACACAACGTATGAACTACTGTGTTATTTCCTTTCCAGCCACTGTGCCATTTGTCTTGCCCAGAATCAGACAAGTCTACTTACCTTCCATAGCCTCCTACCCAGTTTCCCTGACGGCATTTCAAGGTCTGCATTCTCTTTTGTGGCACAAAGTCTAAAATCAAGGCTCAATATTATGTGCTGCCTTGCCAACTGGTAAAAAAAGAAGGCCTCAAATGACCTAACTACAAATTCTACTACTCCCTCTGCTGCGGTAGACAAGGTCCCTGAGCCAAGCAATTCTCCTTATCAGAGGGACTAAGGTCCAGTTCCTGTTTATCCCTAAGTAGCGGGTTTCAGTCCCATATCAGCTCCCAAGATTATTCTAGCAAACCAATCACATCCCCACCAGGAGGGACCCCACCTTTTAGATACTACAAAGCCTGCCTCCCACAACCCGACTGTTCATGCTGCTCCTGAGGGCAACCCCGTGTGATCCTAAGTAGCAGACTGTCCTCCTCTGGGGTCAGTCTCATCTGCCAGTGTCCAGTGTTGTGTGTTTAGCCATCCCCATAACCCTAGCATAAGAATTCCTCCCTCAGCAAGAGGGTGAATAAAACATCCTTTCTGCCCAACCCATTGGTCTCTGCTCTTTTTCATATGCTTGAATCTCTTGAATGCCTTTGGCAAGGTCATCGACTGCCCCATGATGGTAATAAAGCCCAGCATTGCGCTAAGCACTGTCCATTCAATTTTCTTAACATCTCTATGAGGTAGATACCATATTGCCCCCAATGTACAGATGAGGAAACTAATGTCTAACAGGTTATGCCCAAGACCATACAGCTAGTAAGTTTGAGCATGGTTCAAATGTAGATCTGCTGGCTCCCTGTTCTTAACTACTACCTTAGTCTGGACAGACTTCCTGGGCTCGGTGTTAGCATTGCTCAACCCCTCTCCACAGACAGAGACGTGCTGCCGCTTGGTCTGACAGGGGCACCTGCATTTGAGGTGCCTTATTTCTTTTGCTGGCCTCTGCTGGAAGATGGATGGAGATGTGTATCTGGAAAGAGTACCATTAGAACAGGCTGGTTTCCTGGCTGCCAAGAGACTTCCCTTGATGGCTTGAACTTAATTTACCAAAAGGTCTAGTTTGGTTGGCAATCTTGCAGATACAAACACACCATCCTACAAAAGTCTCACAGTTAATTGGACGTTGGAGGTTCGATAACACAGTCTAAACTCGTAGGAGAAGTACAAATCAGAAAGTGAATTTATTAGTTCATTTATTAGTGAAACAGGCCTACTCTTTACAGTTATGTGTGAAAAAATTCAAGCAGCAAAGTCAAGTGTCATCAGAAGAGACCATATGCTACCAACATGCAGTGGGGACCTGGCGCATCTGCCTTTGCCCGGGCAGGCAAGTGTGAACATCACTGCACACTACACCGGCGCCACGAGGTGCTCTGTCGCGTCCCTTCTATCGCCTGTACTCTTCTGAGGCTCCAGTCTCTCTTTGAAAAAGCTGGACTCAGCGTTGTCTCTGAGGTAACCTTGTGCAGGTATTTAGCAGTACTATGTGCTGAGTTTTCAGTCTCTCTCCAAATGCAAGCAGTGCCCTGTTGTTGCCCTGCCATGGGCCTTCCACGCAGTGCTCTGAGCATCTATCAGATCAGAACTACTCTTCCTTCAAGGAGCTTCACATCCACTGAAGCTCTCAGCTCACTTCAAACTCAGCCACCCTCTAAATTCTCCCTGGCTATTGTCAGATTCAGTACTTACTCCCTCTTTCCCCCTGCTCCTCACCAGCCCCCCATGCACTTGTCACCTTTTGCTTTGCCTCCCTTCGGCCACTCTGCCACACATCACTAATGACAACTTTTTAATAAGTATTTGTCAACACTAAACATACATGAAATGACTCTTGATCAGAAGGATAACAAAAATCAAGGAGTTCTGAAACTAAAATTATCCTTAGAGACTATGTAATTCAGGTCTGTCATTTTACAGATGAAAAAACTGAGAGAAATTAAGCGACCTGCCAAGTCATGTACCTAGATAATGGCAGGGCCAAACCCAGGAACCAGATGTCTGGATTTTCAGGACAGCACTTGAACTAAAACACCAAACTCCTAAATATACAAAACAGGGTCTCAGTGGGGAGGGCTTCCTTGGTTTCTCATAGACTGGTGGCCACTAGCACTAGGTGTATTACACAGCACATTTACTATTTTTTTCTTTGAATATTGATTAAATATCAACCACTGATGCTTTTTCAATGAGAAAATAATTATCCTCAAGCCCAAAAACTGCCCAAAAGTGTCCCAGGTAATATATGATTGCAAATGCCCCAATTCACCATCATTAGAACTATAAGATAGATTTGTGACTTAACAAGAATAATAGAAAGAAAAACCACATTTTTTAAGTGACTATTTAAGATACCTAAAAGATGACATATTTAATGAATATGTAATTGAGGTCATGATGGAAAAGGCTTTTTCATACACAAAGGAAACAGAAAAAAATTCACAAATAACCAATAGATGTGATTACATAAAAAACATAAACTCCAAAGAAAAGTATTAACAAAACTAAGAAATAAATGGTAAGCATGTCATATGAAGTGAAAAATAAGTACTTTTGGAATAGAAAGACCAGGGGTGCCTGAGTAGCTCAGTTGGTTAAGCAACTGCCTTCGGCTCAGGTCATGGTCCCGGAGACCCAGGATCGGGCCCCACATCAGGCTCCTTGCTTGGTGGGAAGCCTGCTTCTCCCTCTCTCACTCCCCCTGTTTGTGTTCCCTCTCTGGCTGTGTTTCTCTGTCAAATACATAAATAAAATCTTTAAAAAGAAAAAAAAAAGAAGAGAAAGACCACACAAATCAATAAAGAAAACAAATTAACATCCAAATTTTTTTTTAATGGACAAAGAAAATTCACAAAAGAAATAAAAAAGTCCAACCAATTTAAAAAGTTCACCCTTATGAATAATTAAAGAAATGCTAATTAAAACATTAATGCTATTTTGGGGTGATCAAATTGGAAAAATTCTGCAATGATAATATTTAATTGCATAGGAGTAGTTTTAGACCACACACTCTGATTTGGCAGATTTCAGTTTAAAGCCTAATTCAAACACTAAGTGACCTTGGGCAAGTCACCTTAATCGCTGTGACCTTAATGTCTTTACAGTTTGTGTGTGTGTGTATGCATGTGAAGATGAAATAACATCTGAATTCTTTAGCAAAGTTCCTGTCAACAGCAAATGCTCAGTGTTAGCTGTTATTATTATAAAAATATTACTTGTATGAATAACACAAAGGAGGGAGCACTGAGACAGGTGCCCACACAGTGCCACTGTAAGTATAAACTGGTAAAAATCCTCCAGGAAAGTAATACAGTAAGTAATCTGCTCATCAAGAGCTATAAAAAGTGTCTTTGGAGGGAGACATGAGAATTTGGGGGGGTTGGGGAGGATATACTCTATGTGCACTGTCTGAACGTTTTACCAGAGTGTTTACATGTCAGCTGTATAATTAGAGAAATAAAAAAGAGAAGCCCATAATAGAAGAAAAAAAATTTTTTTTAATATTTATGTCTTTAGACCCACTTCTAGAACTCCATCTATATGGAAATAATTAATTAGAGATATAATGACATATTTATGTATACTAAATTCAGAAGAATAGCACCACTGGTAAAAAACTGAAAACTGAGATGTACAATATGAGGTTTTTAAATAAATATGGTATGCGAACATATTATGAAATATGCAGCCAGGAAAATTAGGCTCTCCATAGGACACCTATAGCACAAGCAACCAAAAAAAAATAAATATATAAATAAATTGGACTTTGTCAACTTTAAAAACTTTCATGTATTAAAGGATACTGTTATGAAAGCAAAAAGAAAACCCCAGAATGGGAATACTCTCAAATCATTTACCTGATAAGGGTCTAGGTATCCAGAATACGTAAATATAGCATGCCAGAATACAGTATCCAGAACTCCTACAACTCATCAACAAAACAACAAGCCCATTAAAATCTGGCAAAGGACTGGAATAAATCTCTCTCCAAAGAGGATATATAAAATGGCCAATAAACACATGACAAGGAGCTCGCTATCAGTGTCATTAGGGAAATGGAGATCAAAACTACCAAGAGCTACCACTTCACACCCAGTAGGATGCTATAATACACACACAAGCAGAAAATACAAGTGTTGCTCAGGATATGGAGAAATTCGAAGCCCCACGCCATGCCGGTGGGAATGTAAAATGTACAGCCACTGTGGAAAATGGTTTGTAAGCTCCTCAGAAAGTTAAACAGAGATGCTATATGAGCCAGCAATTCCAATCCTAGGTCTAACCCAAATGAAATGAAAACACATATCCACACATGGAGCATTATACACAACAGCCAAAACCTGGAAACAACCCAAACATCCACCAACTGATAAATCAACAAAATGCTGTATTTCCATGCAATGGAATTTTATTCAGCCATACAAAGGAACAAAATACAGAAAACACAAGAGGGGTGAAACTTAGAAACACTATGCTCTGTGAAAGAAAGCCGGTCACAAAAGGCTACATACTAGAGGATTCGTTTACACAAACTGTGCAGAATAGGCAAATCCAGAGAGAAAGGAAGTAGATCAGTGGTGGCCAGGGGCTGGGAGGAGGGGGAGTTGGGGACTGAATGCTAAGGGGTATGGGGTTTTCTTCGAGTGACAAAAATGTTCTAGAATTAGAAAGCTGTGATGGTTACATGGACTTTCAAGGTATACACTTTAAAACAGTGAATTATACAGTATGTGAATTATATCTAAGTAATTTTTTTAATAAGGCTCTTGAAGAGTTTTAGTAAGATGAGGAAATGCTCTCAATCTACTAAAAGGAAAAAAAACCAGCATGCAATTGTATATATAATTCCAATCTGGTTTAAAAAATGTATGTGCATGCATATACACATTTACATTTAAACAGAAAATATATCAAAATGCTACCAGTGGCTTCCTAAGTGGTGTCATGATGGGGGATTTATTTTCTTCTTCACACATTTCAGAATTTTTTTATAGTAAACATCTATTATTTTTACAACAAGGCAATTTAAAAATAGAAACCCAGGTAGGTCTGCCTGGCTTCAAAGCCAGTATCATTTCCAACAACCTAGTCATTCATTAAACATTTATTTAGTTCCTACTATGTACCAAGCAAAATTAAGTAAGATACAATCTCTGCCTGCAGGAAATTTACACAAATCCAGCATGGGGTTTAAACCCGAGTCCACATGCTCTCTAAATTACATGCAATGCTGTCCAACTGCACACTCTCTGGGGCAGAGGGTCCATGGCTGTCCTGAGCGGCAGTGTAGCTTAGTGGTTGGACAGAGCTCCAGCTCTGTCCAATCACAAAGTGTGTGCTCTGAGGGGCACAGGTTTCTCATCTACAAAACAGGGGAAACAATAGTACTTCTCTCACTGGGTAATTAGAAGATTAAATGAGTTAATACACCTAAAGCCCCAAGGACATAATAAGTGCTCAATAAATGCATTAGCTGCTAGCCACGAGCATCATCACCACTGCCACCACCCCAGCACTACATTCTCAAGGAGGCGGAGACAGAACACACTAAAGACCACTAGAAAGGTGATTTTCCACATCTTAACACTGAAAATATCTGATTCTTGATAAGCCTATAATAAGCATTATATTAAACTAATTTGTTTTTCCAGATTCTCTCAATTTCTAATGAAACTCTTCTTTGGAAGCATTCTATAAAACCCAGTGAGACAGTGTAAAAAACTGCTTGTGGCCTCTTATCTTCTAACTCCTAGAAACAAGTGATTTTTTTCAAGGCTATTCTAATGGAAACAGGCTTTGAGAGGCTTATCTGTCTTTTGCCTGCCTTTTCCACCAGGCCGCTCTGATTCAGTAGTTCACCCAAGATGACTCTTCACTGGCCAAACTGCAAAATCTCTGGAACAACACAGTCATCTACCAAGAGACTGGGGGCTGTGACTGCCTTCCACCTGCTGTGACTCTTCCATCCTAGAGTCAAGAGTCTCGACAAGCAATCATCACTCCAATGCTTTTATAGCCAACCTTTTCCGTGTTCAAAAAAAAAAAAAAAAAAAAAAAAAAAGACTCTCAGCTTTGTCACTGGTACTTTACAAGCATTTTGCTGTGGCCTGAAGATGTGGGTAAGTTCTGTGGTTTCACCAACTCAATTATGAGAATATGTTTTTCTCAGCAGGGAATAATCAATCTGGACACACAGTAACACTGTACCGAAGTTCAAATTCAAAGATATCCATTTAGGGGCACCTGGGTGGCTCAGTTGGTTAAGCGACTGCCTTCAGCTCAGGTCGTGATCCTGGAGGCCCGGGGTCAAGCCCCGCATCAGGCTCCCTGCTCGGCAGGAAGCCTGCTTCTCCCTCTCTCACTCCCCCTGCTTGTGTTCCCTCTCTCACTGCGTTTCACTCTGTCAAATAAATAAATAAAATCTTAAAAAAAAAAAAAAAGATATCCATTTAATGTAAAAATTAGAGAGCTCAGGCAACTACACAATACCAAACTAGGCCTGGTGACCGGAGAGACTAGGCGCTGTGAGGGTCCGAGGCTCTACAGCCTGCCCGTCCAGGGGCAAATCATGGCACTGTCCCTCTGAATGGCCATGTGACTTTGGGCAACAGGCCTAACTCTCTAGGCCTCACTTTCCTCATATGTAAAATACGGATATTAGTGCTTTTTGGTGGGGTGGTTATAAGCACTAATGAACCACTGCATGTACAGGAGTCAATATACTTAAAGAACATTTCATGTAACATTGTAAACATTCATTAAACATCAAAAGGAAGCATAAAAATTCACCTGCCAAAATATTTGATTTTACAGTTCTTAGGTTAATTAGTTCAGATGTACTTTTTAAAAATCATCCTGCTTCATCACTTATGTATGTATGTATTTTCTATGTGTCCAATACTGCCTCATTTTTTCTTAAAAAAGATTAGAGTTTATAGACAACAACACTGCTGGTTTCAAAAAGCTGGTCTGAGATGGGAGTCAGCTAGGAAAAGGAAAGAAAATGGGGTGGGTTAGGCCTCTCCTAGAGGCCTAGTGCTGGGCTATAATCTGAGAGAATTCAAAGCCTTAAATTCACTGAAATTAGTAGGAGATAATGAACTTTTGAAATCACCTGTTCCAATTCCCACATTGTGTAGATGAGGAAATGGAGGGGTTGACAAGTGTCTTAAGATCTTCCAGGTCAGTAATGACAGAAATGAAACTCTTCCTGTTACCTATATTTTTGGTACATACTAACTGGAAAGCAATGAGGAACACATTTTGGAAAGGGAAAAAGACACAGTTCGGAAGGGTTAAGGTAGGGCTCTAACAATAGGAGCTAACATTTGCAAAGGTTTATTTTAACCCAGGCACTATGCCAAGCACTTTGCATGGTTGCCTTACATAACTTTTGCAAAACCTGTGAGGTAGTTACTATAATTAATTCCACTTTCACTGAGAAAGTAGAGTCTTCGCAAAAGTAAAAGGCCTGCCCCAAATCACAAAGTTGGTGAGTGTCCGGGCTGGTACATGAACCCATGCTGTCTGACTCCAGAGCCGGAACCTTCCCCACTGGATACTGCCCAAGCCTGGGAACTGAAAAAGCAGTGAGGTTCTTGATCCCTCCATCTTTCTCCTACTTTTTTTGGTAATTTCTCTGTTTGGAGGCAGTGCAGAGATACACAGTAAAGAAAGTGAGGTTTTTGTTGTTGTTCGTTTGTTTTTAATTCCAATATAGTTAACATACAGCATTATATTAGTTTCAGGTGTACAATATAGAGCTTCAACAATTCTATATACTACCCAGTGCTCATCGCTGATAGTGTACATAAATTGTTTTTACAGTAAGAAGGGACACCATTAATTTAGAGGCTGCTTATTCTGTGCTATACTAGATGCCACACACACTCATTAAGTCCACGAGGCAAATGATGGTGCTGTTGGGAAGGTGGAGCCCCGGCAGCAGCAGCGGGGCCTTAAGACCTCATTTCCTTAGTCAGGGGACAGTGTGTCCCTGTCCGTCCAGCAGATCCTTACTGAGCCCAGCCGAACAGCCTTAACTAAAGCTGTCCTTACATAGAGAACAAATTCAGCATAATCCTGCTCGCAAAGAACTCACGGCACAGGTAAGAACAGACCACTTTCAGCTTGGAATCCTACTCTTCTTGTAGCTCAGTAGTTGAGAATCAAAAGCACTTAAGACTATGGAGCTCCCACTGCCCAGATTACTGCCCTATGACACCACGCAGATCACCCAACCTTCGCTAAACCTCTGTGCACACTTTGCAGATGAACTCCATTCTCCTCTCCTTCGAGTGTTGAAAGTTTTTTGTCTTTGAAGAAGCAGGAATTATTTTCATCTCTAACTTTCACCTGTTCATCAACAGGGAGTATGACAAAGGGGTTAACTTAAGGAGCTAACAATAACAACAACAACAAAAATGCGAAAGAGGATCACTTCTCTGTTGCTTCTAACTTTGGGAAAGAACCTCTGGGATTCCACAGTATTTGCTCAAAAATGTTCAAAGGAAGACATGGAAAATTCCATCCTCAACACTTCACTGCCTGAGGAAAAAATCCAGAACTCCAGGGGCCAATTATTCTGCCACCTCGGACTCTGACCTTAGAAAGGTTTGAACCTGACTGGAACCAAGGGCAGCTGACAGCAGAGGGCCAGCTCCCCGAGCTGCCAGTACCTGGGGAGGTTAGATCTAATGACTGCCATGGTTTCAGAGCACCACTCGCGAGTTACAATACCACAGTAAACCCATGGGCTAAATAAATAAGAGCAGCAAATTTTACTGTTATTTAAATTCCTAAGTTCCTATTATGTTCCCAATACCATGCTGAGACGCTGGTACTCAAAACACTGGCAGGCCTTTAAAAATCAACTAATACTGGACGGCACTGATAAAACTAGGCCAAGAGAAGGCAAGAGAGAGCAGAGCATAGGGAAAGCAGAGGGAGGGGTGATAGGAGGGCTTACTGTTTGCAAGCAGAAGTGAGGGAAATCTTTGTGATATGAATTAAAAAGGAAGACTAATGTAATACCATGAGCTGGAGTTTAGAATGGAGTGGCTCTTGAATGTCTCCCTTGCTTCCGCTTTTCCCTGGCCAGTTGAGAGTTTAAAATTTGAAAAATAACCTTTAAATAAGGAGCTAAAAAGAGTTGGGTTCCAAACCTGACTTTGACATTGTAACCTTGAGTTACTTAATTTTTCAAAACCTGTTTCCTCAACTGTAAAATGGAACTAACTTGTATATAGGGAGCTCATAATGCTATTCACACTTTTGTATGTTTGAAACTTCCATATTTTTTTTAAGATTTTTTTTTCTTTTCCTCTTTTTTTTTTGAGAGAGAGATCGAGCATGAGAAGGGGGAGGGTCGGAGGGAGAAGCAGATTCCCTACTGAGCAGGGCGCCTGATGCAGGACTTGATCCTGGGATCATGACCTGAGCCAAGGCAGTCACTTAACCAACTGAGCCACCCAGGTGCCCAAAACTTCCATATTTTAACGGAGATGTTAATACCTATTGCTCAGTTGCTGTAAGGATTACAAGAAATAATTATGGAAAATACCTAGCCAGTGCCTGGTACTTTGTATCATTCAATACACGATAACTATCATTATCAGCATGCTATTTTTTAAAGTTCTAGGATGAGAGCAAGGAGAACAACATATACAAACCAGTGAATTAATAGCTGCAGACTGTACACTTAGGAATATCTGGATGTCTGTACAAGGACAATCTTCCTATATATGGTCTTACAGCCTCGCTCTTTCATCTACTTTCATCTTCCCCTTCATGCTTTATTCATCCATTCAACAAATATGCACAGACTGCCTACTGTATGTAGGACACAGAGCTATGTACTGAGAATGGAGGAGGACAGACAAGAGAAGGGGTTTTAAGGGGACAATATAAAAGGATGGGCTGGGGGGGCATTTATGAATCATCTGAAATGATATACAGAAAGTTTTGAGTATGTGGGTGTGTACACCCCTCTGAGAGGTTCTGGAGAGATTCTAAAAGGAATTATTTATTTTTTTAAAAAAGTAAAGACTGAAAATCTAATAAACTTGGGTGCGTGGGTGGCTCAGTGGGTTGAAGCCTCTGCCTTCGGCTCAGGTCATGATCTCAGGGTCCTGGGATAGAGGCCCGCATCAGGCTCTCTGCTCAGCAGGGAGCCTGCTTCCTCCTCTCTCTGCCTGCCTCTCTGCCTACTTGTGATCTCTCTCTCTCTGTCAAATAAATAAATAAAATATTTTAAAATAATTTTAACAAGAAGTGTACAAAATGTATAGGAAAAAAACGTAAACACTCCTGAAAAATCCACAAAAGTAGCCCTGAGCAAATGGAAAGACAGGCCAAGATCTTGGATAAGATGACTCAACATCATATAGATGTTAGTTCTCTCTAAGCTAATTAATAAATTTAACATAATCTCAATCTATTTGTTGCTGCCTAAAACTAGACAAACTGATTATAAAGTCTATATGGCAGAATAAACAAGCAAAAGCAGCCAGGAGCAATATGAAAAAACTGGCCCTTCCAGCTGTTAAAAAAATTATAAAGTCTCTAAAATTAAGATGGTTTTGTATCAACATATGAATTGACAATCAAACCAATGAAACAAAATAGAAAATCCAGTAAGAAATCCAAATGTATACAACAGTTTGGTATCCAATTAAAACAGCATCTCAAATCAAAAGACAAAAAATAATAACTTTCCTTTCTTTTTTTTTTTTAAGATTTTATTTATTTATTTGACAGAGAGAAACACAGAGAGAGAGGGAACACAAGTGAGAGAGGGGAGTGAGAGAGGGAGAAGCAGGCCCCCCACCGGGCAGGGAGCCCAATGCGGGCTGATCCCAGGTCTCCAGGATCATGACCTGAGCCGAAGGCAGTTGCCCAACCAACTGAGCCACCCAGGCGCCCTTCTTTGTTTCTTTCTTTGTTTTTTAGAGAGAGACAGAAAGAACAGGAAGGGTGGGAGGGAGAGGAAGAAACAGAGTCTTAAGCAGGTTTCATGCCTAGCATGGAGCCCAAACTCATGACCCCAAGATCATGACCTGAGTTGAAATCAAGAGTCAGACACTTAACTGACTGAGCCACCGGGATACCCTAATAAGAGTTTTTCATAAAAGGTTTTGGAACACCTCGCTGGCTACTGGGGAAAACATAATATTAGAACCTTCCTCAAACCAAAGGTCAAAATAAATTCCAAAAGGGTAAGAACCTTAGATGTTTAAAAAATAAAAAGTAAAACCATCCATATACTGGAAGGTTCCCCATAAATTAAGAGCAGGGCAAACTTCCTGTGACTCAAAATCTAAAGCAATACCCTCTAAGACCCATAAATACATAAAGATGTAAAACTTTTGTACAGCAATCAAACAACATGTGCAAAGTTAGGCATATGACAAATTGGAAAAAATATTTTTTCAGACATTGGGCAGATATTCTGCATCTCATTAAAGGAGAAAACAAATTTAAACAATACTGAAATTATTTCTTACCTAACAGATAGGCAAAACCCCTAAAACTTTGACAGAAGACTCAAGAGAAACAGAAGGATCAGGTATGAAATAAAAACTTCTGTGAATGCACCTTGTTATGTAGTTTTGATTTTGGAACCACATAAAGATTTACATAGTTAAAAAAAAAACTGGATTTTTAAAAGCAATTCTTAACATTTAAAACAAATGAGCCTGTTGATAAAGCTCATCAAGTAGGTGGCATAAGCACCAGAGAAAATAAATACACCAACTGACCTCAGGACAGTATTTGACTACACATTTGAAGCAGCACATAGTCTCGGGACAAAGGAACCACATTAAAAACTCAAACAACATTCAGTGATCTAATGGTCAGTGCAGATTAGTGGCACTGCTGCCGACCGGGTTAGGAACACGGCCAGGAAAATCCAAAGGCCCAGAGTGCAGCCTACTTGTCCTGGGAAGGATGAAGTTCTGTGGCCCATTAAGCATGACGTACTGGTGTGCTCAAGAAGGGTGAGAGAGGAGGGGAGAGAGTTAAGATGAGGCTTGAAACAGAGCTTGAGGGCAGCACAGGCCAAGGCAAGGAACTGCATTATCCTGAGGGCAGGCAAGCCATTTGAGAATTTTAAGCAAGAGGGAAACCATCACATGTGATCTGTGCTTTATAAAGATCACTGGCAACAGTGTACAAAATAGATTAGAAAGGAACAGAGGAAGAAGCCAGCTGGCCCTCTCCGAGGCTGTTGTAGTGATTCAGGACAAGAGATTATGGTAGCTTTAACCAAAAGGGAAAGGGGACATCAATAGGCTTGTAGCCTAAATAAACGTGTGCTATTTGTGGGTAGGGTGAGGAAGGAGGGTGGGGGGTTGACAGAAGGGGAAGACCAGAACGTTGGGAACTTTCTGCCTATTGCAACACTTTGGGGCCATGCACTGAGACTAGGAACCGAAGATAAGTACCAGATGGAAGAAAAATGGCAAGTTCTCTGCTGCCAGAGCCCCTGTGGAGACAAGGAGCTGAAGGACTCAAGGACTAAGATCCAACAGTCAGAGCAGTCTCAGAAAGCTGAGAAACAGATGAAACTAGCAGTTAGATGACCTCTTGCAACATTTTCTCAAAATCAGAACTAGAGGGCGCCTGGGTGGTTCAATGGGTTAAAGCCTCTGCCTTCAGCTCAGGTCATGATCTCAGGGTCCTGGGAACAAGGCCAGCATCAGACTCTCTGCTCAGCAGGGAGCCTGCTTCCTCCTCTCTCTCTCTGCCTACTTGTGATCTCTCTCTCTGTCAAATAAATAAAATCTTTTTAAAAAAACAGAACTTGAACCACCTACTGTGCACTTTGTTTTCATATTTTAATAAATTTCAAGTAACCAATATTTATAGCTTCAAAAGTTAGTAATCCTTGTTTCTAATCTCCCTCATCCTTCTTGGGCCCTTTCCTTCATAAAAATTTACTTCACCAAACTCTCTGCTAATAGCAGAGGTCACTCGTGAATATTTCCGGGGGTCAGAAAGATATAAAATCTCTCTCTGTAAATATAAGCACTCATTGATAAACACTGTATGGGCCAAACAAACCATGGCCCACAGCAGTTTTCTACTGAGGTCCCCTGTTTGCAAAATATTCCAAGATAAAGACTTAAAGATAATTCCTTTTCTTTCCATTTGAGGACTAATAAACCAGAAATTGCATCTTTGAGTTGACTTTTTCAGAGGTGCGAGCACTAGGTAAGTGAGATAAGCTTGGTTTCAGAAAGAGCTTTCCCTTCACGGACAACAGAGGGATGCCAGGACAAAGTAAGGGCAGCATATCCCCTTCTTCACTCCCCTATCTCTGCCTCCTTCGATCATCCCTCTCCTCCTCCTCTCTCCCTCCTAACCCTACTTTCCTACAATCCCGAGGAACTGAGTCCATCCCCATGAACTTGATGCCTAAGGCCAAAGTACTGGGCTGCTACCACTCTTCCTTCACCTGTCAGAAGAAACCAATATGGCAACTGCTACCAAGGTTGCCAAGACAACCCACTGCCAGTGTGGCAGTCTCCTGTAAAATCATGACAATGACCTCTGAGGTATTTCTGAAGTACCTCACTGGGGAAAATACCTCTACCAGACATGATCACTCAGCTGTGCTTGGCCACTTGTGACAGGAAACAAGGCCCAAAAAGATACTTTCAAAACTGCAGTCAAGACCATACAGCAGTAAGAAGTAACTCGTTTCAGGGGGATGCTCAATACTACTTTGGGCCAGTGGTATTACACATGACATTCCTTTGTTGGCTCTGCATCTTGAGGGTCAAGGATCCCTCTGAGACCTGATTAGAGAAATGGGCTCACTCCCCAGAAAAATGGCATTCAGACAAACCTGCAGGCAAATTTAAAGGATTTGTGGGTCCCTGCAACTCAGCGATTTACCCCGGATTAACAACCTAGGATCAGCTATAAGGTATTTACTTCATCTGAGGAAATGAAATACTTGGTGTCATAAATTTGAGGGTTTGGGGTTAAACAACATTAGGGAAATATATAGAAAGCCAGCATTCTTTCTTTACCCTTCTTTCTATTGAGGGCCGCAGAAGCCTCAAAACTGCAATGGTCTCTGCACATGACACACCGTACCCTCTCCATGACTTAAAGAAAGTGACAATCTCATCTCTGAATGTAAATGCCCTTAATATTTAATTCTTTCCTCTACATGGTTACAACTTGCTTGCTTTGCATTATCAGGATGATGGCTTTAGAAGGCAGCCTATCGAAGATCCTGAAAACCATAAATTCCAATTCAATTTCCTGTGAAAATCAAAGAGCTCACTCTCTTTAAGAGTTGAAAGCGGCTGAGGGGTCACTGCCTTCCTCCAGGGTGCTGGTATAGGCAGTACTCCAGAAGAGCAACATAAATACTCAGTATGAGGCAACAGGGCATACCAATTTGTTTTTCAATTTATTTTATTTCAGTTCAAAGCTTCTCTGCAGACAGACAGCCCAAGAAAACAAGACACACTTTGGTTATACTCAGTCTTCTCCAATCTCCAAAAGCAGCTGAGTATTGCCAAAGTGTGGCTCGTTCTCCTGCAGTGCCTGTCTGCAATGATGCTTTGAACTGAAATAAAATAGACTGAAAAACAAATTCATATGCCCTCGCTCCTCCTGCAGCTTTATATTATCCTTCAAAACTAGTGTTACCACTTTCTCTCTATTGGAACCCACCAGACCCAAATCACAGAGTTAAACTGTAATACTTGAAATGTGAAGGTCCCACCCAAACCTAAAATAGGAATTTAATGCAGGGCTTGTTGTTAACATCGCATTAACGGGCCACTCTTCTGTCCAGTTCCTTGCTCCATTTGCTAGGCTGGATTACATATTCTTAAGGACAGGTGCAATCCAGTTACTAGACACAGTTTAAAGCCAAACTTGACATTGCTGATCTTCTTATACAGTTCGCTTGATTTCTCACTGCCTCTGCAATTTTTCACATTCATGAACCCGAACACTTTCTGAGGTTTACCATTTCAAAAAGTCTACTTGCTTTAAAGCATCCAATGCCTTGCATAAAGTATGCAACATTATTCTGAAAACTTTCAGAGGAAACCCAAAATCATTTACAAGCAAACTTTGAAATGACCACTAGAAGAAACCTATCATTTTCTTCAACTGCCTCAAGAAAATGCACATACCTTTAATGGAGGAACAAACTAAAATAATGAAAAATGCTCTGAAAACACAGTTGTATAATTTGGTTGAAAAAAAAAATTAAAAGCCATTTGGAGGAGTAACTCTATCAACAGAAACATTAAGAAAAAATAAGGGCATGTGGGTGGCTCAGTGGGTTAAGCCCCTGCCTTCAGCTCAGGTCATGATCTCAGGGTCCTGGGATTGAGGCCCACATCGGGCTCTCTGCTCGGCGGGGAGCCAGCTTCCTCCTCTCTCTGCCTGCCTCTCTGCCTACTTGTGATCTCTCTCTCTGTCAAATAAATAAATAAAATCTTTAAAAAAAAAAAATAAGATGCTTCTTTCTCCCCAGCCCATCAAAGATAGAAACATACATATACATCCTCAGTTGTTGGTAACATAATACTGGATTTTTGTTATTATTTAGCACTTCAAATAAATTTCCACTGGAAAGGGGCAAATTTGGTTTTCTCTAATTGGACTTCAGCAACATGTGTAACAAAAACAAAAAGGTAACACTGATGGGCGCCTGGGTGGCTCAGTGGTTTAAAGCCTCTGCCTTCAGCTCAGGTCATGATCTCAGGGTCCTGGGATAGAGGCCTGCATCAGGTTCTCTGCTCAGCAGGGAGCCTGCTTCCTCCTCTCTCTGCCTACTTGTGATCTCTCTCTCTGTCAAATAAATAAATAAAATCTTAAAAAAAAAAAAAAAAGATAACACCAGAACTGTTTTTTTCTTATTTAATCCACACAACACCCCTTTGAGGAGGTACCATCATTGCCTTTCAGCATTAATCTGTAACTGGCCCATGGGCAGGCCACTCAGCAGTAAAGCTGACTTCAGGGACAGAGACTCAGGACTAAATCACAGCACCACTACTCACTTCTTCCACTCTTCCAACATCCTAAATTCTTGCCAGCTCACACAATCTCTGATCCTATTAAAAAGTTCTTCCTTCCCAATTGCCTCCCCTCTCCCTTCTTGCTGGACTGGATCCCTGCCAGAGATTCAGCTTAAACTACCTTTCTCCAGTGGCTTGCTGGGCCATCCCGGTAAAAGGGGTCTGCCAGATTAGCACTGTTTGATTACCTTCATCACAGATGCCACTATTTGTCTTAGACATGAGGTGTTAGGTCCATCTTGCTCTTGGTAATCATAAGGCCTCGCACAGTGGAGTCTGGTACACAGCAGGAACTCAAATATTTGCTCAATGGCCTGAATTTGTTTAATACTTAGCAGACTACAGGCTGTGAGCACTGGCTAGCAGCTGATACAAAAACAGGTAAGGGGTGGTCCTGCCCTTGAGGGCATCCCAAGTTGGTCAAAAAGATAATAAACACATGGGATAAAACAGGGTGCTGTGATCAGCTAAGGTTCAGATCTTAGCTCCCCTGAACATTAGCTATGTAACGCTGGACATCTGTCTTGAGTCTCAGTGTCCTCATCTTTAAAATGGAAAGATTAATACTCCCTTTGTCACAGTGTTGGCAAGAAGACTGAATAATAATCAAGTAATTAAAACACATAGTGCATTATCATGCAGAAATCATTTAATAAATGTTAACTACTAATTTTATTATGATGCTATGACAGCTGTATTTGAAATTACCTTTGTTTACCTATATACCATCTGTCCAAGACCCTACTGAATTTAAATTCTGTGAAAGGCTAAAGATCATGTTGCTCTTTTCACCACTATATTTCCAGGGATTTAAATCATTCCTGGTACATAGTAGGTGCTCAATAAACACTGAATGATTCGTGAAAACATGCGTGCAGGCATAGGGTGTTCTGAAATCATTTGTTAGTTAAACTAGTGATGAATAGCTAGGTTTGGGAACTACTGCCATACAAGAAAGGCATCTAAACTAGAAAGCAGGGTATGGCAGAAGTTTGACGATTTAGCTAAGTAAAGAAAAACTTCATTTTGAGGTTGTAATTGTATCTCCATAAACCATACACAGACTTGGATACAATTTCAAGCCAGAACCAAGGAGCCCCAGGTTGAAACCTGAAAGAAGTTAAAGCAGTAGGAGGTAGGTTATCAAGCAGAGAGGTGCCTGAGGTGAGCTCAATTTGCCAGACCCACAGTCTACTACACCTTTAGGAATCTTAACCTCAGAATCCGGGCTTCCTGTCTTAGGTTAAACATGGACACTTACTCATGAAGAGGTATTAACAAACAAAAAACCCCTGGGTATGAACACAAATTAAACACGTGGCTTACTGTAGGCGCTAGACGGATGGTACGGTTATCAAAACTAGGGGAAACAATTCCCACGTTGAATAACAGATCGGTAAGACCAGAGCTTTAGGTGTACAGGGTAGTTTTAACTGGAGTTTCCCATTCCGTGAGAAGTGATCAGAAGAACCTCTGGATAACACTGACCAGTCTACTTGTGTCTAGGGCGGGGGCTGGCACACTCCTGCGAAAGGCAAGGCCTAAGCATTTTCGGCTTCATGGGCTATGCCAACTCTACTTAGCTCTTGTAGCAAGAAAGGAGCCATAGACACCAGAACAATGAACATGGCTGTGTTCCAATAAAACTTCACTTGTGGACCCTGATATTTGATTTCATATACAGTTCACAAATTACACGAAAGTCTTCTCTCTGCCCTCCCCCCACCCCAGCCATTTAAAAATGTGAAAACCACTATTAGTTCCCGACAGGCAAAAACGGGGTGGGGTGGGGGGACTGGCCCAAGGCCGGGGTTTCCCGACGCCTGGTGCACTTGGCAGAAGAGAGTGGGGGAGACACTCGAGAAGCAGCAGCGAGGAGGCCTCAGATCGCGCCAAGTAGCAGACGGTGAGGGGCGAGGGCAGATTCCAGGCGGGGGCCAAGCCGGGTGCGCCCCGACCGGGCCCCGCGGCCTGTCCCCACCGCAGACTTACAGCCGAGCCTGCGCTCGGGGTGGGAGCCGCCCCAGGGGGGTCCGCGTCGCGGGCGAGAGGAGGCGGCTGGGACTTGGCAGAGCCCCGCGGAGTTCGCACGCCGAAGGGTCTCAGCGCGCCCCTAATTCGGGGCGCCTCTCGGGCCTCAGCAGCTAAAGGGGTCTCCACATTGAGTCCCAGCCCCGTTTCTATGGTTACCTGTTTAGCACCGATTCAAACTGCCGTTCTTTATTGACAGCGCCATAGAGGACACGAACACTCCTGCCCAAAGGGAACAATAAAGCTTTCTTCATTCAACAGCGCCAGAGACGCCAGAAGGCGGCCATTTTGAGGCCGGCGCGTAAGAAGTATAAGCGACGAGGGGGCTGCCCGGCCTGCCCCGCGCGCCACAGTCACGTGTCGGGGGGCGGGCCTTATGGGGCGGGGCCTGCGTCGCGCGCTCCCTCCACCAATGCTAGGAGGCTGCGGCTGGCTGGTTGCGAGCTAGTTCTGTGACCTATGACCCTTAACCACTCCCTCCCCTCCCCATGCTCTCTTTTGAACGTTTGAGTGGGGTTCCATGGACTCTTGCTGGAGCAGTGCTAGGCTTAGGATCTTATTTCAAGAATGGCACAGAAGTAGACACAGAAGGTTTCTCTACATCTTTCCAAAACATATTCACGTGCAAGGCGGAGACGTGACCAGAGCCGCGTCCCCAGACGCATCCTATTGGTGAACAGGCATGGTACCGCTCGGTGGTGATAGGCTAACAGGCTCGTGTTAGCCAATCGCGGTGTGTTGAAGACATCTTGCTCCCACCTCTCCCTCATCCCCCTCCGGAATTTAGGGGGTGTGGGGGGGGGCGATCAAAGCTTTTTTGCCCAGTTTCTCTTTCACGCGCTTTGTTGCACAGTGAGCGTTCCACGTTGGAGCTCCTCATACCGCCAAACAGATTAAGTCAGATCCAGACGGTATCA
The DNA here is from genome assembly GCA_004023965.1 of Spilogale gracilis. Lineage (NCBI taxonomy): Eukaryota > Metazoa > Chordata > Mammalia > Carnivora > Mephitidae > Spilogale > Spilogale gracilis. The sequence goes on from PITA01001279.1 coordinate 94,546, forward strand.
GACAAATTAAGTCACGTCGGTGCTGGCCCACTGAACCTCACACTGTCACTCTGTCACTGACGCGCAGCCAATTGTTCTGTGACTGCCAGTCATGCCGCCCAAATCCAGCAGTCTCAGTACAATGCCGAGTTCCCTGTGTGGTTACAGCTGTTACATCCACAACGTCAATATTCGGTCGTTCTGAGAACTGTCATTGTCCCACTGACTCCCACTCCATCACCGTTTCTAATCACAAATTCAATCGCCTGGACAGAACTGTCACTTGCATTGTTGCTGTCATTGGGTTTATTATTATTTACTGTCACTGTCCGATAGGCGACCACTGTCAATGACCACAAACTTCAAGTTGTGTACAGTGTAGTAGCAATTGGACTCCGTGCCCAGCTGCCACCCTTTTGGTTGTTTTCACGGTCATTGTCATTCAGCTACTTTCACTGCTCCATAGTCAAGCCCGTATTTAGCAGGCCCCTACTGGGTACACAGCTGTCCTCCTTACTGCCCAGTTAATCACTTTCACTATTATACTCTCATGTCACTGTCACATTCAGGGTCAGATTTACTGTAGCTGACATCCAGTTACTTTTGTAGTCGCTATAGCCACACCAAAACCGTTGTCCCTGCAATCATTCATTTCCATCATCTCTTCATTCTTCTTTAATAGGAGCCCCTAATATACAGGATTGCCATATTTGGCTAATAAGCAACAAATACCTGGAATTGTACGTTGCACATAGTAGGTGCTCAAAAATATTTCTCAAATTAATGGATTTTTTGCATAACAGTATTATTGCAAATGTACTATATGTAAATGTGAATAGCTTGCAGTTCAAACATCTCAAACAATAGAAGTAAGTTTGCAGCCATGATCTGTCCTCCCTGTTCTGTTTAACAGGTTCTGCGTCCTACAGGGGCGAGGAGAAATGAGGAGAAATGTGGCTACCACATACATGAATTCCTGGGACCACAGTTACAAATAGGATTTCTTAATTTTTTTATATCTTATTTTAAAAGGTATATATGGGGGCGCCTGGGTGGCTCAGTTGGTTAAGCGACTGCCTTCAGCTCAAGTCATGATCCCGGAGACCCGGGATCGAGCCCCACATTGGGCTCCTTGCTCAGCGGGAAGCCTGCTTCTCCCTCTCTCTCACTCCCCATGCTTGTGTTCCCTCTCTCACTGTGTTTCTCTCTGTCAAATAAATATATAAAATCTTTTTTAAAAAGGTATATATGTTTATAAAATATAGGAAGGACTCTTCCTTTCTGAAGGATTGCTTTAGCTATAAGAAAGAATGCCATCCCTCAACAGTCATACACAGTCATGGGTCAATGGAGTTTGTTTCATGACTTTTTACTTGAGTTTTACATGCAGTTTCTCCATGACTTTTTACTTGAGGTTTTGCATTATTAGAAATTCCCAGGGGACTGCCTCACCTATAGTTGATGAAGAACAACATAGGGTCATGGAAACAATGGTGCCGGCTTCCATCTGGCCACCACATGAGAGAATAAGAAAACAAGGACAGGAACCTCTAAGGACTTCTCTCCAGAGAGCCTCAAGGATCGCTGGAGAAATAATCTGTGCCTCCCAATCACCAGAAGGACAAAATCCTTGACCTAAAGGAGGAAGATACATGAGAACTTTTCACCCTTTCTTGTACCTTGAGAGAGAATGTTCCCAGGCTGGTCACTGAAGGGGTTCCGCTAAACTACCAATTGTTTCTACTACATGCCAAGGACACTGAGGTGAACACTTCTACTGCTCATAATAGCCAGGCATCATTTACCTTGCTTTTATTCTCTGCCACGTACCATGCGAAGCTCTACCTCGATTACCTCATTGAATTCTCATCACCCCCTGAAGAGGTAGGTGACATTATTTTCCTCTTTTATGCAAGAGAAAACAGATTCAGCCCTTGTTGGGTCCTCTGCTCAGTAGGGAGCCTGCTTCCTCCCCTCTCTGCTTGCCTCTCTGCCTACTTGTGATCTGTGTCAAATAAATAAATAAAAATCTTAAAAAAAAAAAAAACAAACTAGAAAATCTGACTCCAGGGTCTTCACTTTTTCCCCTCAGAATAATAACTTAAGGGTTTTACAAAATAATATGTGTCCATTATAAAGAGTTCAAGGATTACAGAAAAAAATTAATAAGAGATTTAAAAACAGAATCACTATAAATCCTAGCACTTAGCAGTAACATATCATTATAGCTAAGCATTTCTCCATCCCTGGGCATATATATGTATGTGGGTAGATGGAGGGATAATAATGATAATAATGACTTTCCCTCCAGTATCGCACTATATGCTGGACACTGCTCCAAGTGCTTTCTATGAATTAACACATTTAATCTACTCAGAGATGGAGAGACATAATTTTATTAAAATGAACTCGTTTCACATACTCAGGGTTCACATCAGCAGCCAACCACCTGGTGATGTTTTTCTCCAAATCTCGTTCTTTTCTCAGTCTTTGCTGTCTCCTCTCTGCCTTCTAATCAAATCCCAAGCCGAGTCCTTGGGCTGCAAAAGCTGAGTCTTTAAATAGCACCCCTTCCACAGCTGCTGCCCGGTCAAATGTCTCTGCTGTTCCCTCAGGCGGTGGCGGTATTTGTAGAAGCGAAGTTTGCTAGATGCTCAACATACGCTTTTTATTTGTTAGCGTAGGTATCTGGGCCTTGGTTCTTTTTTCCTGGCTTTTTAAGTGTTCAAATTTCACTACCCTTTTCTCAAATCCAAATGAAGCTTGGTCTTCAGATCTTGCCCAGTGGAGACCAGCGAGTCTCAGATGAGAAAGCTGTTGGAATTTGCCGAATGACTCAGAAAGGTCAGCCGCCTCCGCTTCCATCCGGCATGACAAAAGAGGCGGAGGAGGGAGACTGCCTCACTGCAAAGGGGCTGCCCAGCCAAGGGAATCTGGGCCCCTCCGTGGGACTGGTCCTACCAATATCATATACTGTGAATGAATCCCTTGCCTTGGTTTCCCTCGAAACAAAAGACGTTTTGCACTTGGAATGATGAAATGAAATTGACATCTCCATGGAGACGGAGCAGCCACAGAAGCTATGATTTTCCAGCTGAACCTGCTTCTCCTCTTCAGCACCTTAGCTCCGAAAGGACAACCCACCCCACCATTCTCTGCCTGACTGCTCAGGTCAGACACCTGGAAGTGGCCCTCAATCAGTCCCCCAGTCTGACTGATTTTACCTCTAAATATAAACTCTTCGTTTCCGTGGCCAAAGTCCAATTGACCTTTATCTCTCCCTGACTATAATGTCCTCATTCTCCAGACTCTTTTGATAATGTCACTTAGAATCAACTTTATCAAGCATAATTTACATACAAGAAAATGTACTCATTGAAAGTGGTGTTTGGGCAAATACATACACCTGTGTAGCCACCACTATATCAAGATACAGAACATTTTTATTTTTTAGAGCAGTTTTAGATTCACTGCTGGTACATAGATTTCCAGTATTTCCCCTGTCTATGCACACGTGCATAGCCTCCCCAGCTATCCACATCCCCACCAAAGTGATACATTTTTTACATTGATCTGTCTATGTTGATACGTTATTATCACTCAAGGTCCACAGTTCATGTGAGGGTTTGCTCTTCTCATTGTGCATGCTGTGGGTTTGGCCAAATGTAGAATGGCATATATCCACCATTACAATATCATAGAGAAGAATTTCACTGCTCTAAAGATCTTCTGTGCTCTACCTATTTGTCCTCCCTCCTTCCAACCCCTGGTAACCTTGACTTTCTGACTGTCTCTATAGTTTTGTCTTTTCCAAGATGTCCTGTATTGGGTACCATGCAGTATGTGACGTTTTCAGATTGGCTTCTTTCACTTAGTAATATGCATTGGCATTTCCACCATATCTTTTCATGCCTTGACAGCTTATTTCTTTTTAGCACTGAATAATATTCTATCATCAGTACGGACCATAGTATATTTATCCATTCACTGATTGAAGGATATCGTGGTTGCTTCCAAGTTAGGTTAACTATGAATAGAGCTGCTACAAACAACTGTGAGCAGACTTTTGTGTGGACCTCAGTTCTGTATTTGAGTGAATACCAAGGAGCGCAGTTGCTGGAGTGTATGGTAAGAGTGTAGTTTTGTATGAAACCATCAAATTGTCTTCCAAAGTGCCTGTACCATTTTGTATCCCCACCAGCAACGAAGGAGAGTTCTTGCCGCTCCTCATTAGCATTTGGTGTTGTAATTGCTCTGGATTTGGGCCACTTTAATAGCTGTATAGTGATATCTCATTGTTGTTCGAGTTTGTGTTTCTCTGATGACATATGACGGAAAGCATCTTTTCAAATGCTTACTTGCTCTCTGTATACCTCCTTTGGTGGGGTGTTTGTTAAGGCCTTTGACCCATTTCTTAATTAAGTTGTTTGTTTTCTTATTGTTGAGATTTAAGAGTTCTTTGTATATTTCAGATAAAATGTTTTTATTTTATTTTATTTTATTTTATTAAAATGTTCCTTTTGCAGGTATGTCTTTTGCAAATAGTTTTTCCCAGTCTGTATCTTATCTTCTCGTTCTGTTAATAGTGTCTTTGCAGAGCAGAAAGTTTAATTTTAATGAACCCAGCTTGTCCATTCTTTCTTTCACGGATCATGCCTTTGGTGTTGTATCTAAAAAGTCATTACCATACTCAGGGTGATCTAGATTTTTCTCCTCTGTTATTTTCTAGGAGTTTTATAGTTCTGCATTTTACATTTAAATCTGTGATTCACTTTAAGCCAATTTTATAAAAAGTAAGGTCCGTGTCTAGAGTCCTTTCTTTTTGCAGGAGGATGTTCAGTTTTCCCAGCACCATTTGTTGAAGCTATCTTTGTTCTATTGTATCACCTCTGCTTTTTTAATCATGGGTTAACTCCGTATAGGTTTTGTGTGTTTTTTTTGTTTGTTTTTCTGAGCTTTTCTGTTCTATCGATCTATTCTTTTGCCAATACCACAGTCTTGATTACTGTAGCTTTATAGTAAGTCCTGAAGCTGAGTCCTGTCAGTCTTCCAACTTTGTTTTCCTCCTTCAATATTTAATTGGCTAATCTGGGTCTTTTGCCTTTCCATAAAAACTCTAGAATCACTTTGACCTCTTAAGTGGTACGGGATATCTAGAATGGTTTACAATTGGGTATTTCCCTTCCCTCAAGTCACTTAGGCTCAAATGAAACCTCAGCAGATTAGACTCTGGTTAAATGGTTTCCTAAGGAGGGCAGACCTTATTCTTAAGAAAAATAGAATGCTCTGGTGTATTTCAAAATTGTTCCTTTCCTGACTCCTAACAAAAGCAAGGGATTTTTCTCTGATATTCATTAATGGAGCTCCAGGAGGTAAAATGAACACAAACTAACAAGACTAACCTCCCCTCTGGAGTTTGTTTGTTTTTGTTTTTTTTAAAACATTTTATTTATTTCACAGAGAGAGAGAGATCACAAGTAGGCAGAGAGGCAGGCAGAGAGACAGGAGGGAGCAGGCTCCCTGCTGAGCAGAGAGCCCGATGCCGATGCCGGCCTCGATCCCAGGACCCTGAGATCATGACCTGGCAGAGGCTTTAACCCACTGAGCCACCCAGGTGCCCCCCTCTGGAGTTTTTAAATCTCAGACTTGACCACACTGAGCCGCCAACATTTTATCAATTACAGTTCAGGTTTCCCTGTCCCTACACTTGTTCCTACCAAGGTTTCTGCTATGGGTTTCTGCTCAAGTAAGTTGTGATTCTGTGTCCACTTGTCTGTCTCTCAATTTGGGGGGGGGGGGCAGCAGTTGGCCCTGTGACCTCACTTCTCTAATGGGTCTAAGAGGAGTTGATTCTCAGTTTATTCAGATTTTTACTTGTTAGGAACAGAGTAGAAATTTCTAAGTTTCTTTCATGCAAGACTAGAAACCAGAGTCCTTAGACAGTTCCATTCCCTTGAAAAAGTGCACTGTTCCCCTGTGCCCCTTCCCTATTCAACTGTCCTTCCGCAGCCCCTGCCCCCAGCAATAACTGATCTAATTGCTGTCAGTAGAGATGACTCTTGTCTATCCTAGAATTTCATATATTAAAATTATATAGCACCTGGCTTCTTCCACTCAGTGTAACTTAGCTGAGCTTCATCCACGTTGCTAAGTTTATCAGTACTTTATTCCTTCTAATTGCTGGGCCCTTCTGTATTGATAGAGCATCATTTATATATTCATTTGACTGTTAACCTGGGTGTTTCCAGTTTTAGGGTATTATGAACAATTCTGCTATGAGTATTTGTATGCAAGTCTTTGTGTAAATGTGAGTTTCTCATTTCTCCCGGGTAACACACCTAGGAATGGAATGGCTAGGTTATATAGTAGTTGTTTATTTACCTTTATAAGAAACAACCAAAGAGCTCTCCAAAGCAGTTGTAATGTTTATATTCCCAACATCAATGCTGAGAATTCCAGTAATTCCACCTCCTCGTCAACATTCGGTATTATCAGTTATTTTAAATGTAATCATTGTAATGGGTGTGGACTGGGTATCTGCTTTTGGTTTTCGTTTTCATTTCCTTTTGTATGTTGTTGTTTTTCTCATTATTGAGTTAGAGAAATTCTTTATATATTTTGGATACGAGCATACAAGTCCTTTATCAGATCTATGCATTATGTATATTTCAGCCTTGGCTTGCCTTTCCTTTTTCTTTTTCTTTTTTTTGGATGGTGTCATTTTAGAACCCTTGAATTTGCATGAAATCCAATTTATCTATTTTCCCTTTTAAGAGGAGAACTATTAGCACAGTGCATCTGCTTAATGAGGAAACCCTGGTACGTTCCTCTCTAAAAGTTAGGAACAACACAAGTATGGCCACCATCACCCTTATTTTTTTATCATTATGTTGGATGTACTACTCAACACAATTGGATAAGAGAAAAGAGAGACAATAGGATCATATACCTGGAAAACCCTAAATAATCTCCTGAATAACCAACTATAAGAAAAAGAATGAGAGGGGTGCTTGGGTGGCTCAGTGGGTTGAGTGGCCGACTCCTGACTTTGGCTCAGGTCATGATCTCAGGGTTGTGAGATGCCGCCCTCCCTGTCGGCTCCCCTCTCAGTGCAGAGTTGGCTGGAGATTCTTTCTCCCCCTCTGTCCCGCCCCATCCTTGCGGGGGCGCGCGCACATGCGCACGCGCACACACTCTCTCTCTCTCTCTCTCTCAAATAAATATATAAAATCTTAAAAAAAAAAAAAAGAATGAGAGAGAAGGGAGAGAAAGCTAGAGGGGATGCGGGAAGGGCGAGGAAGGAGAAGGTGGTAAAGTAAGGCGGCAATGTATTAGACAAATATCCAGAAACCAACTAGGTGACAAAGACCCTGGCCTTGGCCTGGGAATCCCACCATCAGTTCAGGCCTTTGGCCTTGGACTGAATTACACCACCAGCTTTCCTGGTTCTTCAGCTTGTGGATGGTATGGAAGTGCTTATCTCAGCCTGTGTAGCTGTGACAGCCAATTCCCAGAATACAACTCCTCTGTCCATTCCTATCACAGTCTCCATCTCTGCGCTACTGCTTCCTTCTCTCTGCGGAACCACGACTGATGCATCAATGTGTAAACTCTATACAGAACCCACTTACAAGAGTTCATGGAAGAAAAGACTGTATTTACAATAGCAACAAAAGGGAAAAAATACCAATGTATCAACTTAAAATATCAGTGAACGATAAAGCAGAAAACCTGACCAGGAAGATATATCAGGGTACCTGGGTGGTACAGTTGCTTAAGTGTCTGGTTCTTGATTTCTGCTCAGGCCATGATCTCAGGGTCATGAGATTGAGCCCCATACTGGGCTCTGTGCTGGGCTCCATGCTGGGCATGGAGTCTGCTTAAGATTCTGTCTCCCCCGCCCCCCCTCAAAAAGGAAGCCATACCAGTTCTTAAATAGCAAGAAGAGTAAACTAAACATCATAAAAAAAATGTTAATTCTTAGCAAACACAACCAAAGACTTTTGTTTGTTTTTTTTATGCAAGAAGCTGATTATAAAGTTTAAATGGAAAAATAGACAACAAGGAATATGGAGAACTAACTCTACCAGATATTAAACTATATTCTAAAACCTCAGCAATTAAAATAGTGGGAAATTAGCACACAAAGGGATAAACAAATCAATGGAACAAAATAAAAAGTCCAAGCATAGACCAAAATTACACATAGAAATTTAGTATATGCTTGAAGTATAAGAGAGAAAAGGTAAATTTTATAATTAATGACTTGGGGATAATTGGGTAATCATTTGAAAAAGAGGCTTTATCTATATCCCACATATTATGCTACAGTAACTAAAAATAGATCAAAGATTTAAAGCTAAAAAATTTGTAAATGTTAAAGTACTGGGGAAAAGTGGGCAGATTTCTTGATAACTTTGAGGTGGTGAAGTTCTTTCTAATTGGCTCAAAATCAAAAAACCAAATAAAAGACCAATCAATTTCACATTTTTTTTTTCAATTTCACATTTTTAAGAAAGGGGTGAACTGGTGTGACTGGGTGACATTAACAGGGGTGACTGGGTGGCTTAGTCAGTGAAGCCGTCTGCCTTCGCCTTGAGTCACAATCTCACCGTCCTGGGATCCAGCCCTGCATAAGGCTTCTTGCTCAGAAGGGAGCCTGTCTCTCCTGCTATCTTTGCTGTTTCCCTGGCTTGTGCTCTCTGTCTCATTCTCTCTCTCTCTCTCTCTGTCAAATAGATTTTATTTATTTATTTGACAGAGAGAGATCACAAGTAGGCAGAGAGGCAGGCAGAGAGAGAGGAGGAAGAAGGCTCCCTGCTGAGCAGAGAGCCCGATGTGGGCCTCGATCCCAGGACCCTGAGATCATGACCTGAGCTGAAGGCAGAGACTTTAACCCACTGAACCACCGAGGGGCCCAAATAAAATATTTTTTTAAAAAAAGAAAAAGAGGGGCGCCTGGGTGGCTCAGATGGTTAAGTGACTGCCTCTCTAGCTATGTTTCGCTCTGTCAAATAAATAAAATCTTTTAAAAAAAATTAAAAAAGAAAAAAAGAAAAAGAAAAATCACAAAGTCATCCTGGGAAAATACATTTACAACTCATATTAAAAGGGTTAATTTCCCTAACACAGGAAGAGCTTCTAGAAATTCATAAGAACAAGAACAAACCTTCCTGAAAATCCTAGAGAAACGGACAGAGACGTGAAAAGACCTATCACACACACGTGGCCCACAAATACACAACAGGTGCTCAACCCATTCATACTATAAGCAGTGCGACTTAAAACCGCCCTGAAGTACCTTTTTTTAACACATAAAACTGGGAAAAATTCTGGCAATTTGATAGTGCTATGGTAAACAGACACTCTCATATGCTGCAGGTCGGCATAGAAATTAGTACAGTTCCTATGTAGATTGACAATATTTATCACAATTTAAAAACGCGATTTTCCCTTTGACCCAATAATTTTGCTTCCGGATATTTATTTTATATATGTACCTACGTGTGTACAAAATGATGCATACAAGGTTATTTACTGAAATGATTCATGAAATGGGAACAAAATGGAATTTAAGCCAAAAAAATCCTTGCTTGAGTATATTGTGATGCAGTTATTCAAGGGACTATTATGCTACTTAAAAAAAAATGAGGAAGCTCTAAAATCCTTATAGAGAAAGAATTCCAGTATATGTTGCTAAATTGAAAAAGCAAGAGATAGAACAGGGATCAACAAGGCTTTTTTTTTGGTGGAGGGCCAGAGACTAAATATTTTCAGCTTTGCTGGCAATGCAATTTCTTCTTTTTTTTTTTTTAAGATTTTATTTATTTGACAGAGAGAAACACAGCCAGAGAGGGAACCCAAGCAGGGGGAGTGAGAGAGGGAGAAGCAGGCCTCCCGCCAGCAGGGAGCCCAATGTGGGGCTCGATCCCCGGTCTCCAGGACCATGACCGAAGGCAGTCGCTTAACTAACTGAGCCACCCAGGTGTCCAGCAATGCAATTTCTGTTGCATCTGCTGTATTTCCTGAGTTGCCATTATCGCCAGAAAGCAAGCAGACACGATATAACCGCACAGGTGTGGCCAGATTGGGCTGGCCTTGGGCCGCTGGTAGTAGTTTTCGGACCACTACCCGGTATACGCAGTTTCTTATTTTTGTGTCAGTAAGTGTGTGTGTGTAGATAAAAATATGTACTTGTATTTGCTTATATTTGCTTTTAAAAAGTTGAAAAGAAACCTATGACAAATGGGGTGTGTACCTGTTAATGGTCAATGAGGAGACAGGAAACCAGAAAATCTGAACAGAGAAACTTTAATATAAAGAGTTATTAGCTAGTGGGATGCCTGGGTGGTTCAGTCAGTTAAGTGTCCGAATCTTGGGCTCGGCTCAGGTGTTGAGCTCAAGCCCCTCATTGAGCTCTGTGCTGGGTGTGGAACCTACTTATTAAAAAAATTATTAGCTAGTAATATAAGTGGTATAATATTAGCTAGTAGAATATAAAGAATTATTAGCTGATAAAGGAGATTAACTCCTAAGAGCAACAGAGAGGCCTCTGAAGCAGTGAGTTCAATAGAATGTTCTGGAATGCTGGACATGTCCTATGTCTTCACTGCCCGGTGTAGTAGTCATGAGCCACACTGGTTATTATGTTTTTAAGATTTTATTTATTTATTTGAGAGAGAGAAAGAGCGCATGAGCAGGGGGAGTGGGAGAAGGAGAAGCAGACTCCCCGCTGAGCAGGGAGTCCAATGTAGGGCTTGATCCCAGGACTCCGGGATCATGACCTGAGCCTAAGGCAGACACTTAACAACTGAGCCACCCAGGCACCCCCACATTGGCTACTAAACACTTGAAATGTAGTTACTGTGACAGAGGAACTGGATTATTGTTATTTGATTTTACTGTATTTTCTATTTAAATTCAAGCAGCCACATTGGCTAGAGCAGGAGCAGAGGTGTGGGGCATAAGCTGCCAGCTCGAAGGTTGAGGGAATGTCCCCAAGGAGGAACAAACCTGGAAGAGCCCCTCACTCCCCCAAACTGAGTTCTGCATCACATTGGAGAGGGTGTGGGTGTAGCCCATGGGGTGCGGAGGTGCGTGCACTGCTCCGTTTCCGCACACCTTTGACAAAGAAGCACCTGCTAATACAGAAGCCGTCACACTATAGAAGCCAGAAAGCAAAGCACCAGACCTGGAAGATAAGCCTCTTCCTCTTACAGTTTCCCTCTGCACCCTCTGCTGATAAGGCAGCATTATGCTATCTGCCAAAGGACAGATGTTTACAGTCTCTAGTTCCAGTATTATAAAGCGGCATAAAGGAGAGTCAATCTAGAGCGTAGAGGCAAGGAAATGAGAGCCGGCATGGGGTGGATGGAAACTGGGTAAGAGCAGAACTTGTCACTGTGTACCTTTAAATATTATTCTGAGTTTGAATCATGGAAACATGATTTACTCAACAAAGTCAAGACAAGGAGTTGAGGGACGTTTCTGTGGCTCAGCGGGTTAACCGTCCATCTCTTGGTTTCAGCCAAGTCATGATCTTGGGGCCCAGGATTGAGCCCTGCCTCCGGCTCTGTGCTCAGCTCGGAGTCTGCTGGTCACCCTCCCTCCCTCTCTGCTCCTCCCCCTGCTTGTGCTCTCTCTCTCTCTCTCTCTCTCTCACTCTCTCTCTCTAATAAATAAATAAAATCTTTAAAAAAAAGATGAGAAGATGAAAAATAGATACAAATCAGAAGAAAACTAGGATACCAAAGCACCCATACAGACCAAAAAAGACCACATATATCATTAAAAAAATGTTATACCGAGAAGATATAATAATTACAAACATATAAACATCTAATAATAGAATGTAAAAATACATTAAACTACTGATAAACTTACGAGACCAAGTATCTGAATTTACGGTGGTGGTTATAGATATCAGCACACCCCTCTCAGAAATTGATAAAGCAGAAAAAAAAAAAAACAGGAATAGAGAATATTTGAACCATGAATGAGTATAAGCTAATATAGATGAATGCATCCTCAACCCCCAGATATAAATTATTCTCAAAATCACATCAAATGGGTGAACATGGATCACATGCTAAGCTACAAAAGAATTATTAATAAATTCCTAAGAATCAGCACCATCCTGGTTAGTTACTTAAATCCAATTCAATAGAAGTAGAAATCAGTAACAAACAGGACAGGTGAAAAAACTCCATATGTCTGAAAATTTCAAATCATAGTTCTACATAATGCAGGGGGAGGGAGATTAAGAAATACTTACTATTAAAGACAAAGGTATGTAAAAAAATCAGTGAGATGTTGCTAAAGCATTTCTTGTAGGAAAATTATAGTTTTGAATACATTTCTTAGAAAAAAGAGAAAGTGTGTTAATGAAGTTAATCATAAAGAAGCTAAAAAATAAAAAATGAATAACAGAGTAAATCTCCCCAAAGAAGAAAGAGAATAGTAGATAATATAAGGGCAAGTACCAATGAGGGGGGGGAGACTATTAACAAAACCAAAAGTTGCTTTTTTGAAGGAAAAAAAAACCCTAAAACTAAGATACACAAACTCTTGGCAAAGACAGAATAAACAAAATGTGTGAGAAAAATGAATAAATAATTGTAGCTACAACAGATATGGAAATTTTCATTTAATTTTGATGCTATTAAAATAAAACTCAAAAAATACATAAAAACGATCAGAGTTTTGTTGTATCAGGATGCTTTGGGTTGCAAATAATAAAAAAGAAATCGATCTAACCTGATTTTAAGAATAAGAAATTTATCATCTTATAGAACAGGAAGTGCACAGGTAGGATAATTCAGGGACTGGTTAGCTGTACCTTCATTGAGACATCAAAGTCAAGCTTCTTTTCATCCTTCTACTTTTCCTTCCTGGCAGCGGATTCAGCCACAGAGCAGTGTGCCTCCTAGACATAAGATAGCTGAGTGGCTCCAGGCTGCCCATTTTGTCAGAGAAAACAATCTTTCCCCCAAGCCCCTCATCCTCTACCATATACAGTTGACCCTTGAACAATGTGGACCTTAGGGACACCAACCCTGTGCAGTCAGGAATCTGTGTGTACTTTTTTTTTTTTAAGATTTTATTTATTTAAAAAAAAAAGATTTTATTTATTTGACAGAGAGAAACACAGCCAGAGAGGGAACACAAGCAGGGGGAGTGAGAGAGGGAGAAGCAGGCTTCCTGCTGAGCAGGGAGCTCCATGTGGGGCTCGATCCCGGATCTTCGGGATCATGACCTGAGCCGAAGGCGGTCGCTTAACCAACTGAGCCACCCAGGCGCCCTGTGTGTACTTTGAAAAAAAAAAAAGATTTATTTATATTTGAGAAAAAGAGAGAGAGAGAGAGAGAGAGAGAGAGAGAGAACGAGAGAACAAGCAAGGTAGGGGAGATGGGCAGAGGAAGAGAGAGAATCTCAAGCAGACTCCCCACTATGTGTGGAGCCAGATGCAGGGTTTCACCTCACCACCCTGAGATCATGACCCGAGCCAAAATCAGGGGTTGGCTGCCTAACTCACGGAGCCACCCGGACGCCCCAGAAATCTTTGTATAACTTTGACTCCCCCTAGAATGAATCACCACTGTTGGAAGGAAGGCTTACTGATAAATAGTCGATCAACACGTGTTTTATATGTTTGTGTATTATACAGTAAAGTAAGCTACAGAAAAGAAAATATCATTAAGAAAATTCTAGGGAAGAAAAAATACATTAAAGTACTGTATTGTGAAAATTCTTCCTACTGTTGGACCTGTGTGGTTCAGACCTGTGTTGGTCAAGAGTCAATGGTATTCCTCTGCCTCCCTGCATTATAGAACCACAGCAGAGCTAATTGCTGATGAGGAACAGGGAACCACTGTGGTTGGTATGGGCCAGATCTTGGGTCACCGTCCAAATGGCTCTCTGAGGCTGCAGGGGACTATGCTCTCCTGAGGTATGTGACCAAGCAGAGAAAAATGGAGGTATGGGGAGATGGCAGTGGTCAACGTGTCTGTTATTATAATGAAAAGCTTAATGCCGAAAAATTTGGAAAACCTAAGCAAAATTCATTAAGTGGGAAAAATATGAAATGTCCAAATTGACACAAGAAGAAAAATATTTGTATAAAATATCCATTCACCCATTCATTCAGTAAATAATTATTGAGTACTTATTAAGTGTTAGGCACTCCTGAAAAATGTGATTAATAAGCACCACCACTCCCCCTTTCTCACCCCTCCTGACTCTCTCATACCTCCTCTCCCTACCTCTCTCACCCTGCCAATAAAAAAAATCACCAGACCAGGATTGTTTTGCAGGTAAATTCTACCAAACTTTTAGAGGACAGCTAATTCCTATATTAGTCAAGTTTTCGCAGAGAAGAGGGGAGGGAAAGTCACTCAACCAATTTATGAATCTAGTTAAAACTTGATGGTATAGCAGATAGGAACAGTATGAGGAAAAATTATTTTAGGCTGGTTTTATTTGTAATTATAGATGCAAATTTCCCAATTCAAACAACCCCAAGTGGGATTCAGTTTAGAAATGTCAGGATGATTTAGCATCAGATAAATCTATCAGGGTATTTTAGATTAAAGAAAAAATACAACATTTCAATAGATAGAAGAAAAAGATCTATTTGTGATTAAAGTAGAATTCTTAACCTGATAATAATTCTCTATTGAAAGTTTACAACACACATCATATTTAATGAAAAAAAAGTGGACTTCTAATTATGATGGAAACCAAAGAAATATACTTCCCAATTCCACTACTGTCCAATGTCTGTATACTGGGAACTGGTATATGATAGAGATGGCATCACAACTCAGTGAGGAAAGAATGAATCATTTAATAAGTGGTGGTGGGAGAACTGACTCACAATGTAGAAAAGGTGAACATAGCCTCCTCTCATATAGTATTAAAACACACACACACACACACACACACACACACAGCTCAAACTACATCCAGATGGATGAAAGATCTACTATGAAAAAGCAGAACTATAAAAATTGTTAGAAGAAAAACGTTGGCAAATGTCATTGTGACTTAGCAATTGGTTAAGAATTTTTTAAAGAGGAAAATAAAAGGATTAGACTGTTATAAAATGAAAGACTTTGTTCCCATCAGTTAGATTTAGGTTGTGCTCTGAGAGAAGCAAGCAGACTAGAAATAAGTGGTCCATGTCTGGCATCAGGGTCCCAGTCTTCCTATTGTGGTTTCCCTGTCCTTACTTAGCACGTGGCTCCCAACTCATGATCCAATAGACCAACCAGTGAGGAGAAAAGAGGAAACAAAGGCGTTGTTTTTCCTTAAGAATATTTCCTGCAAATTTCCCATAATACCTTTTCTTATGTCCTATTGGCTGGAACTTAGTCACATGGTCATACCCTGCCAAGGTATGCTGGGAAATACAGTCTTTGTGCCAGAAAGCCTTGTATGTAGTTAAAAACCAGTTTCTCTATTTGTTTTAATTAACAAAGAAAAAGAGAGCAGTTCCTGGGGATAGCTAGTAGCTATACAATAAAAAACAAGAATGGAAAAACACCATAGAGTTAACTGGCAATTAACAAACTGGGTGAATATAATTCCAATATATATGACTGTCCTGTCCTTAGTATCTGAAACCAGCAAAGCAGGGGGGGAAAAGATTTCTATATATAAATGTGGAAAGAAAAACAAGCAATTAACAGAAGAGGAACTCAGAAGTCTAAATGGCTAACAAAGAAAGAGATGTTTAACCTTATTAATAATCCAGAAATGCAAAATAAAGTGAGAAATAGATATTGCTTTGCATCAGAGATAAAACATGTGATAATATTAAATTACCAAAACTATAGGGAAAATGCAACTTTCACGCACTGCTGGGGGAGTGAATATTGGTGCATTTTGCATTTTGGAGGTTTTTTTTTTTTCATGATTTCTTTCTTTCTCTCCCTTCCTTCCTTCCTTCCTTCCTTCCTTCCTTCCTTCCTTCCTTCCTTCCTTCCTTTCTTTCTTTCTTTCTTTCTTTCTTTCTTTCTTTCTTTCTTTCTTTCTTTCTTTCAAGATTTTATTTATTTGACAGAGAGAAACACAGCCAGAGAGGGAACACAAGCAGGGGAAGTGAGAGAGGGAGAAGCAGGCTTCCCGCCGAGCAGGGAGCCCGATGTGGGACTTGATCCCCGTCTCCGGGATCATGACCTGAGCCAAAGGCAGTCGCTTAACCAACTGAGCCACCCAGGCGCCCTGCATTTTGGAGGTATTTAATGATAATGACAAAATGCACACCAATTTATACTGCAAATCCTGTTTCATATATAACCTCCAGAGAAATTCTTGCTGAAATACACAAAGGATTATGTTCAAGGATGTTTGTTGCAGCCTTACTTTATAATAACAGAGTTGGCAATAGCTTAAGTGCTCTTCAAGAAGGAATTATGAATGAAATATAATACATGTAGATTATGGAATATAATGCAACAGTCAAAAGAAGTGGACTAGATTTACATTAATCAGCATGAATAGATCTCAAAGAAGCAGAACGAGATATATGTCAATATATCACTCTTGTATGTGAAATAGGCACACAAAACAATACCATATGTTGTATAGACATATATGCATTTAGAATGTAAATGCATTCACAAGTGTAAATAAAATGGACAGAGAACCTGAGAACAGTGCCTATGGGGGGTAGGGGAATAGACTACAAATGGAAGATGAATAGAAAAACTTAAACTGAAAAATAAAATAATACCTAAAAATAAATAATAAGTATGTGCCAACGTAGAGCAAGACAAAAGCTCCTTAAGTGTAGCTCTGGGCTCAATTCATCTCTTAAGTCATGAAACACTTAGTTTTACAAATAATTGGGTGTCCCACAATGTTTCTTGAATGAGTGGATGACTATTCCCCACGCATAAAATCGCTGAGTCTCATGTGCTACAACATGGGCTTTGTGTGATGATTCATATGAATATTTTCCTCTTTGGGGCTTGCATCATTTGCCTCCAACTGTTTAATCTCATCAAGCAGCACACTCACAATTTCAAGTTATTTCTTGGGAGGCCATTATCATTGCTGGGTTTTTTTTGTCTTTCATTTGGAATTGTGTTTCGAAAGTATCTCTTTCCCTGCAGGTTTAGAGCCATCTGCAATAAAGGAGGTACTTAAGATTTCAACAACAACAAAAACAGATTAACTAAAGGTTTTTGCCTTTCATGCTGGGTATATTTCTGTTCAACTTTCAGGCGAGGCCCTACAAAGAGTCTATTTTGTTTCAGTCCATTGAAAACGAAGCCCAGGTACTGGATGAAATGCATTTGCTCTCTTTTCAACTGTTTCGAAGTGTGGCAATCTCTTCCCTCAGATATTCACCTGCCTTCACTCATAGGTTGGCTCAAAGGTCATCCCCCCCCCAAGAGGCTTTCACTGTTTATAACATTTCTCTTACACCTTAGTTTAGTTTTTTTTTTTTTTACTTCGCTTTATTTTTCTTCATGGTACTTATTGTATCATATTGTTTATTCCTATGTTTATTCATTCATTATCTTTTCCCATCCCCACCCCCAAGAACGTGAGCTCCAGGAGATCGGGCATCTTGTTTGGTTTAATTGCTCTGCTCCCATGTTGGGGAAAGTGCCTGCAGCAGAGAAAGAGCTCAATGTGCATTGAACCCATGAACGGGGAATTTTCTGAAGTTTTGTAAAAACTTTTCTGTTACGCTGTTCGGTTCAATGTATTTATTATAATTAACCCAAAAAGCATGTCTCCGTTTTGCTGTTAATCTTTCAGCTCTGTCTTTATTCACCGGAGGTTTATAGAGCTCCTACTGTGTGCCAGGTTCTGTGCTCAGTGCTGGGGGTCCTGAGGCAAATGACATAGACCATGCCGCCAAATTCTTCTCTCTGCTTTCACAATGACAGTGACCTCACCTTTCTAAAATTGGTAGACGCGTATTAAAAGTTTACTCCATTCTAAGCATAGAATGAATCTCCTCACATCTGCAACAATCCTAGAAAGTTGATATTATTAGAGTGTTTCAAAATTTCTTTCCCGGAAGCATGCGGTTTACAAGCAATAAATAAAACAACAGAATTATCTTGTCAAAGCCAGATGGAGGCTTGCAGAGAGCGGCGTCCCACACTAGGTGGAACAGGTGCAGAGCCCCTGCAGAGCCTCCCCGCCCCACCCCCCACCTGTTCCCCAGGGGCTCCCGACGCTCTTTCCCATCAAGCACACCTTTGCCTTCAACTTCACAGATTTGTTTAGCAAGTGTCTTATCACTCAAGGCTTTTATCCAGAAGGAACACAGACAGGCAAGGTCATAAGGGCTTGAAGACGGATTTGAAAGAGAGGCCAGACTCTTTCTACACAGTTGTCTCTTCTAGTCGACACTCAGCACTGCTTCTTCATGAGAAAGGACTTTTGATAGCCCTAGTCCTTTTTACATCATTTTAGAGACAAGGAAAGTGAATGTCAGAGACGTTAAGAAACTTAAGTGGCTGATTCAAGATTTATACCCAGGCCTGTCTCCCAGATCTATGTCCTCACCCACTGAGCTCTGCCCACTCCCCTGAAACCATTTGTAACCACTGAGGTCTCTACCAATTTCCTTTTAGTATTTCCCTCTGAGGGCAGGTGTGAACCTGGGAGACAAGAGATTTGGATGCGAGTCCTGACTGTCTCTAATTTACTGTGTGACCTTGGGCTGTGTATCTTCCTTCCCCTCTCTGACCTAACGTGGCCTCATCTGCAAAGTAAGAAGGGAAAGATGAGCTATTTCCATATTTTAAAAATAGCTCTTCTTCAAATGAAATCACACATAGAATTACAAGGTGAGGTGCATAACAGGTGAACACAGAGCTTCTCTAGTTGAATCTGGGGCTGGAGGCTTCTGAGCTCCACCCACATGCCCCTCCCCCACCACTGGATGGGCTTCGGGGGAATCCACAAACCTCCAAATTTGTGTCCTGATTTGTGTGTGGATGTGTGCACACTTTTCATCCCTCCCAACAGGGTCCATGATCCCCATTAAAAGGTGCTGGTGGTGACCCCAATCACAGCTGACATGTACAAGGAGAGAGAATAAAGAGTTTTATCCGCTTTAACTCATTTTGTCCTTACAACAACCTGACGAATAGGCACTAACGGTAGAATGTCCACTTTACAGATGAGAAAACAGAGGACAGAATTGCTAAGTCAATTGCTCAAGGTTGTACAGCTAATACGTGTTTTTCTAAATACCTAGCTTTTTGTACAGATGACCAGCCTACTCTCTTTTGTGTAGTTGCATATACTCGGAAATTTTATACTGTCTCCTATGGCATATTATTTTTCACTAATTATGATACTTTGCACTCAAATTGTTGCCCCTTTTGCCTAGGCTTTGCATAGAACGCATCTGGTTTCTCCTGGGCTATCCAGTTTGATCTCTGCCTGCGTGTTGACGCCTGCCTCTGGCTTCAGGACAGTCCTTTTCAAAATTTGGGCTGGAAACCTCACCTTGCAATCATCTGGAAAGCTACAGATCACGTCTGATCTGAACCAGGGTCTCTGGTGCATGTGTGCATTTTTTAACAAAAGAGGGTATATGGAGGTTGGCAGGTTCTGGTAATGAAATCCCACTACCTGACTTCCCTCCTTTGTAGAGAGGGTGTGGCTATGAAAGTCGAGTAAGAGTAACAGGAAGGGAGGGGGATAATATTCTCCAGCTCTGCCTCAAGTTTTGTTTTAAGCACAGTATTGGCTATTTTTTTTAAGCTTCACAAGAACCAGAGGTGGGTAATATTGCCCCCACCTTAAAAAGGAAACCAAGGGGGAGCCTGGGTGGCTCAGTTGGTTGGGCGACTGCTTTCGGCTCGGGTCATGGTCCTGGAGACCCGGGATCGAGCCCCACGTCCAGCTTCCTGCTAGGCGGGAAGCCTGCTTCTCCCTCTTTCAGTCCCTCTGCTTGTGTTCCCTCTCTGGCTGTGTTTCTCTCTGTCAAATAAATAAATAAATAAATCTTTAAAAAAATATTAAAAAAAAAAAAAGGAAACCAAGGCTCAGAGAGCTGATGGAGCGTCCCCAAGCAGAGCGGGATGCAATGTGATCTTTTCCTACCATTAAGTCATGAGAATAAATGTTCCTATACTGTCTTCTGGAAGTTTTATTATTTTGTCACATTAAGCTCTACAACCCACCTGGATTTTCTGGGGCGGGAGGGGGAATCATAAGAGAGAAATATTTTTCTATATAGATATTCAATTTTCCCCAGGCTATTTATCAAAAAGACCATCATCCACTCCTTTATCATAAATCTAACCTTCAGACAAGTGAGGGCGAGTTTCTGGCTTCTCTGTTCTATCCCAGATTTCTCTTTGTCTGTCTTTGTTCTCACACTTCACTCTCTCCATTTCTAGCACTTTCTAAAAAGTTTTGATGTACCATAGAGCAAGTGTTTTCACCTGTTCTCCAAGATTCCACTGCTTTGCCTGATTGGGTCCCTACTTCATTCATGTATCCACTCACGTGGTCCTGAGAGTCTTTCCCCTACCACTCTTAGAAAATGACCATCCTTGGGCGCCTGGGTGGCTCAGTGGGTTAAAGCCTCTGCCTTCAGCTCAGGTCATGATCTTGGGGTCCTGGGATGGAGACCCGCATCGGGCTCTCTGCTCAGCGGGGAGCCTGCTTCCTCCTCTCTCTCTGCCTGCCTCTCTGCCTACTTGTGATCTCTCTCTCTGTGTCATATAAATAAACAAAGTCTTAAAAAAAAAAAAGAAAAGAAAATGGCCATCCTCTCCATCATTCTGTATCTCCTTCACTTTATTGTTGTTCCTATCACATGTTGAGGGGTAGATTTCTTTTTTTTAAAAATGATTTTATTTTTAAAAGATTTTATTTATTTATTTAAGAGAGGGAGAGATTAGGAGCAGAGAGAAATGGACAAGCAGACTCCATGCTGAGCTTGGAGACCAACATAGGGTTCGATCCCAGGACCCCGAGATGATGACCTGAGTCAAAATCAAGAGTTGGATGTTCAACCAACCGAGCCAGCCAGGCGCTCCTGAGTTGTGCATTTCCCGATACACATGCACTAGAAGGTTAACGCGATGAGGGCGGGGGCTGTGTTTTAAGGTATTACTAATGGCATAAAGTAGATGAATCAGTGACTAAATGCATGAATGAGCAGGAGGATTTGGGTTAGGGAGATCATAGTCTAACTTTAGAATGATCACTCTAGTTGTAGAATCGCAAACAGAGCACATGGGATAAAATTGTAGGCTACTAGAATGGCTGCTAGATGGGCCAACACAGTGTCCAGGCTCGAGATGACATGGCTTTGACCAGAGTGGGAGGGAGGGGCGGTGGAGAGAGTGGACAGAGAGGTTTGGGAGGGAAAAGCTCCAGGACTTGAGCCCAGAGAGGTTGAAGGATAGATAAGAGGCAAAGATGGTCTCCATAGTTTGGTCTTCACCTGCTGGCTCACTGTGGTGCCATTTATAGGTTGTGGCTATAACCAGCCTATGGCCAGAAGTGAGACTTCAAGCCCATGAGAATGATGTTGGGGTGAGTCTGGTGATTCCAAAGACACCAGCTCAACACTCATGCCCCCTTTAAATCCGCCTCCATCTTCTTCCAGGGAGTGGGGGTGGGGGTGGGGAATAAGTCCCAGTAGAAGAGGGGAAAGCACCCACAGTGGAGGGAGCAGCTGGGCATAGATGATGTCAACAATTTCAGCAATGCACGCATTTCAGGCTTCTTGGCGTTTGCACGACTGAGGCTCCCTTCGGACCCTGGAAGAAATACCATCCAATAGCTAGCAAATACCTCTGGCCTCCCAGAAATGTGTTGCTGCCAAGGACCTTGGTGGTAATGACCTTCAGAGGAAGATCCAAGTGAGCACAGAGCCCGCTGGAGGACACACCCCCATTCATGGCTGCAGCCACCCCTGACTCCAGAGTGCATGGCTGCCCACCTGGCTGGTCTGGTAGCAGTTAGAATTCGTCTTTTGCCTTGAAGGTACCAAGAGTGAATTGATGGAGATTTGCTGAAGATCTGCCTTCAGCCGGCACGACCCTTGGGGTGTGATGACACCTGGCCTCCATTCTAGGTTCAATTATCCAGTGGTGGATGAATTCATATTCACAGCAGCATGAAGTCCAAACCCAAGAGAGTCTCTCCGTAAAGGCCATTGATGGGGGTGTTGCCTGGCAGTTTCCCCGAGCGAGGGTTTCTTTACAGCATGAGCACTTCTTTGGTTTGGCTGCTTCTTGACCTTGGGGCAGCTATCCCACTGGAGGGGGCTGGCTACCCTGCACAGGCCAGGGGCATTGGGGGGAGCATTTGGTTCACCCAGATATAACCCTGGTTTCCTTGTCCTGGGCCCTGTGTTCGATGGTCTATTTTCTTGCTTAGCACACACTGTTCCTTCCATCTGGAAGACCCTTCCTGCCCTGCCCCTTCTTTACCCGGCTGACCTTCCTTGTCCCAGAGAGCTCAGGTCAGCTGTCACTTGCCTCTCTGTCATTTCCACCACCTTCCCAGGTGTCCCTCTTCTGTCTTCCAAGGGCTCTGGGCTCTCCACTCCTGGTGCCAATCACACCGCTGTCTCTTGGTAATCCCTTGCCTTTTCATCCTGTGGGCCTAATACAGTGCCCAGCGTGAGGCAGGTCCCCAGTAAATGTTTGTGGAGGGAAAGAAGAAATAATTTACAGTATTGCACTGCTGAAAAGGAACCAGAAAACTTAAATTCTAGAAATGACCTCAGAAGGAATAGGGTTCCTTTGTACCAACTGACGTGTGAGAAGTCAGGATTGGAAGATCAGGAACGGGGCTTTGGCCTGCCACTGACACTGATCCCTTTCTCTGTTTCTTTTAAGGCTGACATGTCAAGCTTTACTTCAGAGACCTGGGTTCGAGACCCTGCTCAGCCACTCATGCGCTGTGTGGCTTCGAGCCAGGCGGTTCCCCCTCTGGGCTTCGGTGTTGCCTTGTGAAGTAGTGGTCGGACTGCACACACAGTGCTAATGTATGTAATTTGAGGCCCTCGTGAGTGCCAGGCGCTGGTCTGAGTCCTGGGCAGGATTACCTCATTGCGTCTTTACAACAACCATGAGACATGGGTGGTATTTCCCTCATATTCTCAATGGGGAAACTGAGGCACAAGAAGGTTACATAATCTGCCCAAAGTCAAATGGAGCTGGGGCTTTTACCCAAAGACCTGTTTCCAGAGTCCACCTCTTACCCCCAAAGCCAAGCAGCCTCGGCTGGATGACTGATAAGACTCTTCCTAGTTTATGGTGGAACCTCTATTACTCTACTGTTGAGAATATTTACATTTGATACCTTAAGAATCCAGTTTTAACTGGTTCTTCCCTGAGAGAACACAGATATCCAGCCTCTTTTCTCAGTCCCTCCTGCTGGTTAGGGAGGAGGCTGGCGAGGGTGTGGATTCCAGAGTAAGGCAGCCCCCCTGGTCGCTCACCTGCTGTGAACTTCTGAACATGGACACGTTCCTTCACCTCTTGGAACCCTGGTTATGATGCCTGCTAAGATGCAGAGGAATTTCATAATCCTTCTCGGTGACTGTAAGGATGATACAGTATAGGTAGGGTTGCCAGATTTAGCCAATAGAAACACAGCAAACTCAGTTAACTCAGTTAACTTTGAATTCCAGATACTTTTAGTATAAGTATATCCCATGCAATTTTTGGGACATACTTATGCTAAGAAATTATACCCTGGTATCTGGAATTCAAAGTTAACTGGGTGTCATGTATTTTATCTGACAACCTTCCATGCAGAGGAAGTGCTTAGCAGAGTGCCTGTCCCATCAGAAGGGCTCAGTCAACTTAGAAAGATCTCTACCTAAGCCCTCCACTTTGCATTTCCCAGCGATATACTCTGGAGGCCTGGACTGTGGTTAAAATCTGCTTTCATCCACGTTCAGATGCACCTGACTGGTAAAAACTGTGAACCCTTGGTTAACCATGTGGCTCGACTGACTGAGGATTTGAATACAGATGTAGGATTTCAGTAGAGGAGGCCTGAAAGGGTCCTTCTGAAACAAGCTTAGATGTTGGGATGCCCCTGGTCACCAGAGGCAGGGTGGAAACCAGGGCGACTCCCCAGCAGCCCTGACAGCCTCTGCAGCTGGTTCTCTAGCCAAGGGCGCCACCGTGTGGCAGCATCTGGGAGGCCAGCCTTGGCGTGTGGCTGAGCAGAAGCTGGGTCCCAGGAAGAGAAGCCCAGAGAGGCCTCTTGTTCTCTGTCCCAACAGAGTCTCCCTTCTTAGTTCCTAATGATCCCGCTTCCTCTCTTCTCATCCGTCTCTGCTGTCTCTCTCTCTCCATCAACACTCACACTAACATGCTGACTGCTGCACATACTGTTGAGGTTCTTGGAGGGGCTGCAGGTGCCTGAGAAACAGCACAGATCAGGAGTTGGATAAGCCCAGATTGGGACCCTCGGAGAACCACGTGCTAGCTTTAGGACCTTGGGAGGATTCACATAACTCCTCTAAGCTACTTGCTTTGTAAGTTTGTGATTAAAAAACAAACAAAAAAACCCTGCCTCACATATCTCGAAGGACTTTGGTGAGGAAGAATTAGCGGTGCATGCAAAAGTGCTTTGAAAATTGTCAAATGCCTTGACAACGGAAGTGATTTAGTAATATATTCTTATGTAGAATCTGTAATCATACAGTATGTTATTAGTAACAATAACAACATCTCTGGGACACCTTGTACGGAGCCCTGAATGTCTGCAGACAGCTCTGCCTCCTTCCCTCTGTTTGCCTCTGACTTTCAGACCCAGGAGGTGCCCCGCCAGCTTCCCCCTTCCCTGCTGCGTTAGACACCACCAGCATCTGGGAAGCAGAAGGGCTCACATGGTAGTTACCTACTCCCTATGCCTTGGTTTCCTCATCTGTATAGTGGGGATGAGTGAAGCCTACCTTCTTGTGGGGACTGAATGAAATAAGTATGAAACACCCAGCAATTTTAGCAAACTCAATAAACACTGGTGGTTATGTGCTTCAGATGCAGGCTAGGATGCCAGCTACCCGCCCCCCCCCCTTAAGGCAGCAGTACAGAAAAACAGAAATTGCACGTGGGAGTAGATGATGCTGGGGAGGTGGGTGGAGCAGGGGCCCAGAGTCCTGACGGCCTCGGCCATCCTGGTTCTGCCGAGCGGTCTGGACTCTGCACTGCAGGGAAGTGTGTGGCTTCAGACGGAGGTGTGTGAATGCTGAGAGCATGGTGTAACCACCACAGCAGCCGTGTAGACGGTGGAAGGAGGAACTTGCCATGAATTTGCCACAACCTAGTCCTGGACCGAGAGCAGGGGTGAAGGAGGGTGGGGAGGAGCAGGTGTGATGGACTGACCTCACTTCTGGAGGTGACACAGGTGGGAGGATGCGGGGGAGGCTCTCCTCCATGGATGGCTGGGCAGATGCTGCCATCTATGAGGACCAGGAATCCAGGAGAAAGAGCAGAATGTGGGGAGAAGGATGGTGAATTTATTTTGAGTTGTTGATGAATAAGCAGCTCAAACTGCCACATTCCAGGTACTGCATTTTGCACTTTATTCCAAACCCAAGAAACAGTTCTGTACAATCCCATCATCATCCCTACTTCATGGACGAGGAAACTAAGGTTCAGTGACATCGGATCTTTTCCCGGGATCACACAGCTCAGGAGTAGCGGGGCCAGGATTTTAACCCACATCTGCCTGGCTCCAAGACTGACCAGGCCACCTTATTTGACAGGGCAGACACGGGGTACAGGTGCTGGGGATTCATTTGCCACTGTGGGGTTTGGTGAGAGGAAATGGCGTGAGAGAAGGGGAGGGGAGCTGTGCTTGAGAGGGCTTGTAAACTAGTGAATTAAAGACACCACTCAAATAATCACTATAGCAATTGCTATCATGTTTGGGGGCTGGTTATTATCTCCTGACCTTTCTTATTTTGCAGCTTCTTTGGTCCTCACAGCAATCCTGTAACATGGGTACTATTATTTTTTCATTTCCAAGAAGAGGAAACTGGGGCACAGAGAGGTTATGTAACCCACGCAAGGTCACACAGTGTCACTCCGACTCCTTAGCTTGTCCTATCCTTGGTGTGTCTGGCAGCCAATGAGGCGGAAGGGGCAGAGGGAAAGATGGAAAGATGGGGAAGGGGCAGAGGCATTACTGGAGCGGACCTCCCGGAGCTTCCTGCTGGAGCTGGAGGGGGAAACAGGAGAGCCGGGCTCTGGGCTTGACTCTGCCTGACTCCCTGTGTGACCTTGGACGTGTAGTCTCCACCCTGGGTTCTATAATCTCAGCACAGAGAGAGTGTTTGCTTACGAGGTGTTGCAGTTTCTTTCCAGATTAAAATGGTGTGATTCTAAGAGCCTTGGACAGAAGGACTATTGGGGGTGTAAAGGAGCCAGTGACCCTGGCACTTAGTTGAGTGGTGAGGGTGGGAGCTGGAATGTGCACCTGGTCTGTGCCTCACTTCTTAGGTGCCACTCTTGGGAAATTGAGGCTTCCCCCGACTTCAGTGTCCCTCGTTGCAGCAAGCGGCCACTGGAGGGCGCGGCATCCCCACAGTTCCGGGGGAACTTCCCTCCACCGGCCCTGATCGTCCACTTGAACCAGGAGAGGATTTGGGAGGCCTGGGGCAGGTACCTGGGACGCCTCTGGACACAGCTGGGTGCACTCAGGCCACGTGCGGCCAGTAGGACCTGACCCTGTGGAAGGAAGTTCAAAGAGCATTGACCAGGGTATGAAGCCCTGGGCCTCAGTCTGCCTCTGACTCGTGCATGGTGAGCTTTGAGCAAATTGCTTCACCTTCTTGAGCCTGTTTCGGCAGCTGTGAAATGGAGACAGTGATGTCTATGGGCTTGTTGCGAGAAATGTTAACCAGGGCAGATCAAACAGGAGGGCTTGTGAGGACTTGGATGTTGTCTCTGCCAAAGTAAGTATTTCTCGTTGCAGTGTTGCCCTCAAAGAATCATTTCATAACCACTGCTGGGGAGGAGAATAACATCCGGTAACTTTCCTTCGATCACTTTAAATTCTCACAATGGCCCCATGAGGTACAAATTACTGTCATGTCCATTTCACAGTTGGCAGCACCAGGGTCCAGAAAGGTGACCTGGCTTTCCCAGGGTCACCCCAGTCACCGGGTTGCCTTAGTCGGTCTAATGCCACAGACTTCCCTTCAACCGTGACACGACCCCACACCACCTCGTGCTGTGGCAGGAGGGAATTTGTACAACTCACCAAAGTCTCTCGGTACGAGGTTTTAGATGAGTGCCCTTTATTTAGTCCTTTGGAGGCCCCACAAACCAATGTCCTTGATATGGTAGCACCTTTCAATAGGGTAGGGGACTCTGAATTCAGATAGCCATCTTCTCTCCCCCCGGACTTGGGTAGGATTCTTTGTCCTCCCTGGAAGACAGAGTATTTCCCCCTGCAATTGACCAGGCTTGCACGGTAACTGTAGTGATAGAGGAACACACCTCCAGGAGATGGTTTGATTGAAGGGCTCATAGTTCCTCTAGGATCTTACTTTCTATCCTAATGAGAGAAAGATAGTGCTATTTGCATAGCTATACAGAAATGGAAGTCTGGCTTACCTTTTCACAATTTCTGATCTCTGTCTCCTTACTTTTCCCTCATTGGAGAAGGGTAGAAGGGTGAAGATGAAGAGTGACAGAAAGGTGAACTCTGGAATCTGGGGAGTTCTTGGAGTCCCAGGGTCATGGAATCATGGTGCTGGCAAGCCAGAGCTCTCATGACTGAGGCAGCTGAGACCCAGGGAGAGGTCCAGACCTGCCCAAGGTAGCCCCAAGGTCAGTGACAAGTTGGAACCAGAACCCGCCTACTCTCCTGGTCTTACACCCACACATTTTGCCAAGTCACTTATTGTGCAGAATGCGGTCAGTTTAGAAAACACAGACAAGGAGAGGGGATGGGACAGTGGACAGGGACAGGGAGGTGCTGGCCTTGCTCTTCGAAGCTCTAGTGGGGAGTTGATCGTCTTCATCTGACGTCAGCCCCTGGGCAAACAGTGGCCACGGAGAGCAAATATTATGAGAGTAAATGTGCCAACAAGGGCCTGGCGGCAGTTTCGGTGTCAGAAACAGGCCGAGGACTCCAGGTTCTAACAGACCAGCCCCCGGATGCTGCCTCTAACCACAAGCTGGGACAGCAGGACCTGCCAGCTGCCAAGGGGCTGAGGGGGCAGCCGGGTGGGTTCAGAGAGAACTGGGAGACCCGGCCTGCCCAGGGCTTATGGGAGAATGCATGTCCCAGGATGCAGGAAGGAAGGAGAGCTGTCAAGTACTGGGACCCCAGGCTTTCCTGAGCACTTGATAAAGAGTCTTGGTTACTCTCCCCAGCAGCCTAAGGGACAGGCATTGCTGTCCTCATTTTTTAGATGAGATGCCAAGACCCAGGGAGATGAGAGATGAGTAGGGGAGCAGGGATTTGAATCCAGGCAGTCTACTATAGTGTGTTTCAAGATCTGGGCTAGAGACCTCTCCTTATCAGAACCACCAGGAACACTTGTCAAGAAGGAGATACCTAAGCCTCACCCAGATCTACTGAATTGAAATTTCAGGGCAAGCCTGGGAGTGATACTTTCGACAAGCAAGCCAGGAGGAGAGGAGGTTTATATTACTAAGACCTGAGAATCCTTGCTCAATAGCAGGAGTCCTCCAACTTTTTCTGTCAATGAATAGATAATAAATATTTGAAACCGTGCGGGTCTTACAGTCTCTGTCACAACTATTCAACTCTGTGGTTGTAGTGTAAAAGAAGCCACAACCAATCCACATATGAATGATCATAATGGTGTTCCAATAAAACTTTATTTCCAAAAACAAGTAGAGGGCCAGATCTGACCCATGGTAGTCTGCTGCCCCTTGCTTAGCCTACAGCATGCAAAGAACCCTCATAGCCTGTCTCTCTTATTATCTCCCCAGCCGCCCTGTGAGGAGGATATGGTTATCTCCATTCTGCAGATGAGAAGACTGGGGTCTTCTATCCATGGTCCCACAGCATAGCAGAGCTGGGATTAGAACCAGACCTCCTAATTCCCAGTCCAGTGGCACTGAGAAGCATAAAGCCTGATAAGATTGCATGGGCCAGAGGGGTTATGATTATTTAATGAAAGCTGCCACCATCCACTGAGCACTTACCACATGCTAAGGAGTCATTAGCTCATAGAAGCTGCTACCCAGATGTTGAATGTCACTGTACCTGTCACATGCGGCTGTCACAACCTCCCTGGGAGGTGGGGAGGCATCTGCATTGTGTCAAAACTAGCTTATCTCAAGTGTCCCTTACACCTGACATGCCACAGCTGGGCAATGGAAAGGCGGAGGCTGCTGACAAGACGTATTTGCCTTTCCATTCTTGAGTGTACACGTGCGCACACACACACGTGCACACACACATACACACACATGTGCACACACACTCTCTCTCTCTACTCTCAAACAAACATCAAACAGATGTGTGGTCAGCTCAGTGAGCTCCTTGTTGCAGGTAGGAGAACACAAAACCCAAGATCTGGAAATGACTCCTCTGTTTTTACATGTCCCCCCTGAGATCAGGGACCAGAAAACTGCCAGGTTTTGGGGAAAGAATGGTGGGCTTCCAGCTGTCCTAGATTCCATACCACACTCTGCTCCTGGTCTCCATGTGACCTTAGATGCCACTTTCTTCATTAATGAATGAGTGTCACTTTCCTAATTCATAAAATGGGTGGGAAATAGGTTTATTCTATTGCTTAAGTCATTCATTCACTTACAGTATGGGAAGCACCTCCTATGTACCAAGCAGAGCACAGCTAGATCTTTATTATTATTATTATTATTATTATTATTATTATTATTATTTTTGGAGCCCAGCATGGGCCCTGACCCATGACCCTGAGATCAAGACCTGAACTGAAACCGAGAGTCAGATGTTCAACTGACTGAGCCATTCAGACTCCCCTAAATAATTTTAATTCAAAATCCCAAAGATTTGAGATTCAATCCTTCCTACTCCTGAAGAGGAATTAGTACATAAATGATAGGTCCTTTTGTTCAAGAATGCCTTGGGCTAGGATTTCTCTCTAGGTGGAAAGTTTCCCTCTCTCCTCTGCATAAAATAGGTTTTAGCAAGCTATAGAGCCAGCTCCATCCACCAATCCATCCACAAATCTATCCACCAATCCCTTTACCAGTCCATTCATCCATTCATCCATCCACACATCCATCATCCATCTACCCACCCATGAATCCATCATCCATCTACCCATCCATGCATCCATGCATCCACCCATCTATCTCTCTCTATCAATCTGTTTATCCACCCACGTATTTGCTGAGCACTTCCCATGTACCTGGTTTGGCCCTATGTCAGCTATCTCCCCTCCCCCAGGAAATCCTTGCTGGTGTTCACAGCAACCTGGGGTTTGAGGCAAGGTGATAGAAAGCCCAGATTCTAGGTAGCAATAATTCTCCATGCTTGGAATCTTGGGAATTTCTGGGATGCCTTTAGGCATTTTGAGAACAGATAAGGCCAGAGTCTGAGCTCCTCAGGCTGCACACCCCTCCCCATGCAGATGCGGCCCCTTCTCCTCATTCTTTGCTGACCTCCCCTGCTCTGAGAACACCTAAGTCCCCAGAAGTGCGCCAGTGTGAATAAGAATAACCCTACATGAATGGGTAAACAGAATGTGGTATATCCATTCAATGGAATAGTATTATACTGTGAAAAGGAACCAAGTACTCACACATGGTACTACACAGATGAACCTTGAACCTATGCTGAGTGGAAAAAGCCAGACACAACAGACCACGTATTCCATGATTCCATTTACATGACTTGTCCAGAAGAAGCCAATCCATAGAGATAGAAAGTGGATTAGCAAGTGACCAGGACCTGTTAGAGTATAACATTTCTGTGGGGGTGATGAAATTTTCTGGAATCAGCAGTGATGGCTGCAAAGGCTTGTGACTATAATAATATGCCAAGGAGCATGGGCTTTAACAGGGGGGAATTTTATGGTATACGAGTTAATTTATTAACTTAAAAACAGGTAACAATTACTAGAAAACCTGAAGTAAAATTCCCCTGCGCTATCACACACATTCCTCCTGACTTCTGGTGCCCTAGCCACCAGGACAGAAAGCAGGGATGCCGTTTACCAGCTGAGAAACCGGGAGCTCAGGGAGGGCGAAGGGCCTGTCAAGACTTCGCTGCTGATGAGTGGCAGACGGATGGCTAGAAGCTGAGTGGGACTCCTGGTCAAGTGCTCTTTCCTTCACATCACACTGCCTGAGGAGCCAAACTCCCTGCTCTGTCCGTGCTTGCCACTCAAATACAGGAGTCTCTGCAGGCAGGGGCTTTGCTTGGTGCTGGAAATGGGGGGACCTAGAAACAGACCCCTGCCTGTTATGAACCTTTGTTGTTACCTCCAAATCTTCCTCTCAGGAGCACCTGCATAATTCCTGGGGAACCAAAGGCATGAGCACTGACATGCAATGCATCCTGGGCTATGAACATGGAGTAAGTGAGGTGACGGCCCTGGGGCCCCTGGAGTCCTGGTCATCCCCATAGCCACAGTGGCCTGCATCTGGGCTGCTCCCACTTGCTCTGGTCTCTAGTGCCCTGCCCTTCATCTTTCCTTGCTTTCTATCCACTTTCTATCCACAGACTGTGGTGTTTCTCAGCTGGGGTCTGTCTATGTTTCCAGTAAATTCGCTTGGGCCCTCACGAGAGACAGAGTCAGATTCTGTTGCTTGAAACTAGCAATCGTTTGCTCTGACCAATGATACCCTCTGAAATAGATACGATTATTTTGCCCATTTTATAGATGAGGAAACTGAGGCTCAGAAAGGGAAAGCGACTTGCTCAGGGCCCCCCAGATAATGAAGGGCAAAGCCAAGATTTTTTTTTTTTAAGATTTTATTTATTTGACAGAGAGAAACACAGCCAGAGAGGGAACCCAAGCAGGGGGAGTGAGAGAGGGATGAGCAGGCTTCCCCCCCCGAGCAGGGAGCCTGATGTGGAGCTCAATCCCGAGACTCTGGGATCATGACCTGAGCCGAAGGCAGTCGCTTAACCAACTGAGCCACCCAGGTGCCCCCAAAACCAAGATTTAAACCCAGGTCTGTCTGTGTCTCGAGCCTCATCTCTCAACCTCTATTAAAAAAAAGGACAGCAAACCTTTCCTGTAAGCCAGACTCCGCTGGGCATATCCTCTCAACCACTCGATGAAAGAGAGATTACCCCTATTTTACAGATATGAAAACCGAGGTTCAGGGAGATGAGTAGCTGATTTAGAGGTCCCAGAGCTGAGATGAAAACTGACGCTTGCTTCTGTGCAAAGCCTGTCCACGTTGCTGGGAGCTATGACTTGGGTGGCAGGTCTCCCTCTTTCCAGCTGCTGGAGTTCTGAGCTGCTCTTGGCCCCATCGGCACAAGCCCCGAGGGGTAGAAACCGGACTCAGGCCATTAACACATGAGCTTCAGGGTTGGGGTAGCCCCTGTTAGGGATCCTGCCCCATAGCCCAGGTCCCCCATAAATCAGGGGTCAAGGAAGCTCCACACTGGTTTGTATTTCCTGTTGCCTTAAAAAAAGGTTTACTTGGTATATTTTATTTGTGAAAAAGCAATAAATGTCCTGGGCCCCGTGGTTTAGGGCCAGTCCGACGGCGCTGGAAGGATGTTCTGTCCTCGTGGGGCTGGGACCCAGACTGGCACCCCGGGGTGTGTTTGTGTGTCTGCCTCACAGGCCATAGGTCAATATGTGGTGTTTGATTGGGCCCTAGTGGCCTGTGGGTAGGACTCCAGGAAGGACTGTGGGGCAGGCTTGGTGGAGGGAGGTATGGGGCAGAGCAGTGGAGGGAAGGGGCAGATCCCTACGCCCTAATCCTCCATCAGCTTCGAAGCTGGCCTTAGCCCAAATCCCAGGGCCATTCCCAGACCATCTCGAATTCAGACTGGGCATCAGGACCCACCTCAAAACCCCACTCCGTCCTCATCAGGGCCCCAGCGCTGAGCACCTCTGTGACTGCCCACCTCACCCCAGCCCCGTTCACGGTTCAACTGAAGTCAGCTCTATCTCAAGCTCAGCCCAAGCTCAGCCACCTCCAGGCCTAACCTCAGACGTATCGCCCCTACAGTCCCATCCAAACACTCAAGCCTTGACCAGGCCTGAATCTGCTCCCAGCTCTGACCTCAGCCGCAGCTCGCCTGAGCCCCAAGGCCAGCCACTGGTCTGCTCTGCTCAGGGTACAAAGGTCAACAGGTGGCTTTCCTTCGCCTCAGGGTCTGCAACAAATATTTATTAAAACTGTCCATGTGCCAGGCCTTCTTCTAGGTGCTGGGGACACATCTGTGCGCAGGAGTGTTGTCTTGGGCAGAGGGGAAAGATTCTTCCTCCTCTTAGCTTCCCTCCTCCTTCCATCCCTACCCCCTCCTCAGCCCCCCTCCTTTCTCCCATCCTCTATCCTTCCAATTCCAGCCTCCTTCCTCCCTCTTTCTCCAGCCTCACAGCGTCGAAGCCTCACCTTACCCTCCACTCCTCATCTGTTCTCTGCTCTTTTCCTTCAGAACCAGGAGGCTCTGGCTACACCTCTGGACAGCCGTTTTCTTCTGGTGTGATTTGGACAGGTCTCCTCCTTCTGGGCCTTGGATAAGCTTCATAATGGATGAGGAGATAGGGAGGCTGGTAAAGGAGGTTAAGACCCTGCCCACTCCTATCCAAGGAGAGATCACAGCCTGACTTCAGGGCACAGACTTGGGGTCCAAGTGCTGGTTGCCAAGGGATCTCTCTGACTCTCCATCTCCTTAAAGCAAAGTGGGGATGGTGTCCCACCTCAAAGGGTGCCAGATGCGAAAGCCCTTTGTTAAAAGTACGGCATGAGGCAAGTGCTCATTGTTAATAACATGGACCATTTATGTCGAATGTCCAGGACTCGGCATTTATCGGGAACCTGTAGTTACCTACCAATTACTAGGACTAAATTACCTGCTAAATCTGCAATGACTTTAAGGGGTTTGCGAGCCTCACCAAATTAGAAAAGCAGTGAAATCTGAGTTGGATTTATTCCTACCATCTTAAAACAAAACAAAACAAAAACACAAAACACCCAGCGGCTAATAAACTATTCGTTCAAAGGATCTTGTGTGCCTTCAGAAGTGGAAGAGGGAGGTTGTGTGGAACTAGGGGAAGATGCAGAGATACTGGTGATGATGAGGAAGTGCTTGTAATTGCTAGCTTGTTCATTTCGTCGAGCCATTGCCATCTGCCAGAAACATTTCAGGCCCTGCTGCATTCTTCATCCTCACGACATGAGGGGTATGTGCCCCAATGAAACGGACCAGACAGGTGAGGCTCAGAAAGGTGAGGTGACTCGCCCCCTCTTAGGTGGAGGGTCTAGGATGGGAACCCGGGGAAGCCTGGCTGTGGAACTCAGACTCTTCTCCATCATGATCTCTTACACGGTGCTGAACCTCTGCCTACATTATCTCACTTGGTCTCCTAATCATTCTGCTAGACTAGGACGCTAGTGCTCATTCTAGGCCACACGTGTGGAGCTGGGGTACGTGGCGGACTCGTGTAGAGCACGGTGCTTGCGTCATGTCATCCAAATGCTTGCGAGACACCCCAATTTTATAGACGAGGAAGGAGGAGCTCAAAAATGAGGTTCAAACCAACCTCAAAATAGTGTTTAAGCTCCTTAGCCCAGCACTTGAAGCTTACGAAGCCCCCTGGAGCCTGGCCCCTGCCTCCCTCCATGACCTGGTCAGCTCCTTTGTCCACCTACTCAACTTTCCAGCACTGTTTGCTGTTCTCTGAGAGTATCCAGTGTGGTATGCTTCTGAGCCTTTGCAAACCCTGCTCCCACCACTCAGGATGCCCAGTCCCTCTATACTGCCTGATGCCTGCTTATCCTTGAAATCTTAACTGGGATGTCACCTCCTCCACGAAGCCTCTCTGATTGCTTATGGCTGGCAGGGTGCCTTTGTTATGGTCTGCCATAGACCTCTGCCCCATCCCCCCAATACACTGCATTGTAATCATCTCTTGCCCGTCTGTCTTTCCTGCTGCACAGGGAGCACCGTGAAGGCAAGGTCCTCTTTGTCGTGTTCACTGTTGTCTCCCTAGTTCCCAGACCAGCAACTGGCTCCAGGAAATGCTCAGTCAACACCTAATGCTCAGTCTTAAACAAATAAAATGTGTCAAAGTAGACAAAACAGCTAAGTTCATTCAACGTGTGCTCAGTGACCAGTGTTTACACGTCTACCTCTCATTGAATGCTCTCATTTAAGTTTCGAACAATCACCTGGGGAGATAGAGACTCTCCCCATGTCCATTTAAAAAATGGGAAACTGAGGTACAAAGAGGTTAATTCTTTGCGCAAGATCATACAGCTAGTACCGGTGATGCTGGGACTCAAATCCAGGTAGCCCTACTCCAGCCCTCCCCAGCGCCCCTGCACAACTGTGCTTCTAAGATAACTAAAAAAGTTAGTCACAAGTCTTGGAAAAGAGTACACTCACAGTATAACGGTCAAGATACAAGTATAGTTGCTTATTCAAATGAGCAAGTACTTTTAGAAAAAGTGAGCTAAGGGCTCCTGGGTGGCTTAGCCAGTTAATCGTCCAACTCTTGATTTCAGCTCAGGTCATGATCTCAGGGTTATGAGATCCAGCCCTGCATCGCCCTCCAAGCCCAGCATGGAGTGTGCATAAGATTCTTGCTCCTCCTCTGCCCCTCCCCTCTTAAAAAAGAAGAAGAAGGCGCCTGGGTGGCTCAGTCATTGGGCGTCTGCCTTCGGCTCAGGTCATGATCCTGGAGTCCCTGGATTGAGTCCCACATCCGGCTTCCTGCTCTGCGGGGAGTCTGCTTCTCCCTCTCTCACTCCCCCTGCTTGTGTTCCCTCTCTAGCTGTGTTTCTCTCTGTCAAATAAATAAAATCTTGAAAAAAAAAAAGAAGAAGAAGAAGAAAAAGTAAGCTAGAATAAAAATCCTTAAAGTGCCCAAGGTAGACAATCAGGGGGAAAGTCTCCCTAAAAGTCTAACAAGATGTAGACCACCCCCAACATGAAATGCTGATTGAAGTGGGGAGTGATTGGAGCTGCGGGAAAGCTGGCCTCAGGTGATGCTCCAGAACGTTCCATGGCAAGGAAACAACAGGACAGCTGAGCGATGGGTGTATTTTCACCTTGTTTCCAGCTACGTTTCATCCTCTCTCCTCCACCCCGACTGCTCCCTGGGCTGCTGCTTGGATGGGCAGCATGGTTGGGGGCGGGGACACCCACTCCAGCCTTGTTTCGAGGGCACAATCTCAGCATTGGACAGGGACGTCTGGGGCTCTTATCTGTCTGGTTTGAATTAGATGCTGGGCTCCGCAGAACCTTGGGCTTATTAGCGGTTTCATCGCCCGGGCTGGCGCCGGCAAGATGGTAACATTTTATTGTTTCCTTGCTTTTTCTTTCTTTCTCCTTTCTGTCTCTTCCCTCCCCTTTCTTTATTGTTTCAAATATCCACCTCATGCCACAAAAATGCAAAGACCGCTGCAATCCCCCATGGGACGCGCTCAAGTCACTGGTGCCTCTGGTGCCCGCATTTCTCACTAGCTAAGGACCCAGGAGTCCCTCCCTCCGGGCAGGACTCCCAGGGGAGTGGGGCTGTGCATTTCCCCGCTCCTCCATCCAACACACAATACACCCACACCTGCATTTCTCTGGTACTCAGGGTGATACAATGGTTAGCAGTTGTTTCTGGAGTCTCTCGGCTCCCACCCTGAGTTTTGAACTGGGATCCAAGATTTATTCTTTTACTTAACAACTCAGCCTGCCGAGACTGAGTGCTTATCCCCTACCATTGATGTCAGGCCAGAAGGAGGGAGTAGAAGCTGCCTGTCCCACACCAGCATGTAGTAAGTGCCTAATAAAGAGTAGGCATTGCCATTGTACTGCTGGTGTCAGGGACAGGTCTGTCACTTAGAGAGCTCCTGCCTCGGTGGCTGCAGGGACAGGAGATGAAAAGTCTCACTGGGTCAGGCATGGAGAAACACTGGGGGCGGGGCGTCGGCGTCATTCATTAACATCAGCATCAGCACCATCTCTACTTTCACTGCCTCTATCCTTCCACTTTCTCTGGGGGTGGGGGGACAATGTGATGAGCTATGGAGGGGAAGGAAGCCTGAGCTGGCTGGGGTGAACGGTCAGTTGCATGTCCGAAGAGACCCCTGAAAGAGATGGCTGAGTTAGGGGGGTAGGGGAGCCCAGGGATGGTGAGTCGCCTCCGGGAGGAGTGGGAAGGAGGGGATGGCATTGGAGGACGAGTTAGTTTCTGATGACCGTGATCAGAACTTGCTATGGACGGCACATTACCTTGTGTCTGAGTTCCTTCCAGGCTCTGTGACCCTCACAGCCATCTAGGGGAGGGAGCTACTGGTCTCTGGGAAATTGCACCCTGCGTGCGTCTGCTGGTCCCAGGAGGATATTGTGGCCTGCTGGAGCCTGGAGGGCCATGCCAGCACACTGGCTGGTGTTTCTGGAATCCTCTGCCAGATACCTGTGTGGCCAAGAGAGGTCATGGGGCGGCGGCTGCGTCTGTGGCTGAAGCTGGGAATCAAAGAGTCTGGGTTTCAGGATGCTGGTCTCTGTCTCTTGCCTTAAGCACTTGGCTCCCAGGGTACCACACTTTCTTGGTTTTCCTCCTTCTTGCCTGGGCACTCTTTCTCAGGCTCCTTTCTGGGTTTATCTCTTCTTCCAAATGGCTACATGTCGAAGCATCCTGGGGCTCTCAGTCCCCTCCCGGGGTAGGCTCATCCAGTCTGACAGGGTAGATGGAATCTCCATACTCTGATATCTCCCAAATGTCTATCTCTAGGACAGCCCTTTCCCTTGACCTCCAGGCTCTTCTATCCAGCTTCCCACTTGGACAAGACCCACCACATCTACCACCAGATCGAGTTCCCAGAACCAGCTCTCCCTTCCGTCTTCTGCTCCTAGGTCAAAGACACCCCTGGTTGCTTCAGCCCAGACTCCTGGAGTCATCCGGCCTCCTGTTTCCCTCACATCCTGCATTCAATCCAGCCACAGATGTGGTCAGTGTTAATGTAATAATGAATCTTGACTCCCATAGACATCCTAGTTTATCCTATCAGTTTGTGTCCCTGTTGCTGAACTAGCCTTGCTCCCTCTCTTCCCTGCTGCCTTCTGGACCAGGGACCCTTCAAAAATGGACATCAGATCTTGTTGCTTACCTGCTAAAAACTCTCAGGGGCTTCCTGGCTTAGATGTAATACAGTCCTGACTGGAAGCCAAACCTCACTTGTGTGTTGTTGACTCTTGACTGCCTCTCCGTCTCCTACAATTCTGCCTCACTCGCTCTGATCCAGACACACCAGCCTCCTTGGTGTTCTTGGCCTTTCTAAGTTTGTTCATGCCTCAGGGCCTTTGCACTTGTCATTCTTCGTGCCTGGAGAGCAATGAACTGCAGGTTCCCAAGATTGCTGCCTCTCTTTGTTCAGATCACTTTTCCAAAGCTACCTTGTCTAAGAGGCTATCCCGGAAGGTCTTCTCTAAATGACTTACATTGGCCGTCCTGCTCAGACTCCTACATTCATCAGTTCCAGCCCCTGCCCTAGCCTTCTTTTTCTCCATTAAACTTGCTTCTTTACAGGATTAAATTAGACCAGGTCCTTACTCACGTGTCTCTCTCTCCCACTCAGTTGTAAGCTGAATTGTGGGGGCTTTGTCTTGTTTACCCCTCTTTCTTTAATGCCCAGCATTGTGCCTGGGACATAGTTGGTGTTTCTCATGATACTTTACTGAGCTGTGTGAGCTCAGGCAGGTTTTATGTAACCTCTCTGGGCTTCAGTTTCTTCACTTATAACATAAGTACAATAATGGGGCTCATACCATAGAGTTATTGTGAGGATTAAGTGCATTACAATGTATGGAAAGGTCTTAGGACAACGCCTGGCACACAGTAAACATGAGCTGTAATTATCATCCCGGTTTCACACATAGTAGGTGCCTCAAAACCAGTAAGGCAGGGGATTGAGCAGAACTGAGTTACTCTGAGCTGAGCCCAAAGAAGCCTGTTCATATTGCCCTTGGCTTTTCCCATACTAGGAGCTGGGGAATTGTCTGATAAAATGAACTAAACTGAAATTAGAAACCACATGATGCCGTCAACTCGTGCTGAGTTTGTGGTCAGCGAAACCCCAAAGCCTTTCTTCACAACCGTATTGCTCAGCCAGCGATCCCCCATCCTGTATTTGTGGGTTTCACTTTATTTTTTGTGGTCTTTTGCTTTTTTTTATGTTCCGCATTATAAAAGTAATATATGCCCACTGTGGAAAGTTTACAATGAGCATGAAATTACAAAGGGCAGGAAAAGAGCAAGTTACAAATCAGCATGAATGGTTTGAATCCACTTGTATAAAAGGCTTTTATATATTTATAAAAAGAGGCAGAGATCGACAGGAATAGAGAGAGAGGGAACAAGAAGGATGCTTGAAAAGATGGCCATGAAAACGTTTGCGGGGTCTGTCCTCTAGGGCTGCATTCCATGGGATATTTATATTCTCTGTATTGCTTTTCCTT
Source organism: Spilogale gracilis (assembly GCA_004023965.1). NCBI lineage: Eukaryota > Metazoa > Chordata > Mammalia > Carnivora > Mephitidae > Spilogale > Spilogale gracilis. Next base: position 134,104 of record PITA01001279.1, read on the forward strand.
GAGGCATTTGAATTTTCCTAAGAACAAACAGGTATTAACTTTTCGAAACTAATTTTTTTCTGGCAATAATTATTTTTAAATGGGAATCAGATAATTTATCTCCCTTTCTTAAAATCCTGTAAATGTTCTTCATTCATTCAAAAACTGTTCATTGAGCACAAAGGCTCCAGGCCAGTTCTCTCTCCTTCGTCTTGTTCCTGCCGTATCTCGCCGCTCCCTTCACTATATCGGACGGTCGTTCTTTAGAGGCTCTGGGTTGGATGCCAGTCCTCCCTTAGAGCTTCACCTCCATGAAGGCAGAGCTCTGGGTATACAAATGCCTGTATCTTCCTGATACACAGCCTGCTCCCAGAGCCTAAAACGATATATGACATGTGGTAGGCACTCAATAAATATCTATCGAATGAAAGAATGGGAGTTAAAGAAAATAAAGAGTTAAAGAAAAACTTTTATAATTCAGAGATTATTGCTAGCATCTTGGTAGGTTACCTTCCAAACTGCTTTCTGTTTTAAATATAAATGTAGCTGAAAACACATTATTGCATCTTTTTCTTCTGAAGCCAGTCTCATAACATGAGCATTTCCCATGGTATTAACAAGTGTTCTTTTTCTTGAATGTACAGCTGTGGTTCTTAGCTGAGGGCAAATTGTCCCCTACAAGGCATTTGGCGATGTCTCGGCACTCCCGCAGCTGGTGGGAGAAGGGGGCGATTGCTAGTGGCTGCTAAGACACCCCACAATGCCCAGGCCAACCCCCATGATAAAGAATTCTCTGGCCCCAAGTGCTGATGGTTCCAAGGCTGGGAGCCCTGCTGTCTAGTAGTCCGTCACATAGATCCCCGAGATTTGACTCATCCAATCCCGTCTTGTTGGAAATGGACTTGCTTCTGCTTTTTCACCAAGACAAATAAGGTCATGCTAAACAGTTTGACACAGAAATCTCTATACACAATCTATCTATATTATTTCCTTAGGAGAAATTGCGATGCTTGATTTTCAGGAACTTAAATGAAACAACATTGACCATTATGTCAATTTCAAAAGGGTAGAGTCCAGCCCCTCCGAGTGTACTGTCCTCTGCCACATTTATGGTCTCCCCCAGCTGTGAGTCACAAAACATCTAGACTTTGAAGTGATGATGAGGGTGACCCCTGCAGGTCCTCACCTGTCCTGGTCAGCCTGGGCTGTCCCAACAAATTGCCATAGACTGGGTGCCTTAACCAACATTTATTTCTTACTGTTCTGGAGACCGGGAAGTCCAAGATCAAGATACCAACACATCCAGTGTCTGGTGAGGACCCTCCTCCTGGTTTGCAGACAGGTGCCTTCTGGTGGTGTCCTCACTTGGTGGACAGAGACAGTTCTAATCTCTTTCTGCTGTTACAAGAGCACTAATCCCATCATGAGGCTCCACCCTCATAACCTCATCTAAACTTAATTGCCTCCCATAAGCCCCACCTCCCAATACCATCCCGCTGGGGGTGAGGATTTCAACAAATGAAATTGGGCGGATGTATAGTCCATAACATCACCTGTCCAATATTTCAATCCCACATTTGGGGAAAGCCTGGTGAACCAAGATCCAAGAATAATGTCTATTATGGGAGCAGAAGAGCAGAACTGGAGCAAAGATGCTGTTCCTTGCCATCCCTGTTATGCCAACAAAAGCACTATTGTTCAACAGTTTGGATGCCACTTTGGAAATTGCTTTTGAGGTATAGAGTGCCTCCCCTCCTTAAGAACGTCATCTAGGTGGGAAGTATTGCTACATGTACCAATACAGCCCTATGCAAAACAGAATATTGGCCCATTCAACAAATATTTACCGAGCCTCTGTTCTGCACTAGGCACTGTTCTAGGCATTGAGGATGCAAAGATGAAAAAGAATATAGAGAGGGGTGCCTGGGTGGTGCAGTCATTAAGCATCTGCCTTCAGCTCAGGTCATGATCCCAGGGTCCTGGGATCAAGCCCGGCATCCGGCTCCCTGCTCAGCGGGAAGCCTGCTTCTTCCTCTCCCACTCTCCCTGCTTGTGTTCCCTCTCTCGCTGTGTCTTTCTCTGTCAAATACATAAATAAAATCTTTAAAATATAAAAAGAACGAAGAGAGCCTATGCGCTCATAGAACTTACATTTGGAGGCGGCCCACCATCACATAAATGATAAAATGCAATGTTAGAAAGTGATTAGTGTTTGAAATTAAAGAACAGAGACAGAGAGTGACAGGGTGAGGAGTGTTATTTCAGGTATAGGAATCAGAAATGGGCTTTCGGAGGAGGGAATATTTTAAATTAAGAGAGTAAATGAGCCCTGGGAACATCTGAGGGCATAGCAAGTGCAAAGGCCCTGAGTCAGGAGTGTGTTGGGCAGGAGCGAAGAGCAGCAAAGAGGCTGGTGTGGCATGAGTAAGGGGAGACCCATGAGAGATGAGGTTAGAGTGACAGGTGATGGCCAGATTGAGAAGATCTTGTAGGCCACAATGAGGACCTGAACTTGTACTTCACTGAAGGGTGTAAGTCGGGTAGGAAAGAAATCTGATGTCCATCTTAAGGGACCCCTCTGGTTGCTGTATGGAAGGTAGACCATTGGAAGCAAGAGTGTAAGTGGAGAGGCTGGGGAGGGGCTATTGTCCTGATGCACTGGGGAGGTGATGATGCCAATGGGGAGAAGTGGTCAGTATTTTAAAGGCAGAGCCGGGACTGGTGGCCTGGAGGGGTGGTTGCTGCTGGCTTACATGCAGGGAGGGGCGAGACAAAGGGGAATTGAAGTGGCAGATTGAAAAGGGATCTCTCGAGCCAAGAGCATTCTCTGCTCAGTCTATGCTTCTGTGACATGCCGGATGATGGAACCCCAAGACAGACAGCCAACCCCTGGACAGCTGGCTGCAGATCAGGTTGGCGGGACCGGGCACGCTCTAGGTTTTCTGGTGTGTTTTTTTTTCCTGACCTTGAACTTTTTATCAGCCTTAATTTGGTGCCTTGGGATGGGCCCTCCACCCTAGCGCCACAGAGAAGCGGATCCTCCCAGCCAGAGGGCTGTCAGGACCGGGGCCCGGCTGGCTTTGGCCCAGCTGGGGAAGTGGTTTGAGCCACTTCTCTCCTGCCTGCTTGGCAGATGGAGCCCGCCCCGCCCAGCGAAGGCTAAGACACCTCGGCCTCGCAGGAACGCTGCTGTCCACCTGGCCTTCGCGCTCAGCTTGGCTGCACCACCGTGTGTAGCTGGCCTGCGTGATAGAGAATAAATTAATGCTCCCATTAAGGGGCGGGGGGAGGCTGCTTCTATTGTCTGGTGATGAAATGAAGTATGGGAAAGTGTTCATTTTGGTTGCAGGGCCGGGAGGAGAGGAGTGGGGAGGGGGCAGGCCTCCAGGAAGGGGGACAGCCAGGCACCAACAGGAGGGCAGCTGTCGGGAGCTGCCCTGACCCCATGCACGGGGACGGGGTCCTAGGGATGGGCATCTGTGCTGGAGGGCACCAGAGGTCTCTCGGTGCTTCTGGAAACTTGACTTTAAGAAACGGTCACCAGGCTGGGGTTGGACAGAGCTGGATTCTACGTAGATGTCACATGTGACTCAGAGTGAATCCCTGACCTTCGCTGGGCTTCGTCTCCTCCTCTGTTCTCAAGGGAGTTGGTCTCCACAGCCTCTCAGGGGCTCCCTCGTGGCGCCATCTAGGACCCACTTGACCGTGGGGAGCAGAAGCTGTCCCCAGAGTTGTTCCTGTCACCATCACCAGGTACGTGTTGGATATTCCAAGAAGGGACAACGCTTAGCTCTGAGTATTAGAGCCACCAGTGGCGGACGTCCACGCCACAAGCACCACCTATCCCAGCGCAGGAGGGTGAGGCCGGCTTGCTGGAGAGTGAGAAGGCAGGTCAAGGTAGAGGGAAGGGCACCTGGCCCCGGGTGAAGCTGGGGAGACCCCAGAGAAGGCAGGGTGGACCCCGAGCACCTGTCTGTGTGCATGCTGGGGGGTAGGGATTCACTGACATCAGTTATAGGCTGCGCTTGAAGGTTCTGGTCCAAGAAGGGCTTTTAGTAGGTTTTCGTGTCAGAGATGATGGCTGAACACTGGATCAGTGTGGACGCCCCCGTGAATGCCAGAGTCAGGTGCCCAGGGCACAGATGGGCAGCCAGCAGGTGAGGGCTGGCCTCCGTTCCCAGCAAGGGGAGGCATGGCACTGTGGTTCTATGCCCGGCTCCAGGTTCAGGAGCAGCAGGTTTGTAGGCAGCGTTAACTCCCCTGGAGCTTCCCTGGGCAACTGCCTTCGCTTCTCTGGGCCTCACTGCCTCCTCTGTGAATGGGGAGAGGAACAGCCCCCCTCTCGGAGAGCTGGGGCCGGGATTAAGTCAGAGGAGATTCTATGGGTCAGAGATAACTGGGCACCTCTCACGATTGATGGGTGTGGCTTTCTTGAGGACAGGAGGCCCATCTGGCAAGCTCAGCCCACTCCCGAGCTGAGTCAGCTGAACTTGGGAGGCTCCTACTGCTGCTGGCTGCCAGCGGCCTGGGGCGGCCCCCGGGAGGGGGGTTCAGGTGATGCACAGCCCAGCTCCTGTTGCGGGTCCTCCACGAGCCCCTCCCCTGGCGTCAGCCGGCTTCTCGTTCCAGTTCCAGCTCAGGCGCTGCACTGGGGCTGCTGGCAGCCTCCCTCTGATGGTTTGGAGGGCCAGGCCCTTGCTCTGCTCCTACACACCCAGCCTTGTCCCCGAGGACAGAGCTGTCTGCAGGGTGGATGTGCTCTCTCCCACTCCCTGCCAGGTTCCAATGTGACCAGCCAGTGACTCACAGCCCCACGGGGAGCGCTTGGCACCTTCGAGCAGACAATGTCCGATTCCCAGACCTTTAGGGGAGGCGATCAATGACGGGGTGTGATTGGGGCCACCCACCCACAAAATTATCTCCTTTGCAGATGCCTGAAATTCCACCATTAATACTTCATTTTTTTGGAGGATATTCTTGCCTTATCTCAGTTCCATTCTTTCAATATAAGCCCCTGGGGATATATAACATACCTGAATATGGATGAGCTTGTCAAAACATTTTCCTTCCCGGCAGGAGGGATCCAAGTTCTCAGGCTCCAAGCGCAGCACTTTTCCAGCATTTTCAGTCCCTGGACGAACACGATCAAGCCCCAACTATGTCTCACACCCTGTGCATGGAACAGAGGTCCTGTCCTTGAGGGCACAGCAGGTGGTCCTTACATGTCACTAGAAGGCACTACTGTCTGTATACTAGCCTCTTACCCAATGTCTGACGCACAGTAGGAGCTCATTAAATATCTGTTGAATGAATGAATGAGGTTCCAGAGCGACAAAGATAAGGCAGTGCAGCATAGGGCCTGTGAGCACCGACTTTCTCTGCCTCAGTCTTCCCATCGCCAGAATGGGAATCATAAGAGATGAGGATTAACTGAGTTGATCTTTGTAAAACACTTAGAACACTTCCTGGCACCCAGTAAGCACTATGTAAGTGTTTGTTAAATCATGAAAACTCAACAAACATTATTGAATGCACATGGGAGGTCTTGGGTCATATTTGTTGACTGGTCCAAGGTCGGCAGCATGGCAGGGATGATGTTTTACTGTTCTCCATATCCTCAGAGGCTGGCAGGGTATAGACGTCAGTAAATGCTGGTTTCCTGGGCCCATCCTTGTTTTTCCAGCAGGGATGCAGGAAGCCTGGCAGGGCTCCGCAGCCTGTATTCTCGGAGGCGTGCTCATAAATCCAGCTGCTATCAGGTCCCTCCGGCGGGGTTGTTTTTTCTGCCTACTTGGGTGCAGACAGAAATTGTCAATACAGAATCGATCCTTACAAGGCAAAAACTAACGTGTGGGGTGGTGAAATGCAGTGTGGAGACAAGCGGGGAAGCCTGTTCTTCTCACAGCTTTCCCATGATCCTGGGCATGTGAATGGCACCCGGGAAAGACTCATGAACCGTGCCTGAGCCGGGGTCAGAGCAGCCAGTCTTGTCTTGAGCCCCTAGCACAGTGAGATGTGTCTAATCCCGGCCTTTGCCGGGGCGGGCTTCCCAGGGAAGAACATCTTTGCACACCCCCTTCTCTTTCCTACGTTCCTTCCGTCCTTCGGAGTCCAGGCTGGTTCCCATGGCTATGCCCTAGATGTCTGCCCAGTGTTTGTTCAACAGCTTCCCTTCTGTGCCCACAGCATCCCAGACCCACCACCTTGCTCGCTGCCCTTCTGTTCATTCACTGAGCAGACATTCACCGAGAGCCTGAAGGTCCCCCAGCGAACATTTACTGAGGCTCTACTCTATGCGGGACACTCCCCTGGGACCCGGGGTCACAAATGCACACTCGAGTGAGAAACATGGAAAACAAACAAATTATTAAACAATCACTAGTGTGCAAAGGAGAGGGGAAGGCTGTGGTGGGGACACTAACTGTGGAGACCTCGCCCCATCGCGGGAGTCGGCAAGGGCCAGTGTTAGGTTTAAGCACAGTGTCTGAGAATAGATTTGAGATGGTGGCTGAAGGGGGAGAGAAAGAGCTTGGCAGATTTTAAACTTTATTTCAAGGGCAGTGGGAATGAAGAGCCAGATGAAGGGATGTCAATTTTAGACATGAAATGAGGTTGATGCTTTAAAATATAAAGCTGGTGTTTTCAAGTTATTTAAATTAACCGCATTGAAGAATGATTTACTTATAATAAAACACACCCATTTTAAGGGTACATGTCAATCATTTTTGACAAAGACGTCCGATTGTGTCGTTACTACCATAACCGGCATGGAGAACATTTTCATCCCCTCCCAAAGTTCCCACTCGACCCTTTGCAGTCTCTCTTCTGTCCACCCAGCCCTAGGCAGCCACGGATCTAAAATCTGTAGGTTCGGCTTGTTTAGACGTTCTTATAAATTGAATCACACAGTACGTGACCCTCTGTGTCTGGCTTTTTTCCCTTGGCACAGTGCTTTTGAGATTCCCCAGGCCGTGTATCAAAGCTGGTTCCCTGTCGCTACAGAGTAATATTTCATGGCATGGTCATATCACACAATACCACTACCCTTTCACCATTGATGCACAGTGAGGTTGCAAGAAGACTGCTTTTAATTCCCCCCTAAAGCATGTTGCTTTGCAGCCTTCCCACCGTGAAGGAAAGTCCAAGAGGCTTGTTGCCTGGGGAAACAGAGCAAGAACTCTTTAGAACAAAGGGGCCAGACTGGCTTTCTTAAATTTGCATTGAGGTAATAGTCTTGAAAGTCAGCCTTGTAGAAAGAGAAATAGGTTTTTTTAAAACATTTACAGTTCCTTGTATTCCTAAGCCAGGCCTGATTGACTCCGACCAGAGAACTTTACTGAGAGTCTTAGATGGAGGGAGCCCATATGGGATGGGAGAGAAACACCTACCTTAGAGAGGATGCGTCCGGGAGCCTTTCTAAATGCAGGGAGGAGAGGTGGGGGGCCAGTCTGGGGTAGAAAGCCTGCTGGGTTGGTTGAGGGGAGGGAGAGGACAGAAGCTCTCTTCAGGGGCGTGAAGGGGAGTGTCCTGCCCCTGCTGGCCTTCCCGGCTCAGGCAGACATCACGGGACATATCCAGCCAGGAAGACCGCGAGAGCCTTGCTGGTTCCCTGTGGCCCATGGGTGTCGAACGGGAGTTCCCAAAGTCCCCATTTGACTCCCAAAGCAGGCGGCATCGGAGGAGCGGAGAGGACCAGGCCAAGGAGGCCCCAGAGAGGCGATGTCAAAGCCAAGGTGGGCATGCATCTGTAGGCCAGAGGGCCCAAGGACAGCGCGAGCGGGGATGTGAAGGCAGAGTCCGGAGCTCAGAGACAGCGAGTCGGGACACCTGAGGCCAGTGAGGCAGGTCAGAGGACACACGTGGACAGCAGCAACTCCAGCAGTCACCATGAGGACATACGCCTCCCTCCAGGAAGAAAAATGGGTTGGCAGCTGGAAAGAACCCCTAAAAGATGTCTCCTAAAGAGAGATCATCGTAACTCCAAAGAGAGTCTCCTTTCATTGGTAAAATCAAGTTTGCTTGTTTTCCTTTCTTCGGCAGGATGATAAGATCTATCAGGAAGTTGGGGTCACTTAGGGAAAAATGGCATTTATTTCTATACCTGTTTGGTATATCTCTTTGTAGCAGGTGCCAAGTTTTGGGGTTTGGGATTGGGGTGAGACCAGTGGGTCTTAACTATGGCAGCAGAAATGCCCAGGAAGTTTTTAAAAACCTTAACGCTCAGGCCATAGCCTGGTCTAATTCAGCCAGAATCTCTGGAAGTACAACCCAGACATCTGTATTTTTAAAGACCCTCAGATGACATTAATGTGCCCCGCAAAGCTGAGAAAGTTAGAATTTTGAAAGCAGGGTTTCTTTTTTTTTTATTAAAATATTTTTAAAAATTAACACATAATGTATTATTTGCTTCAGGGGTTCAGCTTTGTGGAGAGCAGTGTTTCTCAGCCTTGAATATTCATACACATTGACCCGGGGAATGCTGTTAAAATGCAGATTTTCATCTGTTGGTCTGGGTGGGGGGCTGAGAGTCTGACGCTGATGTTGCTGGTCCCTGGACCCACACGTTTTTTTTTTAAGATTTTATTTATTTATTTGACAGAGAGAAACACAGCTAGAGAGGGAACATGAGCAGGGAGAGTGAGAGAAGGAGAAGCAGGTTTCCTGCTAAGAAGGGAGCCCGGTGTGGGGCTGGATCCAGGGGCTCTGGGATCATGACCTGAGCCGAAGGCAGACGCTTAACGACTGAGCCACCCAGGCGCCCCAGGACCCACACTTTGAGTAGCAAGGATCTGGAGATGATTTTGAGGAGCTAGAATCAGCAGAACTTGATGAAGACTGGATGTGGAGGAGATCAGCGGGTTCCAGGCAGACTTCCAGGGTTCCGGCATAAGCACCTGGGAGGATGTGTGACTTTGACCCTAGTCTTGGACAATGCTGAGCCGGCCTGAAGTTCAGGGTGGGGTGGTGGATGAGCCAGTCTAGGTCCTGTGGAGCAGAGCTGTCTATTGGCCTGGAGCTCAGAAGGCAGCGTGAATTTGAGATGCAGATTTGGGAGTCATGAATACATTACTAACATCAGGCTTTGCCCACCCTGTTCTCTCATTTGGGATGGCCTTCCTGGCTTACACACCCTTCTACTCATCCTCCAAGGCCTGGCTTTATTCAGTACGCCTGCCCCTTCCACTGCTTTTCCCGGCAATCCCAGAGTTTTTCTCGGATGCCCCCCTCTTGTACGCCAGTCCAGTTCCTCTTGCCCCCACTGCCTACAGACAGTGTGTCCTTCCAGCTTTCCCTGGGCCCAACATTCTTCTTCCAGGTACAGCCTCCTGTCCACTCTGCAACTTCCTGTACCTCTGCCTTTCACTGGGCATGCCGGTGCCTGTCCCCAGGTGTGCACAACCCCAGAGTGTGGGCATTGGGGCAGGGGGGCTGGTGTGGGCAGAAGGGGACCAGTCCCTTCCTTTGTGGGTGTATCATTGACCAGTGGTAGAGAAGAGCCAGTGGGTTCATTTTCTGCTTTTCTCCCTGCTACTCAACCCTGAGGGATATCCCAAGATGGGGTCAAAGAGCCTGCAGTGAGTGACTCTTCCCTCCCTGTTCCCTTTTTCCCTCTCATCCTTTGCTTCTAACGCTAGGTATCAGAGTCAGGGTTTGGTCTCCGGAGAGACAGAATCATGAAGAGATGATATATACATTGACAAATGATATTCATATCCCATTTACACGTCTAGGATGAGCCTTATTTATTTATTTATTTTTAGAGGGAGAAAGAGTACATGTGCATCAGTGGTGGGGGAGTAGAGGGAGAGAGAGAGAGAGGCTGGGCTTGATCTCACAACCCTGAGACCATGACTTGAGTGGAAATCAAGAGTCGGACACTTAACTGACTGAGCCACCCAGACACCCCTCTAGGGTGAGATTTATTAAAAGGAGTTGGGTATAGAAGGCAGGAGGATCATGGGGGCTGAGAAGTCCCTCAGTTGGTGGTAGAATTTCAGCCTGGGTCAGAAGACCTGAGAACCAGGAGGGCTGGTGATGTGAGTGCAGAAGTCCAACTCGTAAGCTCTAGCAGTTGGCCAGGGGGGAGAAAATTCAGGTTCCTTTGCCTTTTTGTTCTGTTGAGGGCCTCAGTGGATTGGGTGATGCCCACTCCCACTGAGGAAGGCCATCTGCTTTACTCAGTCCACCAACCCAAACGTCCGTGTCTTCTGGAAGCGCCCTCACAGACACCCCTGGAAGGGTTTAACCAGCGATCTGGGCATCCTGTGACCCAGTTAAATTGGCATATAAAGGAGCCATCTCACTGAGATTCTATCCCCCGACAAAGTGATAACATATGAGTCCTCTGCTTCAGGCTCTGCTTTCAGAGGGCATGGGGGGGTAGCGCTGGGTGAGGAGAGAATTTGTTCCTCCTCACTGCTCCCATAACTCTTGGCTTTTACTTCTCCTACAGTCCAAATTAAATTCACAGTAGCAATATGGCTAGTGCTTTACGTCCCCATCCTCCGACTCACCAACTGTGGGAGGTCGCAGGGCACATGCATTGAATACTCTACTTAAAGAAGTACTTTCTGGCATGAGAGGCCTGGGTGGCTCAGGGGACAAGTCGGGTACCCTATGAATGGGCATTTCATATCAGTATAGGAAGGCTTATTCTGTTTACTCCCCAACTTCATTAAGTTTGAAGTGCCATAACCCACACGTATTTCAAGTGTCCTATTTTGGTCTGCTTTGACACAGTAGAGCATCATGAAACCATCACTGTAATGGGGATAAGATGCATTTCCTTTTTATTCCAACACCACTGATTTGCACTGGTCACTAGAAGGTGTACGTCCTATAATTTTATATGGATTCACATGGCATGTGTCCTTTCTCATCTGACTTCTTTCTCTCTCTTGTTGCTTGTATCAATAGTGTTTGACTTCCATTGTGAGCATCGGTCCCTTGTAGCATTGTTTATCCATTCATCCATTGATATACATTTGGGTTGGTCTTGGTTTTTAGCTATTCCAAATAAAGCTGCTATGAACATTCACGTCCAAGTTTTTGTGAACACTTTCTTTTCACAAATATACTTCCCTTTCTCTGGGGTAACTATGTAGGGAGGGAATGGCTGGGTCAAATGATACATATATGCTTAATTAACTGAAAAGTGCGAAGCTCTTTTCCAAAGTGGTCACACTAATTTTCATTCCTGCTGGCAGATCATGAGAGTTTTGTCTTTACCAATACTAAGTGTGGTCGGTCTTCCTAATTTTAGCCATTCTAACCAATGTGAAAGGTATCTCACTGTAGTTTTGATGATCTGTTCTCAGGTCATTAATTATTCTGAACATTTTTCATGTGCTTACTTGCCATCCCTATATCTTCTTTGGTGAAGTGTCTGTTCAAATCTTTTGCCCATTTCCTTTTTATTGGGTGCTTGTTCTCTTAATATTTTTGAAAATTCTTTATATTTTCCAGATGCAAGTCTCTGAACAGATACGTGATTTGCAAGTGGCTTCTCTCGGTCTGTGCCTTAACAGCGTCTTTCCAAAAGCATAAGTTCTTAATTTCGATACAGTTAAATTCACCCATCTCCTCTTTTATGGATTGCGTTTTGGGTAATGAATACAAGAAATCTTGCCCTACCCCCAAGATTACAAAGATTTCCTCCTATCTTTTCTTCTAGAACTTTTATGTTTTTATGTGTTACGTGTAGGTGTATGGTCCATTTTTATTTCTTTTTTTTTTTTATGGTGCAAGATACAGCTCACAGGAAAAAGCATTCAGTCTTTCACCATTAAGTACGCTGTTAGCTCTAAATTGTTCAGACATGCCCTTTATCAGGTTCAGAGTCTTCATATGTTCATGCCTCTTAGTATGTTGCTAATTTTGGATTGTACCCTGGGCACCATGACGTTAGGCCATGTAGATTCTGGATTGCTGTTGTCTTCAGAGAACACTGAGGTTTTTCTTTGAACACCCAGATAACCTGCTTGGATTCAGATGGAAAGTTCTGCTTGGCTCCCATGGGCAGTGGTTCAGGTCCCCATTGAGTTTCGAAAGCCTTGGCCACATTGGTTCAGATTTCTCCGGCGTTTCTGCAGCTCCTGGTTAGATTGTCTACACCACTCAGATCTCTACTCATTCCTCTGGGCCCTAGACTGTTCTGAGCTACATAACATCCCTTTGAGGTGTGCCAGGCAGAAATCAGCCTCGTCTGGAAGATGAGGTATTCGGGACCCAGAGTCACGTAAGTATGGTGCTCCTTCCTCGCCAACTGTGAGAGCCAAAAGAGGCCTAGATCAGCAATGCTGGAGCAGGGAGGCTGCCCCGGCATTTTTGCGCCACTCGGTGGAGACATGAGGCCAAGGGCTGACCTCCCCAGCCACACCCTGGCTCTGGCTGAGGTCTTCCAGCTCCTGGCCCACCCCCCACTCCCCCCACCCAGATGACAAGCAGTCTGACTCAGATTGCCTGTCCTCATCCTTCCATCTCATGGCCCAGGAGAATGTAGCAGAGGGGTGGAGGAAGGGAAGGAGAAGTACAAGAAGGGGGTGATTCCATCTCTCTGGGCGTCTCTGGGACCCACCATGATGTCAGCAGAATCTCAGCTGCTGGTGTCAGGGGACAATAGTAATAACAAGCCATATGCTGATGGAGTACATCCCATGCACCAGGCACCGTGTAAAGTACATCGCATAGGTACCCTTGTTGACTTCCTGTTAAACAAGCCCCTGAGTCAGAGGCTGAGATGATATCCATTTCACAGGTGAAGAGACTGAGGCTCTGAAAAGTGAACTCTCTTCCTAAGGTCACACAGTGGATAAATGGTAGGGTCCTGAGAGGGGGGACCTGAGTCGGATCCGTCTTTCTGTAACCTGAGTTGCTCCAACAATGGAACCAGCTCCCCAAATGCCCTGCTGTACTCCCTAGAGAGCCCCTATCCTCCTAGTACCACCTCTAGGTGCAAGAGCCTGCCTATTGGAATTTGCAGAGGAATGAGCTAACCCCAGCCCCCAACCCAAAAATGAAGACAAAGGCAGATTCCCAGGGGCCCTCAGGCTGAGCAGACTCCTGCCTCCAACCGGAAATTAACTCAAAGAGAGAAGGGAGCTGTCTCTGGACCCAGAGAGGTTGGGCTGATTGTTTTCTGTTCTTCATTAAGTAACAAAGGGGAGAACCAACTGGACATGGTGTGCGAGCTTCCCCACCAGCACCACTCTGGACTTCTGGAACATCTTTATCCACTTACCGGGGATCCAGGAAATTCTCCTCCAAGTCAGTTTTATTGGAGATTTTGGAAGCAAAGCTCACAGCCTCCCAATCAATAACAGATGAACACTGCTCACATCACATTTTTTCAGGAGGACGTTTGGCCTAGGCTTGTCCCATCTGAAGGGCCTGGCTTTGGACATTCCCATTTGGTCGGATATTGCTGGGAAATGAGGTCCAGGACAATTCTAGAAACCAGAGTCATCGACATGTGGGTGCGGCGGGCATGTGGGTCGCGATCCGGGCCAGACCTGGGAAGCCCTGTCTTGTGAGACTTGGGGTCTGAACCACGCTGCCTCCTCTCCCCCACCTCCACCCTGGCTTGACTTCCACATGTGTGCAGCTCCGGCACTGAATCCTCAGGCCATAAAGAATCAATCAAATCCAGTCCCGGCTGAGCCAGGGCCTTGGCGCCAAAGTGCTGATGGAGGAAGGGTAGGCAGCTGGGGGTGACGGCACGCCCCGGCTGTGCAGAAGCGATTTCGGCAGAACTCTTCTCCCCACCCCACCCTCCACCGCACAGACACATGACGCTGAAGAAGGTGGTCCAGGAGCGGGGACCAGGTCCTCCACGTCCTCCCTGCCCCACTGGAAGGCGGGGATGGGAAGAGGGGAGGAGAGCAGGGGCTGATAACATTCTCACCAACAGACCATCTACAAAACAAGGAATGAACTACTCAGAATAGGAAGCAGGAGCCACAGTTCCATTTCCTTCATCTCTTCACTTACGGAGCACCTGCTGTATGCCCAGCAGGAAAGTAGAGCTGGGCAAGGCAAAGGAAAACCCTTCCTGCTGGCATTGATGGCTTAGAAGGTTCGTTCAGCAGAGCTTCAACATTACAACTATCTCAAGAGAGAAAAAGAAACACAAGAAAAATGGTCTCAAGGATAATGGCTCTTCCCTCGTGCTATCTAGGAGAGTCTCTCCCTCCCTTGGCCAGGTCCTCTGGCTCCTTCACTGAAGCAGCTGCTAAATATTTTGGTCCCACTACAGCCATGTGCATCCTCTGGTAGAAATTTATTGTACCAACTAGATTCAGGGGTCTGGGCAAACATATTTTCTGGAGACAGGAAGCAGAACGATTAGAGAACCCAATGGTGGAAAACACACAGCAGGGGCTCTAGGAACGCTTCAGTCCACAAAGAAGGTGTTCCGTGCGGCAAGGGGGAGCTAGTCCAGATTCACAAGGTGCAAGTTCTGGGTCAAGCTTGGCTCTGCTGGTGAATCACGATGTCACTTTGAACCTATCTGTGTCCCCCTGTGGACCTCAGTTTCCCCATCCTTAAAGTGGGATGGTGGGTAAACGACTGTTTCTGCAAGTGTAGTCTGCGACCACTTGCTTCAGAATTGTCTTGGGCTGGGGACTTGGTACAAATGCAGATTCTGGGCCCCACCACAGACCCCTGGCCATGATAATCAGGTGGGCCTGGGAATCTGCATTTGGAACGCACTCCCCTTGAGGTCTCTGATATCCTGACACTTGAGCAAGCTTGCCAACTCGGATTCAGCTCCAAAGGATAGGCTGATGGGGCATCAGGCAATCAGGGTTGACTTCATGGAGGTAGATATAAGCTGAGCCTGAACACATGATAAGAGTAGGACCATCAATGCCGTGGCTTAGCAAATAAGTTTACCAGGCCCTCTGCTAAGTGCTTTTATGCTCGTTACATTATTTAACCATTGAGACAGCCCTAGGACGTAAGACCTCCTATTGCCATCTCATGGTGAGGAAACTCAAGCTCATCCAAATATTAAGTTGCCCCTCTAAGATGCTCGGACCCTTGTGGGACAGACCGCAAAATCTTCCCAACAAAGTACCCCACACTGGGTCCTCCTGCAACCATGTGTTACAGAGGAGACCTTTCAGGAGCAGAAGGTGTAGGCATCTGAGGCTCAGAGAGCAATAGTGGAGTGCTTCCCAAAATGCTTCATTCATTCACACATTCATTCAGTCCCTCATTCACTCACTCATTTGTTTTCTTCCTTCTTTATTAATTAATCCACATACTTACTTATCCATTTGTTTAATCACTCTTGCTATTTGTAGCAGACTTTATTTCTAGATTGTGTTAGGACTCTTTCATTACAACTCAAACTGGCTCAAGTAGAAAAACAAATTCAATAATACCCGTATCCGAAATGTCCAAAGGCAAAGATATCTACAGCCTTGATCCTGCGTGGGTCCAGGCGCTTGGACGTTATTGTCAGGAATTCTCCCTACCAGCTTTAGCTCTGCTTTCCTCTGTGTTCACTCTGCGGGTTGTTCCTCTGCTTGTGAAGTTGCCCACCAGCATCTGCAGGCTTATGTCCTGTCCACTGAGTCACTCCAGAGGAAAGAAAATGCCTCTTTTCCAAGAGCTCAGCAAAAATCACAGAGAGGTTGCTTATTGGCCCAGCCTGGGTCACATGCCCACCATGAACCAATCACTGTGCTTGGAGGAGTTAACCTTCTGATGGGCCAGGTGGCTGTTAGCATCAACCTCAACGAATTGCATAGACTGAGCATGGAGGATGGCTGGTTTCCCTGAGGGAATTTAGGGTGCTATTGCCGGAAGAGAAAGTGGGTGTTGGGTGGGCAGAAATAAGGAGGTGTCTTCTATCGAGGGGTGAGAGGTTGGCATTGTACGAGGCTTCTCCCACCCAGTTCCAGTTTGACTCTAGGCACATTCACCAATTTCTTCCTGGCGTCATGGTGGAGGTGGGGAAACAGCCCCTTCTGGTTTGGAAATGCCACAGATGCCCTTCTGTGGCTGAGACGATGACATGGATGGGACCGCCACCCCTTCCTGTGCATCCTTACCTGGCTGGCCCCTTTAATCCCATCAGCAGCCCTCCCTCCAATCCCTCCAAGGTGGGCAGGGGGAGTGTTGTTTTCATTTCATACCTGGGCAACGTGAAGGTCAGAAGAGTGAGGGACTTTCAGCTACTGGGATGGCTAATTTTATGCATCAACTTAACTGGGTTAAGGGATGCCCAGATAGCTGGTAAAACATTTTTATTAAATATTATGTATTCATTTATTTCTATTTATTTATTTTAAGATTTTATGTATTTATTTGACAGAGAGAAAGGGAGCACAAGTAGGCGGAACAGCAGGCAAAAGAAGAGCAAGAAGCAGCGCCCCGCTGAGCAGGGAACCTGATGCAGGGCTCGATCCAGGACCCTGGGCTTATGACCTGAGCTGAAGGCAGGCTGTGTAACTGACTGAGCCACCCAGGTGCCCTTCGTAAAATACTATTTCTTGGTATGCCTGTGAGAGGGGTTTTAGAAGAGATTAACATTTGAATCATTAGGCCGGATAAAGAAGATCCCCCTTTGCCAACATGGATGGGGTTCCTCCAAGCCTCTGAGGGCCTGAACAGGACAGAAAGTCTGAGGTAGGGTGAATTGGCTCTGTCTTCCCGAGCCGGAACCTCTATCTTCTCCTGCCCTTGAACAACACTGAGCTCCTGCTCTGTGGCCCTTCGGACTCAGAGCTGGGTCTACACCCCTGGCTTCACTGACTTCAGGCCTGCAGACTCAGACTGAATCCTATCACCACCTCTGCCTTCCCCGGTCTCCACCCTGCAGAGGGCAGATGGTGGGACTTCTCTGCTGCCATAATCCCATGAGACAATTCCTATAATAAATGTCCTCTTACAGATCTCTGTATATCCGATTGGCCCTCCTTCTTTGGAGGACCTGACCAATGCAGGTCCAGCAACAGCTACCAAGCTACGGAGCGTGGGTTCCCATCCAAGTCTGTGTGATGTGAGTCCAGGCTGTCTCCCCAGGCCACCTCCACAGGTGACGTTTTGTTCTGTGTGGGGTGAGACAATGGGGAGCAGGCAGAGTGGCCAGTTTGGAACCAAGCAGAAAGAAATATCCACAGATCCTGAGGTTTTCTGAGATCCACCCCGGCTGAACAAGGTCGCGATGTCTGTGGCTCTTGGCCACTCAGATGCAGGCCACATGGGGACAGGCTTAGGCAAGGCCCGCCCTGCAGGAGGCATTTCAAGCCTCCTGGGTTGTGGAGCAACCAAGGTCACCAGGCAGCCGGGGAGGGGTGGGAGCCACATGTTTGCAGAACGTGCACGGTGTTCCCAGAACTGCGCTGGGCTGAGTGGCATACCAGGAAGCCTAACTGCCGGACGCACTGGGGGCAGAGATCTTGGGATGTTAGCACAGCACGTGACCCCCAAAGGCTACCTCCTTCAGGCCTGGTGAACTCTCCTGAGTTCAGGAGTGTCAGGGCTGGGCAAGGGACATTCGTGAGTACAGCTGGAGGGGCATGAGGTCTGGTATGGGTGGGGCATCTTGGGGAACACAGACCGTTCTCTAAGAGGGATGGCCACCACTCAGCAACAGCCATGGGAAAGTATAGACCCCATGCTCTACACCTTCTGATTTTTTCAGAAAGAACCTAGAAATCAATGTGTGAATGCCTCCAGTCTTGGGGGGGAAAAAAAGCTTGAATTTGTAAAGGACAGTATATAGGCTAAACCCAAATGTCTGCAGGTTTTGTGACCCTGCCTCGCTTTACAGTTGGGGGTACTGAGGCTCAGAGAGGGCAGGTAAAGTGCCCAATGTCGCACAGCCAGAAGGAGAACCAGCTTTTCCACCTTCTAGGCCTGGGTCTGACCTGGGCCACTGTGTTCCTTACATATGTATGACAAATAGATGGCAGTTTGGATATCACATTAGCACTCAGTGTCTTGGGTCAACTTTACCTTGCCCCAGGAGACAGAAAGGAGACGATCACGAGCAGAGGCCCAGAAGAGCCCAGTATCATGCCCAGATCGCACAGCCGGGGAAAAGATGGCAGGCATCTGGTTCTCAGGACCTTGTCTGCTGCCCTGGTTGGTGCCAAATCTTGTGGTTTGGGTTTCAGCCTGCGTCAAGCCTTCCAGAAACCTGAGGCATATCAGGAGAGAGAGAAGGATAAGGGCAGGAGACAAAACTTAAATTAAATATGCTCCGTGGAGCTCAAGTGTATGAGACAGAAAAGGGAGGGGAATATGAGCGGCAGCTGCCTTGGGTCAGGCCCAGGGGTCAATGTTTCACCTGGCTCATCCAGGAAGTTTATACAAATACTCTCATGACAAAGGTATTCTTATTTTACTGATGAGGAAACTAAGGCACAGAGAGGCACAGAGATTCATCCAAGGTCATATCGAGTTGGTAATAGAGCTGGAATTTGTAGCCAGGTGTTCTGGACCCAGAGAGCCCCTGCTCCATAATGATTACTGGAAGTGGGCCATTGATTGGCACCATCAAGGAGAAGGCCCAGATGGAAGAACCTGGAATAGCCCATTGGATCATTCCAATGGTGGGTCAACATGAGCAAATGTTTGGAGGCAGGACTATACAGTCTGATTAAAGGTCATTAAAGGTTGTCAAGGAAGCCAACCAGCCAAGGATGACAGAGCTAGAATAGCACTCGGAGACCATGGGACCCAAGTCCTATGTCAAGAGAACACCAATACCCAGAGAGATCTAGGCTCAAAGCCACAGAGCACCTTGGTGGGAAAACCAGAGCCAGGACCCAAGTAGCTCATGTCTTGACTTCTTTTCCTGCTGCCCCAAGCTTCTTTCACACAGTGCCCTGCTGTGTTTGAATTTTCATTTATGGTACCTTCCCAAGGCAGCACCCATGGGTGTCAGAACCCTGCCTGTCTCGCCTCTCTATTGCTTCTTGACAAACCCTCCCAAAACTTAGTGGCTTGAAACAACAGTTTTCTGGGCTCTCCTGGGCCTGGGGGTTGACTGGGCTTCTGCTCCACGTGGTGCTAGTTGGGGCCACAGTCATCTGGGGGCTCAACTGGGCCGGACTATCCAAGATGGCACCATGACTGATGATTGATGCTGGTGGTAGGCTGGGGCTTAGGTGAAATTGTGGAACACAGGGTCGACCTGTGCACCCCTCCCGACACCCCCCCATGTGAGAACACAGCATGGCAGTTGGGTTCTGCGATATTTCATATAATAACAAATACATATTTTGGTCTTTGTTCCTGACTTTTTGCCAGAGCTCCTGAAACCCTTTTATTTCCTAAATGGTAAGAGCGGTAGGAGCATCTTTTGTTATATTTGATTTTTGTCCCTAGCTCCTGAAATATCTTCTGTTATTTGGAACAATCACTTTTTAACCAGGCCTGAGTTTATGTTAATGAGGTAAGTTTGGGAAAGTACCTAAGGCTTAGGGGGTGGGGGATGGGAGGAAGGACAGCTGGTTGTCAGGGAAACAAACCCTGGGAATTGGGGCTGGTTGGAACTTTTGGTCCTGCCCCCCAGAAGGAGACAGGTTAGGGGCTGGGTCAATCATTAATGGCCAATGATTTAACCAATCCTGCCTGTGTAATGAAGCCTCCCTAAAAACCCCAAGAGAAGCATTGGGAGGTTTCTAGGTGATGAACAGGGAGAGGTGCTGGGAGGGTGGCATGTCAGGAGGGGCCATGGGGCTCTGTGCCTGTTCCTCAGACCTTGTACCCCCTCTTCTTGCTGTTCATCTCTAGCTTTTACAATAAGCGATAAATTTCAATCAATGTTTCCCTGAGTTTTGGGAGCTGTTATAGCAAATGATTGAAGCTGAGGAGGGGGTTGTGGGGAGTTCGCTGTCTAGCTGGTTGGTCAGAAGCATAGTGAGCACCTGTGACTTGCAGCCCATTGGGACATGGGGCAGTCTCTAGGGGCTGAACCCTTCGCCTGTGGGGTCTGAGCCAACACTGGGAAGTTCGTGTCAGAATCGACGCCCAATCAGTATCCACCAAAAAGTGGGGAATTGCTTGATGCAGAAAAAATCTACACATCTGATGTCAGAAATGTTTCATAGGTAGAGGAAACAGGAAATGTGTTTGCCTTTGGGTTCCAAGAAGCCGTCCCAAGAGTCGGTGTAGGAAAAGACCCACGTGAAACCTGCCATGCTTCTTACCCAGCCTTGGGTGTTACAGGTGTGATTTCTGCCGCCCTCTGTGGGGGCAAAAACAAGTCACAAGTCAACCCAGCTTCATGGGGAGGGGACTTCACAGGGTGCAAGCATTGGGAGAGGAAGTTTGTCTCTGGAGATCGGCAGCTGCACTCCCATTCCGGACATCCCTTTGGACCCTCCCATCCTAGCTTCAATCCGGACATCCCTTTGGACCCTCCCATCCTAGCTTCAAGGACTCTCCTCACTTTGTGCTCTGTTGATGAGTGACTCTGTCCAGCTCTTCTAGGTGTTTTACTGTCTACCACAGTGCCTGGTGTCTAATAGGTACTTACTAAATATTTGCACAAGGATGATGGGGGAGGAAGGAGAGGAGGGAAGACGACAGGGGGTGAGTAGAGCCCATCACCTAGCTTTCTCCCCAAACCTCCAACACATCAAACTCTTCCCTGCTCTAGGCCTCTGCACTGGCTGTTGCCTTTGCCTGGAGTCTCCCCCCGAAACTTGATAATGGCTGGGTCTGTCTTGTCCAGGTCTCAGTTCAAAAGGCCAGAGAGGCCCCCTCTGATCACCCAGTGTCAGCACCATCACTGGCCACTCTCTTATTACCTTGAGTTATTTGCTTCTGGTACTTCTCACCATCTAAGATGATCTTCCTCATTTCATTATATAAGTGTTCGTTATCTGTTTTCCTGTCTCCCTCCCTCTAGACCGGGTTTCTCAACCTTGGCACTACTGACATTTTGGGCTGGATAATTCTTGGTTGTTTTTGGAGTGGGGTGAATGCTGGGCATTATAGAATGTTTAAGAACACCCCTGCTCTCTATGCACTAGAGGCCAGCGGCATCCCTGCACACTGCAATAACCAAGATACCTCTAGACATTGCCAAGTGTTCTGGGGCGGGTTTGTGTGTGTGTGTGTGTGTGTGCGCGCGCGCGCACGCGTGCTCGGGCACATGCACGTGCATCATTAGAATCGCCCAGAAGATCTAGCACAGATTGCTGGGTCCTACCCCAGGGTTCCTGATTCATTAGGACTGGGTGGGACTGAGAATTTCCATTTCTCACAAGTTCCCAGGTGAGAACCACACTTGGAGAACCACGGGTTCGAACGTTCCCTAAGGGGTGGGGGGATGGTCTGTCCTGTGCCCCTGGGGCCCATGACATTGGCTGTACATTAGTGGGCTCTCATAAACACCTGTTGAAGAAACCATTTTTAAATCTCAGCAGCGAAGAGACCACTCCTGGGATTTACAGTGAAAAGGCATTTGGTGGGGGAAGGGGTAAGTTTCTAGGTTTGAGGAGGAGTGAGAGAGAGTACTTTACATTCCTAATAGTCCCTGCTGTTTTGGTCCTCACCAGCAGGAGCAGGGGAGAGGTGCTTAGCAGGGCTTTAGGAGCCACTGCAAGTTCATGAGCCGATGGGCTATGACCTAGATGGCCTTAGGCCTTGGCCATCCATCTTGGATTTCTACTGGAGTTCTCTCTGATCCGTTCCTCCTTATCCGTGAGGGGTTATTTGCTGTGGGAGCAGCAGGTGTCAGGATTACGGTGACGCATGCACCCTGCCTCGTGGGCAGGGGGGCCCAGCGGGGATGCAGAAGGTGATGGCTCCATCAGGAGTGAGCAGATTCCTCAAATCAGGGGGCGCCTGGGTGGCCCAGTGGCTGAAGTGTCTGCCTTTGGCTCAGGTCATGCTCTCCGCGTCCTGAGAGGTGACATCCCTCAACTAAATTTGCATAGACTCGTAGGAAAGGTAAAACTCGGATGAAAATTTAGGACTTTCTGATTAGAGCCTTGTTCTTATGTGTAGTACACCAGTTTCTCAGACTGCTTTGGGAGATGTGAGAATGTGTCCTGTGGCAGGAGGCAAGGGGAGTAGGGGGAATGGGTAGGCGGGGTTTGATGGCCTCCCTGCTGCTCCTGGGTCCTACTGGGCATGCTCAGACCTCAGGGCCTTAGCACTTGCCATTCCCTCCACCTGGAATGCTCTCCGCATGATGGGCTTCCTCACATCCCATCGGCCTCAGATCAAACGTCACTCAGTGGCTCAGTGAGGTTCCCTCACCTCCATACTTAAACTTGCAAACCACCCCGCTACTCCAGCACTCCCATCCTTGCCCCCTTTCTTGTCCTCCACTGCGCTTGCCCCCGTCTGGCAAACTCTTATTACATTTATTGTCTGCCTCCTCCCCTCTGGACCGTCAGCCCCTCGGGAGCAGGAGCCCTGGTTTGTTTTGCTCACTGCTGTATCCCCAGCACATGGGACAGTCCTGGTAGGTATTCGCAATGCCTTGAGCAGTTGCTGAAAGAAGAAGGACAAGGGGGGGGGGGCAGGAGGGAGGAGGAAAAAACCCGGAAATGCTCAATTAAAAGTCAGCATGGGCTCCATGCTGGGCATGGAGCCTACTTAAAAAAAAAAAAGTCAACAGATATTCCTGACTGCAGGACGTCTCCAAGCCTTGTCTCACAGATGTATATACCATCAACTTAAAGAAAGAGCTGGAAATTTTGACATCTCTCAGACTTGCTTGATGGTAGTGTACTTCGCAGTAGAGGTGCCGTTAACTTTGGCTGGCCCAAGGCATGGTCTCCGATCGCCCCCATCCTCTGCAACTGTCTCTTCTCACCGCTACCCCGTTTCCTGCAGCAAGGGCACACGTGGATACCGGAGGGCACGCATCCCTTCCTGCAAACTTGTTCGCTGGCTGCGGTGGAGCTCTGCCTTTCGGACATCGCTGGCGGTGCTCAGGGAGATGCCTGCCTGCCTTTGAATGGCTTGATTGTCAAAGGCAGAGAAAGACCAGACAACAGAAGAGGGTAGACAATGAATCTCTTAGAAGAGGCCGCTGGGAGGTAGAGGGGCTGGGAGAACTTGGCTTTCCTGCCGAGCTGGGACAACAGGGAGCCAGGTCATACTGGGACAGAAGTTTCCGTGGCTTTTTATCTGCAATCAGAGCCAACAGCCCCGGGGGCCTGAAGGATTTCAGAAATCAAGGACATCTCACCCATCCGACCTTTGAATTCCTGCTACCCAGCTGGACCTTCAAGGCCGCCAGACCAGTCTTGGAGACTTTGTACTTTACTTTGCCTGCAAAGCCACCATTCCATGGAACTTCATCATTTAAAGAGAAACGGTGTCCACAGTATACACTTTGAAATCAACAGGCCCCGATTCAAATCCTGGCTTAGGCAGTGACTGCTGAGTGACCTTGGGCAAGTCACTTTGCCACACACCTGACTTACTCTCTCCCCCGTCATTCTCCCTACAGCCAGGCAGATCCTTTCATTCGCTCACCCACTCTATACATACCATCTAGGGCTCTTCTGACACGCGGTGGTCATCTCTGGGTTCTGGCGTCCCTTGGCATCCCTGCTCCCACACATGGTCCAGAGGAAGCAGAGTGGGCTAGGCATTTGGGGGGCCGGTTCTCCTGAGCTGCTGGGGTCCTGCTGCATCACACACCACGGTGACACTGGGGGCAACATTTTCCTTTCTCCTTCAATAACCTTTTGCCTCTCCTGATTTCCAAAGAAATAGGAAAACCATCTCAAGAGAGGTACTTCTACTATTGTGTGTATATCCCACTATACATATTAGTTCTACGATGTGCATTGTGTTTGTGTGTACGTACATATATACATACATGTTATGATATTCCAAACGCTTATAATGTGCAGAGTTTTTTGCATGAAGCAAATTAAATATATCATATTCGTTCGTCCTTCCAATGACCTTATGATGTATGTACTATGATCATGCCCCTGTTTTAGGCGGGGAAGCTATGGCCCAGAGAGCTTAAGAGCTCGCCCGAGGTCACCCAGCTGCCGAGTGGCAGAGGCCCCCACAAGCAGACAGGGGCAGGCGGGACAGAGCTGCCTGGGTGGGCAGAGAGCAGAGAAAAAGTTGCACAGACTTGGTGACTTGGGCCTGGAGTCTTTTTAAAGCATGTGGCAAGGTGGGTAGGTGTGCACTGCCTGTAGATAATGCATCCTCGCCAGCAGAATGAAGACAAGCGGATAAACCCAAAGAAGGGAATCAAAATGAACTCCACGCCTACCCACCATCCGGAAATGATCACAGTGTAAGTGCTGGTGACACTTTTTTTGCTCTACTTCCACTGACTTCTGGAATTCATACCTTGCACATCAAATCTTCTCCCACATCTTCAGTTATGTACCAAAAAATTACTGAGAGGGGACTTTTTCCTCTTAGTACTTTTCTGAAAAGTCCTAAGTATTTACCCATAACTACCAGCATTGGAGGCGGGCACCTTTTTTTTTTTTTTTTAAGATTGTATTTATTTATTTGTCAGAGAGAGAGCACACGCATGAGAGAGAGCACGCGCATGAGAGAGAGACACAAGCAGGGGAATGATAGGCAGAATCCCTGCTGAGCAAGGAGCTTGATGTGGGACTTGATCCCAGGACTCTGGGATCATGACCTGAGCTGAAGGCAGAGGCTTAACTGACTGAGCCACCCCAGGATTCTGAGGGTGGTGCTTTTTTCAGGCATCTAGATTCTGGACTTGGCCTCCGTGGGAGCAGCCACCTGTCATCTGGGGCCACCAGGGAGATCCAGCAGCCCTGAGGTCTTTCTTTCACAACACCAGCAGAATGTAGATACTTTGTTTCAAAAGCAGAAGACAAGGTATCTCATGAATAGGTAGAAAGGACCGCAGGACAGATAACAGCCCCTCAGCCCCTGAACTCTATAGCTCGTCATGCAGAACCCTGCCTGGGTCCCGCAGGAGACCTGGGTTCTAGTTCTGATCCGTGGGGCACCTTGTAAAGGTCACTTCACCTTCACGCCCTCCCCTTTCATAGGGAGAGGGTTGGACAAGACCACAGAGGAAACTTCCAGATCTACAATGCTCCAGTTTACCCTGCCCTCTGATTTGAAGATACTTATGCATTAAGTTCACTGAACTGACTGCAGGTGAAATTTATGGAACCCGAGGCTCAGTATGGGAAGTATCTTGCTTGAGGTCACACTGCAAAGAAGCAGAAGCATCGGGGTGAGAAGCCAGGTGTGTGGGTCCCCGGGTCCTCTCGGCCACACAGCTTCAGACAAGCATGTGCACGCATCTCTCAGGAGGGGTGCCTGTACGTCTATGTGCCCACTTCTCCGTGGACACACGTATCTGTGTCCACCTTTCTGTGCACGTGTACACCTAGGTGTTCATCGAAATGTCTGTGCATTTTCTGTGTACATGCATGTCTCTGTGTATATTCACGTCAGAGCGTGTACACGTGTCTCCACGTGTGAATACTTCTGTCTGAGTGGTTGCCCACATCTCGATGGGTGGATGCATTTGTGAGTCGTGTGCTGGCAGCCAGGCACAGCTCTGGAATATGCCTGGGGTGGTGGGAAGCGTTCCCTTAGAGCACCTGGATAGTAGGGGGTCCTTCTAGCAACAGCGTTGCCCCCTCTGGGAATGCTTCTTGGACAGCCGTCAGGACAGAAGGGGGTTTCCTGCTTGGTGCTGGCCTGGGAGCCACCATTCTCTCCTCCTGTAGCCAGGAGGTCACCCCTCGAGGCACCTCACAGACACACAACTAGGGTGCTGGAGAGAGAGATGGGCAAGGCAGGCCTGGGGCAGGGATGCATTTGCTGGAGGCCTCAGTCCAAAGCCAGGGGAGTAAGTCCCTGAAATGATGGAAGTGAGAACACAGGCTCCGCGGGGCCCACAGGCAGCTGAGGGAACTAGAGACAGAACTACCTGAATGGGCAGAGAAGGCAGGGAATGTTGCTCAGATGAGGTGGCAGGGGCCTGGAGACTGTAGAGTGGGCAGCAAAGTGGGTAGCTAAGAACTATCTTATACAAGTGGTTCAGGTCACTGCACAAAATAAAGAAAAATAGACAACCAGAAGGAAGTGAGCAAACACAGATTCCAAACTCACCCCCCAGCCAGGAATAAACAGAGATAAAATGTTGGTGATTGTTTTCCTGTGCACACTGATGTGTATTTTTGCGGATCACACCATCTATATGTCTTGGCAACGTGTCATGATGTTCATGCAATACAATGTTCATGAACACTTCCCACACTGTGAGCACAGCATAGGAGTTCTGGGCATGAGCAGGGAAGTCTTGGGTCCAGACCTGATCCACACTGTGTCAGGTTGTTTCCTCTGAGCCTCACTTTCTGCACCTGTATAAGGAAAGCAAAGCAGGGCCTCCCTGACAGGGCAGTTGGGAGGATTCAATGGGGTGATGTATATTACTTGGGCACCTAGCACAACATCTGGCACATTCTGGGAACCTGGGGCTCTCCAGGAGCATTGTTAATGGCTGTATATTTTTCTAACCTATAGATTCGTCCCCATTTCTTTAATAAACCCCTTACTGCTGGACATTTAAGAAGTTTCCATATTTTTGCTGTGGTGAAAACACAACCATTTGCTCTGATCACTGAAAGAAGAGTAAGTGGAGGCAGAGCAGGCATGTTCCAGGCACGACCTGAAGGAGCCATTCACAACAGGGAACATTCCAGTGCTGAGGAGGAGGGAGAGGGGAGGATGCCATCCCGACACTACTATGAGACACTATCCCAGCTGCACTATTTAGTAGCTGTGTGATCCTGAGCAAGTTACTTAACTTCTCTGTGCCTTAGTTCCCTCATCCCTAAAAATGAAGGTAATAACATAACCCACCTCCAGTGCTGTTGTGAGGGACAAACCCATCCTCATGCCTTGTTCCAGAACCATGCCTGACAGTTTCAGCACTGTGTGTTAGCAACTGGTATCATTAGTCCATTCTTGGGGAAGGCAGATTGAAAGGGGCCGTTACAGAATGACTTTGCTGTCACCAGCTTGAGCAAGCATGGGTCCAGGTGGGCTGAGTCCCCCCAGGAGTGGAGGTTTGAGAGCTGCTTCTCCACTGGGCTCCTTGTCCCCAGGCTCCAATCAGGGCAACGGTAGCCAGTCTGGAGAATGCCCCTCCTGGGCAATCTCCCTGTTGACTTCTCTCCCCTTGATCATTCTAGACCCTTGCCTTCCTGACACTTGCCCTGGACCCACCCTCTCCCCTTATCTACCCTTTCCACTCTTTCCCATGGATACTGATCTTGAGCGTGTGTCAGGGGAAACCTTCATGGCCAGCTGAAAGTCAACCAGAACATTCAAAATAGACACTTAGTAGGATATTTTGCCCTCATTCCTCCACCCCTGCACCATGCTAAGTGTCTGTCCTCTTCCCACCTTATATTGGAAGAGACTCCAGACTTCTGGAAGGAACTGGCATTGTCACCTGCCTTTTGTTGAGTGCTTTCTGCTCACCACTCACCCGATTCCCCTCGACAGCCCTGTGAGGGGAGGACAGATGCCCCCATGCACCCAAGCAGCAATTGGACTGACTCAAGGGACCGCAGGGCCAGCACACGCCCTGCACTCCTCGCCCTTGTCCGAGTGAGCGACAACTCCCGCAGCCTGGCCAGCAGACGAGCGCCCGGCCTCCTGCCCGGCCCCACCCGGGCCCTGCTGGGTGTGGGGAGCTGAGATAGTGGGAGAGATGCTGCCCAGGGCTTAGCCGATAGGACCCGGACTGAGGTCAGTGCTGGGAGGCCCCGTGGAAGGAGTGAGTGTTTGGGAGCCATTGGCAAGAGGGGAGCGGAGTTCACTGCTGAAGCTGAGAACTAGGGCTGAGGACAGGAAGGTCCTGAACACCAGGGAGAGACTACCTTGGATGCGGGAGGTGGGGCCTGTGTTCTCTGCACCTGACGACCACCTATGTCAGTGACAGTCACCCTGGTGACAACGACAACTTGCCCAGTGTCCGCTTATTCCAGGCAGATATTCTTGTCTGTATTTTAGAGGTGAGACAATGGACTCAGGGAGGTGATGTGACTTGCCCAGGACCACCCAGCTGGCACCTGAGAGAACCAGGTTCCCTCCCAGGACTGCTAAACTCCAAAGGAACATCTCACTGCGGCATTGTTTCGGGATCCAGGAGAGAGAAAGAGCCCATTTCCAGCACTTTCCAAACCTGTCCATCTATAGAGCTATCATTAAAATACAGATTCCCGGGTCCACTTTGGAACGACTGAATTGCTGTCGTCCCACCTTGAAGTGTCAAACAGGCCTGCTTGCTGTAGCCTCCCATCAGTCAGGGGTTGGCAGGGAGGGCGGGGTGGACTCCTGGTGAGTCGGGTCCCTTTGGCTAAGGGCGAGTCCGCACAGAAGGGGGTGGCGGACCCTCAGAGGAGCTGGGGGACAAGTGCCCTGGCAGCACTGGAGACCCAGCTGGGGCACCTACCATCAAGCACACAGGTCGACCTGACTCCTCCACTCCATCGTAGCCCACATCCAGCCCATCGGCAGACATGCTCTGCTTCGTCTCCCCAGGGGATCCTGTTATGACCGCTTGTCCCCACTTGCCCTTCCTTCATCTTGGTCATGCCACCACTGTCTGCCTAGATCAGCCCCAGAGCCTCCTTCCCAGCTGGTTTCCTGCTTTACACATTTGCCTCCACCGCCCATTCTGCATCCAACCACCAGAATAAACTTTTAAAAACATCAATCGCATGAGGTCACTCTCCTACTTCTGAAACCCTCCAGAAGCTGCTCATCTACTTGGCAACAGCACCAAAATCCTGAGCTGGGTCTACAGGGTTGAGAGTGATCCAAACTCTCCCTACCTCATTGACTTAATTTCTCACCATCCTTCTCTTCCTGGCTTACTTTACTCCTACCCACATCCCACCCCAAATCAGCTAATTCCACACTTATAATGCTACTCTTTAGGGTACCAATTTCTGAACACATCAATCTTTTTTTAGTTGCTGATGACTAAAAACACAGCTCCAATGAGCTTAAGCAAAAGAGAGAATGCATTGGCTCCCATAATTGAGAGTAAGGGGGGGGGTGGGATGGTGTCAGGCATGGCTGGATCCAGGGACTCAAGTGATGTTACCAAGACTCTAGCTATCCTGTCTTTCTCTATCTCACTCTCTCTACTTTCAGCTCTTTCCCCTTCCATGTGTTGGCTTGAATCTCAGAAAAGTTTTTCTCCACAGTGGGAGAAAGACAGCTCTGCCAAGCCTGTGCCTGTACAGTTTATAACCCAATAGGTTGTTTTCTCCTGAATCCCCACATCTGCCCTCTTGGTAAGAATTGCTATGTTTGGGTCAACTACTCACCCCTTAGGCTAATGACAATGTCCAGAGAGCTGGATACCATGACTGGCAAGGCAGTAGGCCCAGTATAAGGATATATCCATGGGAACCCCACAGGAGGAAAACCTGGGACAGCTGTAACAAGCAATGTCCCTTGCACCTTTTCCCCAGAAGTTATCCTTGGTCCAAAGAAAAAAGAAAACAGAAATGACCATACAAATCACAGTCCACGTGTACTATGATTGTTTTCACCATAGGTCATCGTGTCAGTAATTTTCCTTGTTAAGGCACAGAAAGGCTGTGAGTCATAGATGCTCTCCAGAGCAGACACTGTAACTCCACCCCTTTTTCTTTCACTGAAGAAACTGCCAGAAAGTGAGTGCGTGAGAATGAAGATCATCTTGAATCCCCTCTGAGTCTCAGTGGCCTTGACATTTACACCACTGAAAGTATAAAGTTAGTTGAGCCACACCTCCCAGAGATGGTCAAGCACCCGAGCGAACGCGGCAAAGCTGTTGTTGGAATGAATGAACACAGTCGTTAGGAGTGGAGTCCACTGATTTCGCACAAGGATGTCCCACAAGATATAGTCACCACGGACAGAAGCGGTTACAGGGTCAAACAAATTCGGGCAAAAACCAGATTAAACAAAACCAGCCTAGTTTCTCTCGGGCATGTCTTCACTAAGGCTTCACTATGCTAATCAATACTGTCACTTTCCAAGAGGAAGACATCGTTTGCAGCATTTCCCAAAACACTTTGCCCCCAAATTCTTTCTGGCGTATCATTGAGTGGCTCTGGTGTTCCATGGGAAACAGTTGGGGAGTGGAAAGATTTCAGGGTTTGGAGTCCGACTGTCCGGACGTGGAGCCCGGCTCTGTCATTGGGCAGCTGTTCTAAGCCTCAGTCTCCTCATCTGTAAAATAGGACCATTATAATTACTGCCTTACCTGCTTTCCTTTTGCCCAATGGTAAGGGTTACGTATTTGAACTCATCCAAGAGAGTGCCTGGTGCAGTGAACTGTTTTTCCCCCATGTCAACTGAGCTCTGGGAGCAGAATTATCAAATCATACAACTATCGACCCTGGTGGTGGCAGCCGACACGTGCCACCCACATACCCAGCGCCCCAGGTACAAAAACCTAATCACCTCCGCAACTCGGTGGCCAGCGTCACACCTCTTCAGGTGGTCATCCGGATAGCTGGTGCCCGCTGCCTATGTCCTTGGAAGCTTCAGGAATGGTAAATGTCAATGTCAGGTGGTTCTGACCAGCAGCTTGGGGTGCATGTATTGGCAGGGGGAGGGGGAGGAGGGGGTGATGTCACATCATCAGAAGGCAGAAACCTTCGAGGAAGCCCTTTGTCCAGCATGCATTGCTGTCTAATTAACTTCTGACCACCTGACTTTCAACATTAAAACCCCCTGAATTACTAAAACTTTAAATGTCACTAGCTTTGTAAGTCCTACTCTCTGAATATAGGGTGTACAAAAAAATGTGAACGATATGGCTGCCCAGTCTTGCCTTGCACAGGACCCTCAGAGGGTAGGTGAGATGGCGAGGGGCTGTCCCCACAATCTCTCCCTCATCCCCCGGCATTCAAGCGGAGGTAGGACGAGGGGATTTCAGAGTTACTGATGCTTGTCTGCCACAACCAGAGGAGCCAGGCAGGGATGACAGATGACACACATGTCCGTGAGCCCCTAAATTTATCTTCAAAGCTGGGGGTTTCACCTGGGAGTCAACACATTTCCTTTTCCCCTTAAACTGAGTATTGTTTCTGTCTTTTCAACTAAAAGTCCTGTTAATAAAAGGAGTGCTTGGACCACTTTTTCATATACAGCTACTTAGCAAATGTTTGTTGAGCACCTACTATGTGCTAGGCCCTCCCGTGAGCACTGGAAATGTAACAGGGAGCAAAGTAGGCCAGTTCCCTGTCCTCCTGGGCCTGTCTGAAGTATATACTCATTGGATAATTAACTTAAAAAAATTTTTTTACACGTCAACCATATGTCAATAAAAAAAGACAAATATTATTTTAAATTCCTGTTTATAAAGTGAATACAAACTCCCTGGAAATATTAAAAACAGTGGAAAAAAGATGTGTACCCCAAAAAGTAGGAGGAAGAAAGAAATTCACTCATAATTCCATCACCCAAGGACAGCCACTGTTAACATTTTTATGTGTTGAGTTTTTTTCTCAAAATAAATGTTTTTAAAAAATGAAATGGCATGGCATATATAGTTCTCATTATGCATTTCTACAAAAGGCATCTTGAATATTTTCCCATGTCATTAAATACTCTCAGAACATATTATTTTGAAAAACCATAATTCAAAACAGCTGTATTGTATTTTATCACGCGGATAGACAGAATTTTTTTTAATGAATTTCTTATTGTTAGGCAATTGCGCTCTTCCCAGCATTATGCTGTTGTAAATAACACGGAGATGAACATCCCTGTACGGAAAACCTTTGCCCATATCCCAAGACTTCTTTAGGTAAATCTCCAGAGGCAGAATTTTGGGAGGCCGAAGGAAAGGGGCCTTTGAACATTTTAATGATGCTTATCACAGTTTGCCCTGCGGAGAAGCTGGGTCAGTGCCCATCTCTGTGAGTAGGAGAGGAGCACAGACTTCCCTCCTCCCACTTCCTCGTTTGCAATCGAGTAAGGCCAGGACTGGGTGGGGTCAGTGAGGCTCTTGCCTCAGGCACAAAATAAAAGGGGGCACCCAAAAACTCAGTGGTCGGTATAAGAAGGATTTGATGCAATGTTTTTTTAAAAAATCGAAATGAGGGGCGCCTAGGTGGCTCAGTTGGTTAAACAATTGCCTTCAGCTCCAGGTCATGATCTCAGGGTGCTGGGATCAAGCCCCGCATCCGGACTCCCTGCTCAGCGGGGAGCCTCCTTCCTCTCCCACTCCCAGCTTGCATTCCCTCTCTCACTGTCTCCTTCTCTGTCAAATAAATAAAATCCTTAAAAAAAATCAAAATGAATTAAAAAAAATCACGAACAAAATTTGATAATGATAAAGAAAAGCACATGACTCAGAAAAAAAGTGTGTGCTTCTATTTACATGATTTTAGGTATTTTTAAAAAATATTTGTTCCAGAATGTTAAGCAATTACAGAGCAGCCCCTGCGTGCCAGAGACAGTGCTTGGCTCTAAGAACTGGGCCAAAAAAACCTAATTCCTGCCCTCAAGGAGCTTATTGTCCAGTGGGGACAGCAGAGACACAAATGGCTAAATCACAACAAGCATATTAAAAAGCAGATGTATTAAAACTCACAATATTATTTCAAGTTTAAATTTTGAGAATTATATTCGGATCTTTCAATAGGGTTTTTTTTTTTTTAGATTTTTTAATTATTCATTTGAGAGAGAGAGAACATGCCAACTAGAGCAGAGCAGGGGAAGGGGGACAAAGGGAGAGAGAGAAGCAGACCCCCCGCCGAGCAGGGAGCCCGATGTGGGGCTGGATCCTGGGACTCCAGGATCACAACCTGAGCCCAAGGCAGATGCTTAATGGACTGAGCCTCCAGGCGACACTTGATGCTTTCAAAGTTTTCTCTTACATGTTTTAACATATAACTCTCAATGGAAAACAAAGTAAGCAATGATTTTGAATTTTGATTGGTATTGATGAGTTTGCTTCAAGTCAGGAAAGCAGTATTACCATATATTTATTACCATAAATTCTGGTTTGGATATAAATAAAATATCTAAACCTAAAATAATGTGATTTTTGATAGCCTGCTTTTCGTCTTTTAATGTTCTTTAATGTTCTAGAAAAAATTAACTTTTAAAGACTATCTAGGGCCATCTATGTGGCTCAGTCATTTTCAAGCTTCTGCCTTAGGCTCAGGTCAGGGTCCTGAAATCAAGCCCAGCACGTGGCTCCCAGCTCAGTGAGGAGTCTGCTTCTTCCTCTGCTTCTTCCTCTGTCCCTCTCTCTGCTCTCTCTCTCAAATAAATAAATAATTTTTTTTGACTATCTAAAAGTATATAGCAGGGGTATACGTGTTTCCTTTTGCTTCATGCTCCAGTAGGGCATGGCACATCATTGGAATTTAGCCCGTGGATTGTTGACTTCAAAATGACAGTGGTTTCAGATTCACTCAGTTGTTCAGTTCTATGCACATATTACGCTAGATCCTAGAGGTAGTGCTGAGATGAATACAACACAGTCCCTGACCAGAGATGGTAAATAGAAGGGCAAACTGGTAAGGGTATAATAGATGACCAAGTAGACCTGGGTCCTATCATTTACCAGCAATTTGATCTTAAACAAACCCTCAACCTTTCCAGGGTCAGTTGGTTTTGTTTTTTTTTCCTCTTATGAAACAATGATTATAAAACCTCCCTCAAAGGGTTGTTGTAGATGAGTTGCTTGCCACACGGTGAGGGCTCAACACTCAATAACTATGACTGATATTCATGGTAACTTACAGGTTCAATGAACTTGGCCCATTCCTTCTGCAAACAATTACAGAGCAACACCTATGTGCCAGGCCCTGTGCTTGGCTCTAAGAATTGGGCCAACAAAACTTGGTCATTGCCCTCAAGGAGCGTGTAGTCCAGAGGGGGCAGCAGACACACGAATGGGTAAATCACAGCATAATACAATCGGTCCTTGGCAAAAGTTGGGTCTTGCAGGATGAGTAGGAGTTCGCTAGGTAGAGAAGAGGGGAGAGGGCATCATGACAAAGGAAACAGGAGGAACAGAGACATGGAGGCAAGAAGGGCTTGGAAAACTGTCCTGTGTGGCTTCAAATGGTAGGTGGCAGGGATCCAGCATGCCTCTCTTCACCCTTGGAAGAGATTCCTCAGTGATCCCAGTGGCCAGGGCATGAGCTCATCTCTTCCTGTCTGCCTGCGGTCCATGGCGCTCGAGGTGCTGAGTGACCGAGGGATCTGATCCAGGTCACAGAGCAAAGGACTCTGGGGCAATAGTTCCATGAAGGCCAAACTCTTTATGTGTTCTTTGGGAAAGCTGGAAAAACCGTGGCATTTATGTTTGTTTTTGTTTTAAAAACTCCCATCCTTTATTGATTCACCCTTCCTTCCGCCATCTTCCACATAGACCATCCCGGACATTTGGCAATACTTGGGCTCAGAAACAGTGGCCTGGGAATCGCATCTAGTCTCTTGGGAGCCTGTGTGAATCTGATTACTGTCCCTCTCCCTGCACCACCCCCATGCTGTGAACTCCTCAAGGGTCTTGGGTCACCCCCCTCCAAAGTCCAGACTGACTCTGGCATACCGTAGGTGCTGGGCAAACATTTGTTGAACCAACACAATCCAGATGACTGAGGACCTTCCACGGATGTTCATCCCCAGGCTGGTTAAGGAAGGGGGTGCCTCTCTCTTTTTCTCTGCATCTTTCCAGTTTCCGTGTTGCTGTCTGTGGGGCCTCCCAGCCTCTCAGTCTGGAACTAACCGAGCTATAAACAGACACTTAAATGAACGAGCTCAGCCTTTAAAGAATCCTTTGAAGAAAGATTGCGACGTGACTAATCATCCCCTAATTTATTGGTCTGTAAATTTGCATTTTCCTACAATACATTTTTCTTGATGGAGGGTCCTCCCACGCCATGGACAAAGGCAACTACAGCTGGGGTTGAGCTTCTCATTTAGAAACTACAGCTTTTTTTCCAACATTAGTGTCACTATTGTTTCAATGTCTGTAACAAGATCATAGCCCACGGGGGCCAGGAAAAGGTAGGGTAGAGGGAAACAGGGGAGGGGCTTCCCTCCCCCCAGGAGGGCAGGTGAGAGGGGGACAGGCAGTGTGGGCTCCATCTTTGCCCCACCCCTTCCCAACTCCAGCCTTTCAGTACCTGGAACTGCTACCCACTCCCTGCCCCTCCCCCCATGCCTCCCCTCCCCCATACCCTGGTCTGGGGACAGGCTTGGGCAGGATTTATGGGGCTGGCCCCTGTGGAGAGGATCCGGGGATAAATCTCAGCTTATTTAGAAGCGTGATCTACATTTATTGCACTTAATGTGATCTTTAACGTGTCCAAGAGGGGCCCATAAATCCCAGCCTGGCCTGCTCTGCCAGCAGGGCCCCCTGGGCCTGGCCCCGCCCCTAACAGGGGCCAACTAGTTGGAGTTCCTGGGTCTGTTGATTCCCTTCCCTTAAGGCTTCTGCCTTGGCTCTGCAACCCTGGTGGGTGCCCTCCCTGAGCTGTTTGAATGAAGCCAGTGGCCAAAGCCATATGCCCACAGGCGTTCTGCCCCTGGGCACCCCACTCCGCTCCGCTGAGGCCTGGACCAGAAACCTCTCACGCCCTTTTGACTACATAACTTCTAGGATCCTTTCCCCAGCTAAATTTGAAAATGCTGCAATTTTGCAATTAACATGATGCAGGCACGGAGGAGAGAGATGATTGGAGCGGGAGAGTGTTCTGATAGCATCTCATGTCGTACGCAGAAGTAGAGGAGAGGCAGGTTCTAGGACTAGAATGGTCTACTATTATTTTTTTTAAATCTGAGCCTATGTGTATATAATACTAATGAGCCCTGCAATGTAGGTAGCATTTTACAATTTTTTAAACCTTGTCCATGCTTATCCTTCCCACTTCCCAGGAGGAATAGTGCTTGGAGAGACCACAACTTCCCCACATTCACACGATGGGCTTCAGAGCTGGGTATGATAGTCTGTTTTCATGGTGCCTCATTGCCCATAAATGCAGACACACCCAGGTACCATCAGAGCGTATGTGCCTATGGGGGTTACACAAACGCACACCCAGTGGGGATTCTATAGACCCAAGGTCACCTTATATATCTTTTAATCCTGTTGTCTCTTGCGCCGCCCACCTCCCCAGAAAGAGAAGCCAGGCATTGCCATTAAGAGCATATTATTTGCACGTGTGTGCTTTGAGTGTGTGAGTGTGCATTTCCGGAGGGGGACTGGGAAAGGACGGGGAGAGAGTCCTAGTGAGCCCATTCTCCTGGGGATGATCAAATCAACTTCAAGGACCGACTCTGAAAGTCAAAGATCATTCTCTTCTCTGGGTTTGAGACGACCGGCCCAGCCCTGATTTTGCCATCCACTGGCAGCGGGCCCAGTCCCAGGAAACACATCTGTGTACACATCTGTACACGTGTGTGTGTGTGAGAAGCCAGGGTCTGAAGCCCAGGACCCGGCGGAGCTGATGTGATCATTGGGACTGCCACTTGGGGTTGAGGGTTAGATGTTTTCTTTGGGCGAATTTCTAGAAATGGTGTCGTGTCTGTAATAAAGGTTTGCAGCTGAGCGTCGTGTAAGAAATACCAGATTAATAACTGCTGTTCCATTGGATTTAATGGAATGGTCATACTTCTGCGTATTACTCTCTCATTATAATACAATCCAGATTCATTGCAGAAAATTTAGAAAATCAGGGGAGCATAATTAAGAAAAAAATTTTTAAAGATTTTATTTATGTATTAGCAAGGGAGAGGGAGAGCACAAGCAGGGGGAGCAGGCAATGGGAGAAGCAGGCTCCCCGCTTAGCGGGGCTCCATCCCAGAACTTGGGATCATGACCCAAGTCAAAGGCAGATGCTTAACTGACTGAGCCACCCAGGCACCCCAAGAAAAAATTTTTTTAAATTTGTGATTCTTCCACACAGAGGTAACTTTTAACTTTTCCAAAGTATATCGTATCAGACTTTTTTCTATGTCTGTATATATTTCATAAAAACCAAGATTCTCCAGTGAGTCCTATTTCGAAAATTCTTATCTTAATAGATCAGGAATTTTCTTGCCTGGCATTCCACATTCCCCTCCCCATTGCTGCCACAGGATGGCTTGCTTTCAGGGCACCCACGAGCCATGATTTTCCTCCCCAAGCAGACATCCAAGTTGATTTCTGCTTTTCACTCTTGTAAACAATCCCTGAGGCTAAACCTCAATCCCCTGATGGGCTCCTTAGATTCGATATTCCTAGAACTAGAACCTTGGGTTTGAAAGCGTGCACCAGTGAGGGACTTCCAGTAACTCTTGCAGAATTCTCTGTAGAAAGCAGGATCTGCTCTTCCTGCTCAGGGATGGGACTCAATAACACAAAGGTTTCGTTTATGAAGGAGAAGTTTGGAAGCGAGCTCCTAGGAAGCAAGAAGCTGGGGTTACTTTATCCCTTCTGCTGTGGTAGGGGGTGGGAGAGGCAGGGACAGGGAGCTACTGAAGAAGAGATTCTACCAGCCTGTGTCCTTTGCCAGGGACTGGCCTGACCCTCACACCATGTCTGCAATTCCCACCCAGCAGTAGGCATGGGCAGGAACTGAGTCAACACTGACGAGCGAACAAATATTTGTTGAAAGGACCAATGTTTGTTGAATGTTCAAAAATTTGCTGATAGAACAAATGTTTGTTAAAAGAACACTATTGTTCTTGGAAAAGCTCCTGCTGATTCACAGGCTATTTTCCCTTCTCTGGGGTCCCTGGTCTGGCCTGTAAGCTCAGAGCCCACCTCAGCCGAGCTACACAGGGGACAAGCTCCTCATCTGGGCTCAGCCAGACAAGCTTCTGGAAGCCAGGCTGGTCTTCATCGTCTTTGTGACGCCAGGGGTGCAGCACATTCTGCTCTCCCAGCTGTGTTGGAGAAATGGTCAAATACATGCCTAAATGACTCGGCTTTAGACCCCTGCTTACTGACTTCTTACTCCTGGTGTGGTATGGAGCGGTCTGCTTAACCTCACTAAAGCTTCCACTCTCAAATGTTAAATGAAGAAACCGGAGTTTTCCACTCGTTTTCTTTAAAGTTTTTAAATATTCAATCTTTAATATTTGTCTCAAACAAATCCCATGTCAAAGTTCTGCCTTCCCTCCCTTGGTGGAACCCCCTTGGGTCCCGTGGAACATAGTTTGAGAACTCTCAACGTTGTTCATTTCTGAAGTCTAGACATACCCAAGGGAGCCATGACTGGAAGGAACATTGCTCAGCACCAGGCATTTATCCCAAACACAGTCAATCAGTCCGAGAAATGGTGAGGAAAGTGACTTAAATCCCAAAGGAGAACTATGGATTAGATTAAAATGTGTTGATGTTAAATTTCCTGGATTGTATAACCGTGCATGGTTGTCTAAGAGAAGATCTTTATTCTTTGGATAGAGATGCTGAAATATGAAGGCAAAGGGAAACATCACCAGGAGCCTGCTTTCAAATGGTTCCAAAAAGATATGAATAATATATATAAAAGAATGATAAAGCAAATATGACAGGATGTCACAAAAGATGAATACGGGGGCACCTGGATGGCTCAGTTGGATAAGCGTCTGACTTCAGCTCAAGTCCTCATCTCAGGGTCCTCAGATCCTACCCCACATCAGGCTCCCCCCTCAGCACGGAGTCTGCTTGTCCCTCTCCTTCTGCCTGCTGCTCCTCCTGCTTGTGCTCTCTCTCTCTCTCAAATAAATAAGTAAAATCTTTATTTAAAAAAAGATTAATATGGATAAAGGATATTTAGGAGCTCCTTGCACTACTCTTGCAACTTTTCTGTAAGTTCAAATGGTCTCAAAATAATAACTTTCTCAGAATGCCTGGTAAAAAAAATTTAAAAATTTAAAATATGTCATGAAAAAAGAAATAGAAAAGAAACAAGAAAGATTCCAAGGGAAGAAGAAAGTAGGGGCATTTACAGGCTTGGTCAGAGTTTTCTTTTCCTAAGGGGTGAAGCAGCAAGGAGCCCTCCATATTCATAAACTCACTGGCCAGAATCTGGGAGGCAGTGAAGCTGGGGCTTAAATCCCTTTTTCAGAACCGAGGGTGAACAAAGTTCGTGACATGCTAGCAGTTCCCACCGAGGACTTCTGCTGATGAATAAGAGCTATAGGGCTGTTCCTTTCTGAGCCTCTTGAGAAGGATGATGAGGAAGAGAAGGTCAAAAGCTGTAGAAAGGCGATGCTCAGGGTGGAGGGAAAGGGGTGGTAGAGAAGAAGGGTGAGGGTTAGGGGAGCTTCGGAAGCAAGAACGTGGTGACCACTTGGTGGGGATGTTGTCGAGAGGATTCAAGAAATGCCTCTAAGGCCCCTTCCAGCCCTGAGAGAAACTTAAGGGTCCAGAAGGGCAAGCCATGCTCCATGTATGTGCACGTGTGCGTGCGTGTGTGCGTGTGTGCGTGCGTGTGTGTGTATTTTTGCACGTGTGCACGGGGCATACAAGCCCCTGTCTTGTTTCTTCCCACAAGGAGAACAGGGCTTCTGACATTCATCGGGAACACACAAATATGTGGGTCCATATGTGTGCAGGCTGGCTGATGCACCAGGCTGGGGGTCCTCCTGAGAGGTCCTCTGTCACTTCCCTGCAATCCTGAAATCCAACAAGTTCTGGAAGCCACATTTTCACGTCACTCGTGAGTCTGTACAACACAACTTGAACTTTCACAAGGCTGTTTATGGTCTTTATTTTCCCCACTTACTGTGAGTATTTGTACATTTCACTGCAGAAATAATACGTATGTGGCTCGGGTCCCACAGGAGTTATTAAAAATACTAAATGACCCTTCTAAAATCTGAACGGTTGTGAAGTTTAAAACTCCCAGAGTTTCAGTGAAGGGACTGTGAACTTATGTCCTAGGAAGAAATTGTGGTTTCCAGAACTAGGATGCAGGGAGCTAGCTATAATGTGCCCATGTGTGCGTGCGCACACGTGTGCGAGAAGGCTCACTCCGGGTGCCAGAGTCCAGCTCTGAGCAGACTGGGTCTCTGCAACCAAACACCCGATGTTGACTTTCAGTTGCACCTCTTGAATAGCAGAAGAGGATTCTTTCACTCATTCACTTTTATCTCGAAGACATTAATGCACTTGGTTGAGAACAGCAAAGCTCGCCCTACATGAGTCTAGGGACTGCACAAAGGAAGTAGGGAGCAGAGGGTGGGTTGGGGTTACCCACCCATCTGCACTCACCAGGACACGGTGAGGCCTAGAATGGTTTCTCAGACCCCTCTTGGCTCTGTGTCTCGAACCTGCCCCCTCTGCTTGCTCATTTCCTGTAGGACTGTGCTGCCCAGCACCCACCTGGCACCTTCCAAGTCCCAGGGCTGATGTGCCAGTGGTGAACAGGGCTGAGATGGCAGGTGGATAGAGCTGGTATACCAGGGAGGAATGTTTTTCTGCCTCTTTCTGGGCTTGTTCCCAGCTCTGCCCTTTCCAGCCCAGAAGTGCCCAGAACAGAGCGCCGGCAGCAGAGAGAAGACCTACAGCTCCAGCCTTCAGCCAGGACCCATGACTGGGACTTCTGGCTCTGCCGCTGGCAACTCGGGGAAGTCCCTGTTCCGGTCTGGGACCCTGTCCACAGCACCACTCCGTAACCTCTGGGGTGGTTTTTCTCTTGCAGGGGACGGATTCCAAGATAAAATTCCCCACAGAGGCAGTTGTAAGCAGGAAGCATCATTTAGACGTGAGTGGTGGTACCCATGTTTCTTGTGGATGACCTCTGTATGATACGGGGACAGTCCCAAACCAGCAGGGGTGCCAGCGCCGGTGTTCCCTCCCTCCCACACACCATGGAGAATGTTACTGTAGCAAGTCGCCCCTATTTCTCACCAGTACCTTCAGCTCTCTGCCCTCCAGCAGGTCATTCCCATCAGCACCCACACAAGCAGGAATCACCCACGTTTAAAAAAAGAGAAAAGGGGCACCTGGGTGGCTCTGTCAGCTGAGGGTCCGACTCTTGATTTCCGCTCAGGTCATGATCTTGGAGTTGTGGGATCGGGCCCCGTGTCTGGCTCCGCACTCAGCAGGGAGTCTGCTTGGGGTTCTTTGGCTCTGCCCCTCCGCCTGCTCACATAGTCTCGCTGTCAAATAAATATATAAATCTTTTTTTAAAAAAGAAAAAGACCCTCTGTACCAAATGCACTGTAGTATCCTGTGTAGAACCAGAACCCACACCAGAAAAAGGGCATCTGTGGAAAGCCTAGTGAAATCTGAATGCAATCTGCGGTGTGGTTCGTAGGATGGAACTGACGTCCTAGTTCTGACAAATCCACTGTGGTCACGGAAGTGGTCAGCATCTCGGAAGCTGCGTAAAGGCGATATGGGAACTCTCAGGAGTATCTTTGCAAAAGTTTTATACATGTAAAATTATTCCAGCATCAAAAAATTTAGTTTTTTATTACTTTGTTACTTTAGGAAGCTCGCTCAATTCCACATCCCACCCTATCTTTTGCTTCCTATTTTATCAGAATGTCCAAAGAAATGTCCACACCCATTGTCAACAGCCCCTCTCCCCCCATTCCGTGAGCCCACCCTCCAGTCAGGTTCCCTCCTGCCCCCCCAGGCTGCCCCCACGCTACCCCGATGGCCATCCCCAGGCCTCGCCTTTCCTGGCCTCTCGGCGGGACCCTTGGTCAACCCCCCTCTTGAAACGTTTCCCTGACTTGGCTTTGAGACTTGGCCGATCTGGTTTCCTACCTCGCTGGCTCTTCTTTCTCCGTCTCTTTTGACACATTTCTGTTCTCTCTCAAATCTCTAGGTGTGGCCTGCGGCCCCAGACTCAGTTTTGGACGCCTTGCTCACTCCCCAGGTGACCTCACCCAGCTCCCCGGCTTTAAATACCACCCACGTGCTGACAGTTCCCAGGTGTGTGTCCTCATAGACCCGTGCTCGGCCGCCTGCTCCCAGCCTCCACTCGCGGTGCAGAAGGCCTCCGCACCGCCCGGCTCCCAAACCCGCCCCGAGCACCCACCCGCCCCCTGCTCCCTCCTTCCTCTTCACCCTCACAGTGCATGCTAACTCCAGACTCCAGTTGCTCCAGCCCCAAACTTTGAAGATGGCCTGGACTTCTTCTTCTAGCGGCAAATCCTGTCCTCTCTCTCCGCAATACATCCAAAATCTGACCACGTCTCCCCACCTCCACTACTGCCCCCATGGCAGGCCCAGCGTCTCTCTTCTTTCTCTCTCTCGCTCTTTTTTTAAAAAAAATTTATTTATTTATTTATTTTGAGAAAGATAGAGAGTACGAGCAGGGGGAGGGCAGAGGGAGAAGGAGAGAGAGAATCTCAAGCAGATTTCCGACTGCGCACAAAGCCTGATGTGTGGCTCGATCCCATGAACCATGAGATCATGACCTGAGCTGAAACCAAGAGTCAGACGGTTAACTGACTGAGCCACCCAGGCACCCCCATCTGAGTCTCTTTCTAAAACAGCAGCCAGAGGATCCTTTGCAAATACATCAGATCAGGTTGTCCTCAATTTTAAACCCTTTAGTGGCTTCCCATATCATTCATATTGAGTCAAGCCCTTACAGGGACTGTTAAGGTCTGTACCCCATTTCTCTAGCCTCGTCTCCCCGCACTCCTCCCCTTGTCCGCTCTGCTCCAGCCACGCTGCCCTTCTTCCTGTCTTTCCATACAGGTTAGTTGTGTTTCTGCCTCAGGGACTTTGCATATGCCATTTCTTCTACCTGGAATGCTCTATCTTTCCTCTTTCTTCAAGAGTCTGCTCAAAGGTCCCCTTCTCAGCGAGGCTTTTCACTGACCACCTTTCAGAAGATAGTAAAACCCCCATTCTTCCCCCTTTTAGACTTCTCTATAACATTCATCATCATGAGATGCATGTGGCCTACTTGCTTATTGTTCATTGTCTCCCTGACCAGATGTCACATCCAAAAGACTGAAACCCAATTTTGTTTTCTGCTAGATCTCTAGTGCCTGGGATAGAACCTGGTGGGAGAGCAACTTGGTGGTGCTTTTTTTTCTTTCCTTAATCAACTTTCATGCCTTGAGTTGGAAAAAGAATTCCTTACTGGTCGGAATACTACCTAAAACATTGTCTGCTGGCTCTGGAAGGCCTTTCCCGTGGCGCCAGGGCTCAGGTAGCCTGGCCAGCTGGGCTCTGAGTGCTAACCCCCTCCTCCCGCCATGGGAACCCCCTTGCAGGTGGGCACAGACGTACTGTGGCCTGTGTGCATGTGTGTCCCGGGTGCGTGTAGGGCACACTGGTGGCCTGGTGGCTGCTGGGTGACGGGCCCGTCTACCCTTCTAGGATCCCTGTGGCATCCCAGGGTGAGAGTGGGTCTGACACAGGCCATGGATGTGGGGCCTGGAGGCTGCAGCCTCCTCTCTCCCCTCCTCTACCACTGGCCTCAGCCCTCCATCTGGCTGCCCGCGAAGTCACCAGGCCAATGTGGAAGGAGAAGGGCCTGAGTGGCCAGAGGAAGCTGGGGACCCTGTGAGGCTGGGTGGAGGTGGCTCCTCCCGTCAGTGGTCTAGACCAGCTTCCCAGTGCCTGACCCTGTCTCCCAGCTGAGGCCCCAGCCCGTGTGCCCCTCTCAACCTCCCCTGCCTTCCTGCTTTGTCTCTCCACTGCTCCCCCAGCTATCTCTCTTCTGCTTTGCTCTTCTCTCTCCCAGTTCCTTGCTTCCTTCCAGTCTGTGTCTGCCTACCCTCCCTGTCTCCCTTTCCAAGTCTCTACCTTCCTGCTCCCCACCCTGCACCTCTGTAGGCCCCTCCCTCGGCTTCTCCGTTCCTTCCTTTCATTCTTTCTGGCTTGCTCCCGGGTCTGTCTGTCTGTCTGTTCCCAGGCTGTGCCTGCCCTCGCTACCTCCTCTCCCCGCCGGCCTGTCCCCATCTCTTCCTTAGCCGGCCTCGTCTGTCTCCCTGTCACTCTGCCTGTCGCTCCCCCTGCTTTCCGGGAAGGCAGCCATGATTTACGAGCTGCGGACAGGGCCAGCTGCGGGTGCGGGAGGCCTTGATTACGGTTTCCCCAGGACGCTGCCTGCTCAGGATGGTAGGGCGAGAGCGTTTATACAGAGTGGCCTGGGCTCAGAGCACGGCTGTCAGCCCTAGACGGATAGAGTGCCAGAGAAGGCCCATTACTTCATTCACACCTCTTCGGGCAAACAATAAAACACTTACACACGGCCTTGACTCTGGAGGGCCTCCCCCCCAGAACATTCCCAGCCTGGCCCAGCCTTTGAGCCTTTCTGATGGGAAGGAGGATAATGAGGGGTGGGAGGGGTGACAGGGGTCCCTGGCGAGGGTCCCCAGGCCCAAGCCCCAGAGCTGGCTCCCCGCCCAAGGCTTTGTCACTGTCTCAGGCCAGCCACTTCTCTCTGGGCCTCAGTCTCCTTACCTGTGAAATGGGATATAATGCTCATGCAGGATAGGTGAGATGAAAAGTGTATATAAACTGTAGAGGGCCACACAAAGTCAGTGATAGTCCAGTCACGTTACCCCGGATAGAGGGGAAAGTACCCGCGATTCTAAACTGGGCCCTGCCCAAGAAGGTGTCCAAGCGAAGCCTGGCAGGGTGATAACAAGTAGTCCTGGGGACAGCTGTGGGG
The DNA here is from genome assembly GCA_004023965.1 of Spilogale gracilis. Classification (NCBI taxonomy): domain Eukaryota; kingdom Metazoa; phylum Chordata; class Mammalia; order Carnivora; family Mephitidae; genus Spilogale; species Spilogale gracilis. Next base: position 178,641 of record PITA01001279.1, read on the forward strand.
ATGGATGAGAAGAGGCATGGAAAGGGCGGAGAGAACCTCCTGGCACACACGGTAGGCACCCCATACAGGTAAGGCCCTACTTAAGTCCTGCACTGTCCGTCCACGAGCCTCCGGCCAGCCCGTGCATCCTGCCCCTCCCTGCTCCGCAGCCCCCACCGTCCATCTCTGGTGTCTATTTCACACCGGTCCTCGTACGAGGTGAGGCAGGAGGCCAAGCCCAGAACATAAAGGGTTGACCCACAAATAGATTTAACGTGGGGATTAAAATCATCCAGCAGGCCTCCCCTCCCCCACAGCTCCTAACAAAGGCCTGAACAGATCTGTAGGGGGAAGACATGGTATCAGGGGCCAAGGAACCAAAGTGCGAATCTGTCTCTTACACTGAACTGACAGACCTGTGTGGTCACGCTCCCCACTAAGCCCACGTCCGGAGCGCCACTTGTTCACGGGTGGACACATTCACCAATTCCCCTCACTCCTTGGAGCCTCAATTTTCCCATCTCCAAAATGGGATCACAGCTTCCGTGAACGCAAAGGGCGAGTGCAGAGATTCAGCCAGGTGACAGCAGCGCGGCCCTCAGTCCAGGGTTGCTTATTGTGGGGTGTGCCAGGTGGTGTCCTAGACCCTGGGGACATGATGATGAACGGGACAACATGTCTGTCCTCCAGGAGCTTACACTCTGGATGGGAGTGCGGAAAGGCCTATGGAGAAGATAAAATGCAGCCCCAGTGGGGATGGGGAGAGCGTTTATGGCCCGGCCAGTCAGGAAAGGCCGCTCTGCTTGGCCACTTCTCTTTTCCTGCCTAAATTATGAAGGCCCCACCACCCTGGGGTTGTTCCCTCCGCGGTCAGCCCGCCAGGCCTGTGATGGGCCGGGAGCCTACCTGACGCACTGCTCTCCAGGGGTCTCCATGCTTGTAAGCACCCTGCCCAGGCCTCCAGGCAGAGAGGCCACAGAGAAAGCAGCCTCCTCCGGGGGCTTCTGGACACCCCTCCGTCCCCAGTGCGTCTGGCCAGGCCTCCAGGGGCCCCTTGCTCCTGCCCTAGCCCCACTCACCTGAGGTGTCAGCCTGAACCCACTGTGGCCCCAACTTCCACCAGGGTCACGGGGCAGAGTTCACGCAGAGGGTGCAGCAGATGCAATTGCCTTGGGCCTAAGAGCAGCACGTGGCATGGCCTGTGGACACGGCGAGGTCGCCACATACTTGGGCGACTGGGTGTGGGCACGGGCCCCAGCGAGCCCCAGAGCCAAGGACTCTAGCCATCGAGAAGCTGACCACCAGTGCATCCCACATCCCAAGGGGCCTCCCTGCAGCCCCGAGGATGAATTTCCCCAACATGGTCCTCATCCTCAGAGGTCTCCAGCCCGAACGGAGCCCGCTGAGGCCCAGAAATGACCTTCCAACTCTAGGAATTAAGCCACGGAAGTCAGAGCTCTCTGGGCAGTTTTGCGAGTCTGTCCTGGATGGAGGGATTAAGGACCATGAGCTGGAGGTTGCTGAGCAGAGGTGGAAAGGGGAAACGCCTTCCCTCCCTTTGGCTCCGTCAGAAGAGGCTTTCCGGAGGAGGAGATATTTTTAGGATAATGAAAGATGGTTGTGCTAAGCAACATTCCCTAAGACTATACTTCGGGCACCGCATCCCATCTACCCCACAGAGCAAGCCCTCGAGACGTGTCCTTCCAGGGTCTCTGCCTGTAGAGGACGAGAGACGCTGGAATTCACAGTGAGCGAGGGTCAGACCCAGGCTTGTCACCATGGGGGAGTCCCAAGCCTTGGCAGCAGCATGAGAGACAGAAGACATGAGACCCCAAGGCCACCCAAGCTGGATGGGACCCTCCTTGCCACATCACCAGTGGGAAAGCAGCAGGATTAGGGCTTCCCCACTCCTACCCCACCTCTATCCCTCAGGTGCTCTGGAGGCAGGCTGGGCCCTGAAAACTCACGGAGATGTGATGGGGAGAGAGCGTGCTGGCCCGAACATTAGCACCTGCTATGTTCTGGCATTCTCCACACCTGACCTCCTGTGATCCTCAGACCCGCAGAGACACCCTCAACCCACCACCACCATCCAGAGACATCGAATAATGGATTTATCCAACATCTATCATGCATTTACAATTACACTAGACATGGAGACCAGGGGGGTTAAATGCAGTGGGGACACAAAGCATGGCCCGCTTCCAAGAGGCCTGTGATCCTTGGGCAGAGGCTTCATGTGCTCAGAAAGTTATACCAGAAAGTGGATGCTGTTTTAAGTGTTTTAGAAGCATTATCTGCAAATGCTGCAGGAGACTGGAAGGGATCAAGGGTCCAGTGACCAGGGGGCTCCTGGAAGGGGGAGGTGCTGGAAAAAGGCCTTACGCAAGCTTCTGGCCTCTTCCCACACAGCCATCCTGACTGCACACCCCCCATGGGGCCCTCGTGGGCCTGGAATGTTTTCTCCTTGGTCTCCCTGAAAACACCCTCCTCTCATGCATGACTGTCAGAGATGGGCCCCTTTCCCTGGCTTTCCCCATCCCTCCCCACTTCCTCTGGCAGGACCAGTGGCCCCCCATCCCAGGTGTGAGGACCACAGCTTATATGAACCCCCTCTCCTCCCCCATCAGTCAGAAATACGATGGCCTCTCTCTCCTCTCTCTCTCTCTCTCTCTCTCTCTCTCTCTCTCTCTCTCTCAGCAGACACCACCAGCTAAGGAAGCAGTGAGCCGTGATACACAGAGCCTCCTTAGCACAGGCCCGACACACAGTAGGACCGCAGCTGTGACAACTAATTGCTGTTGATGTTGTCGATGGGCACTGGGTAAATATGCTAAGGAAGTAGAATGTGATGGATAGGTGAGAACAGGAGGGGACACATCCCCCGCCTCCCACCCCTCACCCCCTCGGGGAGGACGGGGCCAGGGGCAGCGCACACAGGGCCTGGAGTGCTGTGAAGATCTAATGCCTCCTGGGGGAGCTGAGAGGGAGGAGGAAGGAGGGAGGCTCGTGATCCTTCAGCCAGATGGATGGTCCAGCACCAGCCCAGACAGGTAAACAGTAGGGCTGGGGCCAGACACCCCGCCCCCTCCCCACCGCTGCTGGCTCTGTATTGGTGACAACTCCTGTCAGGGCTTGATGAGAGGCTGCTGGCTGCTTCTGCCCCCTTGGCCCTGCTAGGGGGTGGACGTTTTTCCCAAAGTTGGGGGGTCAGGGTCTACTCTCATGACCCAGTCGCACAAGAAAGCCCAGGGAGAGAGAAAAGAGGGGCCCTTCCTTTCTCTCCACCTCCCTGGAAATTCAGAACAATGCTGGTCCTGTCAGATCCTCTGTGTTCGTCAAGGCCCTCTCCTCCAGGAAGCCCTCCCTGACCTGACTCCTTTATCTCCCCTTAGAGCCACCCTCACTCCCACAGGAATTGATTTCCCCATTGAAGGCCCCAGTTTGACTGTCCCGTTCCCTTGACATTTTGCACTAGTGTTTGTACAACAGAAGCCCAGCTAGGCGCTCACTGGCTGTGTGGCCTGGGCTGCCCAAAACCGCAGTCACTTCATCTACTTCACGGGCATTTGAGCTAGAGTTCCCAGAAGGCAGAATTTGATTCTGGATCTTCCACTTCCTGGCTTTGAACCTCAGTTTCTCCATCTGGAAAATGGGGGATTGCCGTAATGCTCACTATGTGTTAGTGTGAGCACAAAATGAGGCCCCTATGCAAAGGGCTTGGCCCAGGACAGGATGACAGGTGGACAGGTAAGCCCGGGGGCTCGCAAAGGCACCCCCCACTCAGAAACTGCAGGGGCTCCCACCTCTCTGGGTCAGGGTAAGGGTCTGGGAGGGAGGCGGCACTGGGATCGGGCGCATTCTCCCCAGAGTCCTGTCCACCCAAGGATCTGTTCGCTCACATTTCTACTCCTCTTCACTGTATCCTATTTCGTTTGCTCCCTTTTATTCTTTGTGTATTGATGATTGTTTAGTTAATTAGTCTGAAAACACTCTGGCTGGATTTGGGGGAAATTAAAAACTTCCTCTTAACTGTGCCATATTCTGGTGGGAGCAGATGTCCTTTTAAAATCTACTTACATTTCTTTGGAATGCTCCAAGACTCCAGTTTTTAAAGCTTAAGATCTAGTCATCACAATGTAATTGTAGTTTATTAAATTTAAATTGCACCTTATTTGAGATAAGCTGTTATTTTAGGTTGGAGTTTTAGGACAACGGAAGAGATAACCTCCCCCTGCCCCAGAGCGGGAGCCGCTGTAAGAGGCGAGGGGCTCAAAGCTTTCAGACATCTACACGGAGGACGGAGGTTGACCCCCACCCCGAGAGCCTGGTCCGGGGGTCCTGCGGCATCCCCACGGAGAGCTATCAGGACACCCCCAAGGAGAATCAAGACCGGGACCAAAGAGACATTCGCTGCAGTCTCCCAGGTGCTGCCCCATGCTTATAGGGGAGGCAAGGTTGCTTTGGGGGTGAAAACTAGTCACCAAGGTCACTTCAGTGGTGCACAGAGGGCTGAACCTCACTAGCACTGAAGCATTATCCCTCCAACTCATCCATCCATCTGGTCTGTCCATCCATCCATCTCTCTCCCTGCACATCAGATCCACTCTCCTCCCACCTTTCCATCATCCACCTGCACAACTGCCCACCCCCATCCATCACCTAGCCGTCCACCCCCTCACTCAAGTGCCTGTCCAGTCATCCACTCACTTAACTAACACCTACTCATCTAGCCACCCACCTAACCATCCATCGATCCAGTAAATAAATTTTTAAAAAGAAAGAAAATGGAAATAACAGCAAGATCCCTGGGGTAAGAAAGAACAGGGAATCCAAGGATACGAAGGTGGTGAATAAAAGGGTAAAGATAAAAGAGAGGAGCGCGAGGAGCTAGGCAGGGCCAGGCCATGCTGGTCCCTCCGGGCCACCAGCAGGTGTGAGTCTGAGGGCTGAGGCCAAGCCAGTAGTGGTGTGGATGTGACAAGGCCGGCAGAGGCCAGCAGGAGCCCCAGGTCCTAGAGCCCCTCCGTCCAGCCCTGCTGCAGCCGCCAGTGACCAGCAGCCATAGCAAAAGAAGGAATTGGCGCTGAAAGAAGAAATCTGGCTGTGAAACAGCAGGCCTGGCTCTGGGGTGGGCTCTACTTCTCATCGTTTGTGTGGGCCTCAGTTTCCTCACTGGCAAGTGGACACAATCTTTCTATCTCCTGGATTTTAGGAGCAACAAACAGTTGAGAAGGACGGCGCACAGATGAGGTTCCCGGAGGCTGAAGAAATCGGGGGGTGGGGGGGTCGGGAGTGTTCATAGCTCGCCCAACTGGGCACAGTGGCCGGGGGCGGGGTTGGGCCCAGGCTCCTGGGCTGCCTAAGGGCTCCAGCTATGGGGTCAGATGCCTCTGACAGCAAGAAGTGAGCAAAGATTTTGTTGAGAAGGGACATACTCAACCCCACTTGCCCAGTGGGTTGAATCAGGAATGTCAGAACAGGACATTTTTAAAAGGCATTTCCACGCGGCTGTCTGGTCCTGGCACCCTCTTCACTTGTGTGACCATCGGGGGGCAGGGGGCAGGGGGTCCCCGAGGAAGAGTGCAAGCTGTGGATCAGAGGCAACTGCCTGCAGTCCCACGACGTCTCTGGGGCTGGTGACCTCACCGCAAACCCAGGATAGTTGGGTGGTGGAGAGGGAATGAGAAAACACCCCCTCTCTTTCCCTCTGTCCTTGCTTTGTTCCAGAAAAGTACTTAAGGCTGATGTAAAGAACCTGGCACAGAGTGACTCCTCCTTCATCCCAAACCGCTCCCCGGGGCAGCCCCTCGGTGGCCACCGTGCCCCCCGCTCCCCCGGCCGGGCCAGAGACCCCATCCCTCCTGTGCCCTGGGACCAGAGGCTGGGCAGGGGGTTCTGGCGGCTGCCCCTGGGGTGAGGTCTCAGAGTTACAAGCCGGGCTGCGAAGCTTTCGCTAGTCTACGGAGCATCCCGGAATCTGGATGACGGTTTCTTTCCATGCACTCATTCACTGCCCAGACTTCTGCTGAGCATAGGTTCTGGCTTCCCTAAGTGTTGGGGAAAGGCGGGAGGTCCGGCTGGGGGCCCTCTGGCCTCCCACTAGCCAGGACACATGGTTTACAGAGCCCTGGGATGGGGAGCAAGCAGTAGGGTGGAGGTGGGAGGTCCCAGACAGACAGACAGACAGAGCCGAGACAGCCCCCAAGCTTAGTCACTGTTTCAACTTTTCACATTTGAACCCAAGACAGCAGATGTCAAGCTCAGGCCCTTGCCCAGACTCCCACACCCACCCTCCCTTCTCTGGGCCCCTCTTCCTCCTCCTACCCACCCGCCACCCCTGCCTGGAGTTTATGGATGGCTCCAACCTCCCCTGACACTATGGGATCCTCACTTCCTGTGTTTATCTTGGAGAGCGATGGGGCTCTCTCCTCTCACCCCACACAGGTTACAGCGCATGTACTCATGGGCACATTGTGTGTGTGTGTGTGTATGTGTGCACATGGCTTGAGGGCGTTGGTGTACTGGTGAGGTACGGGGGTGCCAGGAAGCCTGGCTGTCCTTCCAGGACCTGAGCAGGTGTGCAGGTGTGTGCCGGCTAGCCCCTCTGTCTCCCAGTTGCTGAGTGTGTGTGTGTCAGGGAAAGGGCAGTACACGCGGAATGAAGGGCTCCCCAGGCACCAGCTCGTTCTGGCCTCACCCCATCCTGTACCCTCCCATTTTGTCCGGACAGGAGGTTCCGCAAGGTGACGTGGCCAGAGCAAAGCCAGAGAGCAGCTTAGTGGGTGGAGGGCCTCCGGGACCCAAGACATTCGCTTTATTTTTCTTTCCGTAATAGCTGTGGAGGGGTTTCCCTCAATTAGGAGCATAAAAAGTATAATGAAGAAAAATAAAATGGTCCATAATTCCACCAGAGAGAACCATCACTAATATTTTTGTGTATATCCTCCCAGACTTTCTTTACACACACACACACACACAACTTCTCTAAGTAAAAAATAAAATTCTATTATGCATACTGCCTCTTTCCCTCCCTTCTATATTTTTTACTTTTCATTATAGAAAATTTCAAAAAAAGAAAGAAAGGAAGGAAGAAAAATTCAACATACAGAGAAGATAAAAGGACACCGGAAAGAACACCAGCCCAGGGGCACCTGAATGGCTCAGCTGGTTAAGGATCTGCCTTCGGCTCAGGTCATAATCCCAAAGTCCCGGGATCGAGTCCTACATTGGGCTCCTTGCTCAGCAAGGAAACTGCTTCTCCCTCTGTCTGCCTCTCCCCATGCTTGTGCTCTCTCTCTCTCTCTCTTTCTCTCTGACAAATAAATAAAGTCTTTAAAAAAAAAAAAGGGAAGGAAAGAAAGAAAGAAAGACAAACAGACATGAGCCCCCAGCGCAGGGCACAGGCTCGGGTTAGAAGTCCCTGTCCTTGCCCCTGATTCCTTTCTCAGGCTGCCTCCCCCTGAGAACTATCGAGACCAAGAGGGCACAAGGGAGTAGAAGATGCTATTGGCAGGGCCGAGCTGCAGCCCCCGGGCCCAGTTACCAGCTTCCTGTCCAGCCTCACTCCCACCTACAGTGCAGGAAGGGTCCCATTCCCACCCCGTGGCAACACCAGAGGCCCCGCTTTGCAGACCAGGGATCAGAAGGGGTGGGACCTGTGCAGAGAAAGCCTGGACCTTCCCCATGTCCCCTCATCACATCCCCGGCCCTACAGCCAGCTCTGGCTTCCCTCCCTCTGAATCCCGTATTCCCTCTCCAGAGGGACATCTGCCCGGGGCAGGGGGTGAACTGACACAGGGACCACACCCTGTTCCCCTGCCCCCCCAACCACGACTGTCATCTCTGTCTGCCTGATGACCAGTTCGATTTCCTGCAGCGCAAGTGCTCACCCAGGAAGCACCCCAAAGGCCCGAAGGGGAGCAAGGCGCTGTGTACACAGCGGCCTGTACAGCTGGGGACTGTAGCCAAGGCACATAAATCTTGCTCAGCCTCTGTCTTCTCATCTGTAAAATGGGGATAATACTTGCACCTCTCTCTCTGGGTGGCTGTGAGGATTAAACAGGGGCATAGTGTGCCAGGAGCTCAGTATTCTTGCTCTGATCCAGGGAGCTGACGCCTGACCCTCAAACTGAGTTGGTGGCAGAACTGGCCGCCTTGACCCAGAGAAATAACAGAAAGGGCACATGGTCAGGGAGCTTACAGATAAATCATTAAAACACAGCATGATAAACTGCATCCAGTGCCATTAGGGAAATGAGTGCTGAACTGGGAAACAGATGGGGTTACTTGCTAGAGGCCTCCCCAAAAGGTTACATTTAATCAGAGGCCTGAAAAATGAGAGGTCTTGTGAAAGGTAGGGCAAGAGTGCTCCAGACAGAGGGGATAGCATATGCAAAGGCCCTGAGGTAGGGGATGACTTTGCTGAGTTTAAGAACAGAGAGGCAACCAGAGTGGCTAGAGCAGGGTGAGTGAGCTGAGAGTGGCCAGACGGCGCTGGAGGGGTGGCCCCTGGGGGTCATCCATCTTCGACCTAACTTAGGCTCGGCCAAGATCCTTTTCCTGGCATGTGAATCCATTTGCCCCCGGACAGGGCTTGGGTCTCTGTTCCCTTCTGCCTCCCTCAGTACCTTATGTGAGGCTTGGCACCCAGGGTCCCTCAAAACCGCAGGCCCCTGGGTGGGAAGGCGCCTTTTCCAGGCCTCCCCATACTTTGCAACCCTGACTTGGCCTTGACCAGAGTGTGCAGTGGGCCCGAGGCCAGGCGGGGCTGTGGGAGGCCGGTCTCCCTCCTGCTTTCATCTGCAGGCAAGATCTCTTTCATCGGATCTGTTGTTTTTAGACCATGTGCTGGACTGTGGACAGTGAACGAAAGTTCAGGAACATATCCCTATAAATCTGCACAGAATAAAAGAACGGTCCAAGCATCGGGGGGTCTGATCCTCCGTGGGCCTTCCCTCCCCCGTGTCCCACAGAGGTCTCCTTGGGGCCTGCTGTCAGGGGACAAGCTGGGGAAACGAGGAGCCTGGGGGCGTCCCAGACAGAGTGGAGAACTGGACAGTATCAAGCTGGGTACCAGGAGAGCAGGGACCGGCTCATCACCACACCAGCATATCAGGCCAGAGCCGGACTAGAACCCAGGGCTTCTGACTCGGTTCTGTGGAGGGCCTGAGCCTCTGCCATCTGTCGGGCACTGCAAGGAAGATGAGAAATTGCTGTGGAAACACCTGAGAGTGGGTCGGCACACCAGGCCAGAGTCGGGAACGTGGACCAGCTGGGTGACCTTGGGCAAGTCCATACCCCCAAGCCTATGTTTTCTTCTCTGCAAAACGTTGGGAGGCTCCGAAATCACGACACCATATATGTCAAGGAATTCTGCGAGCTTCATTCTACTACATCTGTTCAAGCCTCTTGATCTTTGTTTTATAACCATTTGTTGTGTTTTAACCAGCCAGCTCTAGGCTCCATCCTTGTAGTAACATTCTCTTCCTACCCAGCTCGGGTTAAAGGTGGGGGGTGCGAATCAGACTAACTCACATGAAATATTTAGCAGACAGTTCAGTGTCAATCTAGCATGTAGAGTCTGCTTGCATGCCTCCACTGATGGGCAGCTCACCACTGAGGCTGCCATGTACCATGATGGAACAGCTCTGACCAGTTAGAAAGTGCCTCTTACATGGAGCTCCCCATGCCTGTGCCCTGTACCTGGACAATCGCAGTTACTTACCCATTTTGCTGGGGATCCTTCCAGAATCCCATGACCCTGAATGGGCTTCCCTGCCAGCTACAAGAGACGAGGCTGATTCTGGTTTCTGGGGCTTTACTCTTTTTTGAGTTTCCTACAATGAGTATGTGCTGCCTTTTCTCTTTCTAAAATTCATTTGAAATTATGTTATTTGTGACCACCCAAGAATACAGAATATAAGAAGAAGAAATGAAACTCCCCACGCTTTCCCTTCCAAACCCCACTATAGAGAACATTGTTCCCAACTTCTCAGTATCTTGGGTTATGTGTGCATATCAACACAGAATGGCCTAGAGAATACAGAGAGAACCGCACAGGGTGGGAGTTGACCTTGCTTACCCCCTGCATGTGAATCTTCTCTCTTAACCTCAGTTTGCTTATCTCTAAAATGGGACAACTATGGTGCCTGTAGCATAGGATTGTCTCGAGGGCTGGAGAGTTAATGCACACAACACACTTAGACCAGGGCTGAGCACATGTGAGCCATCACATGTATTTTGTTTTTTAAATTAAAAACAAATTTTAAAAATGGGATTATAGGTACCTTTCCTTCCGCAGCGTGAGTTTTTCATTGCAGCCAGCTCTCCTCATGGGCACGGGGAGATTCTTCTTGTTCACGGCTGCAGGTGGCGTGCTCTGGGTCTGTACCTACGATTTATCCCCTTTTAATACGGGGAAAAGTCACTTTTAGAGAAAAGCCCCAGGACGAGGTCCTGAAGCAGACTGTGACCACTGTTGGTATCATTTTTTTCCCCAAGAAAATGCTTTGATTCTCTCCCTAGTGGCCCTGGGTGGCTGTGAGCAGCCCAGACTAGCTCTGGGGAGTGAGAACCAGGCTCTGACAGAGAAGGCAGCTGGGCACAAACACAATTTGGCCCTAGGGGTGGCAGTGGTTGGGAGAGGGTGAGTACAGAGGAGATGTGACCCAACAGTGCTGTGGGATAGCTTGGGCCCTGCAGAGAGGGGGCTTCCTGGAGGAGGCGGAGATCCTGGAGGAGCAGGATCTAGGTGGGATCTGAGGAGTAACAGGGAGTTGGACAGACGGAGAATGGGTTGAGGAAGATGTCCTCATGGCAGACATGAGCAAGGGAGGAATATAGGATGTCTCAAACTAAAGGTCCTCACCAGCGAAGAAGAGAGACCTTGAACACATGGATCAGCACATAGGCCTGCCCCACCAGCAATGAGGAGCCATTGAAGGTTCTGGAGAAGGGGAGTCTCCACGTTGTATGACCCGGAGAAAAGCTCTCAGCTTCTCCAGGCTTCAGCTGCCAGGCGGTTCTGGAACACACTTGGAGGACAAGTCGGGAGCTGGAATTTGGGATCGGGTCGCTTCCTCTCATTAAGGGGACCCAGAAGATGGGGGTAATCCCAGAGGTCAGTCCCTGCCTTCAGATCCCTGTTTCACAGAATTCAAACAGTTTCCTTTCCTTTTAGCCTGCCGGCTTTCCAGGGAAATCTGATTTTGCAAACATGTTTGCTTAGCCGAGGGGAAACGAGCGCTATGCAAACAATGAAGATAGCCCCTGTGATAAGGGCCTCCGGCAGTTTTGGCGTCCGGCCTGACTGTGAAAGAGGGGCTGGGGTAGAGGTGGTCCTGGTTCCACAGGCTGCCTGAGATGTGGAGGAGACACCAGACCTCAGAACGCCGAGCTGGGTGGGGCCTGGGGCTTGATCTTACGGACAGATGGGGACCCAGAGTCCCAGGGAGGGAAGAACCTTGGCCCCAGGCACCCAGCCCCGGGGGCCTATGTCTAGCTTCGGTGTTTGCCCACTCCCCAGCGGGAGGGCTGGGCAGAATCCCTTCTGTCTGTGGCTGGCTGTGCCAGGCCCACCCGCGCTTGGGGGTAGGTTTGGCTGGTAGGGTCCCTATCGGGTCCGCTCCAGGTGGGCTGTATGGAGAGGGAGGAGGGACTGCGAACTCAGAGTCCAGGAATGGGGCAATGAGGTCAATGGAGCAGAGGTGGTTCTGCCCCAGCACTGGTTTTGACCTTCATGGAGGAAAAAAAAATGAGAGAGGTCACTGCCCCAGCCATTGTCATGGAGACTGTGAAAGAGCCAGGGCTCAGGTATGGCCTATAGGGCCCAGGTGACAAATTCTGAAGGGGGGTGGGCCGCTACCGCACCCTATGCCTACCTCACTGTGAGCCCCATGGCCACTGTGGCACCTAGAAGCTCAAGGTGAGTGAGGGGGAGGGTGAGCACACCTGGAGAGCCTTTCTGCAGGAGCCCCTATGACATGACTGAGGCGGGAATAAGGTGCCTTGACAAGACGTTAAGAATATGAGCAGGGGCTCCTGAGGGGCTCGGTCAGTCACGTGTCTGACTCGTGGTCATGGCCTCAGGGTCGTGAGTTCAGGCCCCGTGTTGGGCTCCATGCTGGGCATAAAGCCAAGAAAGAAAGAAAGAAAGAAAGAAAGAGAAAGGAAGGAAGGAAGGAAGGAAGGAAGGAAGGAAGGAAGGAAGGAAGGAAGAAAGAAAGAAAGAAAGAAAGAAAGAAAGAAAGAAAGAAAGAAAGAAAGAAAGAAAGAAAGAAAATTCGAGCAGACCTGCTCCCAGGTATGATGGGTAGGATGCCTCCTTGGGAAAGGCTGGAGGTAGAGAGCCTTCTGGTTGGGGTGGGGAGGGGATTCTGGGAGGAGGTGAAGTGTAAGAAAGTTCCTTACCGGGGCATTCACATCAGAGTGACCTCCTGGGGACCTGCAGGCTGGTGAGGCCTGGGGATAGTCGGTTCCCGTGAGGGATCTCCACCCCTCGGATGAACAAGCCTGTTTTGCTCTTTGGCTGGCACTGTGCCAGGAGCTTGACAACCTCATAGAGCTAGTGTCTGTTCCCTTTTGCAGGTAAGGCAAACCCGACTCTCCCAAACTGCCTCGAAATGCCCTCAAGAGTGACGTTCCCTCCCCCTCTGCAGCTTGTGCTTCTTCTAGAAGCTGTTCACAGAAGGGAATTGCCACTGCTGCAGGGGACGGAATGTAGGGGGCATTGCTGGGCTGTCGGCACTCGTGGAGGTGCCCATGGCTTCAGCAGAGGACAAGGAGAGAGTACTGAACTCCCGGAGGCGCCACAGCCCCCCTCCATCAGCACCTCATAGGCCCCCTTTGGGAACCAGGGGTACGGATGCTTTCCCACATCATCGCAACCCTGCAGGAGACGTAGCCGCGTCCCTTCTGCTGGCTTCCACGGCCAAGGTCAGCTCAGCCAATGTATCCCACACCAGGCCAGCAGAGACGCACGTCTCCACCCGACTCAACCTCGAACGAGGCCAGTCAAAAGGCCAGAGGGTCTCAAAGCCCCCACCTTCCTTTTCCCGGTCATTACCCTTTCCTGAGCCAATCTCCCTTGTAGAATCTCTGAGCCTCAGTTTTCCCACCTATAAAATGGAATCATAGAAACAACACCGCCTGGACCTGTCATCTCTCTCCAGTGACTAGCATAGGCCCTGAGAAAACCTAAAAAACCAAGGTTCACTAGCTTCATGTCCCATACATGGCGAGGCCCTATCAGCCTCCTATCTAAGCCAGAGCCAGCAGCAGCCCATGGGAGGCCCTGCAGGGTCCAGATCCTGGCACCTCTACCTCCCAGCTGACTTCTCAGTGACCTTAGCCTGGGTCCCTGTGCCTCGTAGGGCCTCTGTGTGCCCCTGTCTAGAATGGGGACAAGAGCGGCACCTCTCTCACTGAGTTGTTTTGAGGATTAAGTTAAACTTGGCCCGGGACCTAGCACTGTGTTGGCGCTCCATGAATCTCAGGCATGAGTGCCGCAGAGAAGCGCTGCGAATGCAGGGAAGGGAAAGTGTTTCGTCCCGGGGGAGGCTGCATCCATCTCACTTTATTAGGATCATAAGTGCTTTTAACAAGGCGGAGAGCAGACGGCAGGCAACCCGCCAGCGTGCGCCAAGAACCCGAGCCCCATCCTCCGATCCCCTGACATCAAAAACAACAGCAGAAAAGGCCAAACATCAAAGAATGAACGGCAAGTCCAAACATTTCACTGTGCTCTTATCTTAATTAAAGCAAGTCATATGCGGGGGTTTTTGATGATACAAGTTGAAAAGCCAGGTTCTGGTTTTATTAGTTTTGCCGACACCCACAGAGAAGTTTGTGACTTGCCCAAGGTCACCTAGCAGCCTGAGGCCAGAGTCGGGGCCCAGGCCCAGGCCTCAGATGTTGGAGCCAGGGCTCCTTCCGTAACCCCTGCCTTCCCAGCCCCTGCCTGAGCAACTGGGGTCTGAGGCTAGAGCGTCGGAGAGAGACATTAGTTCATCCATTCATCCATATATTTAATGCTATTTACTGAAGACCTCGAAACTTCCAGGCACTGTTGTAGGCTCTGGCAAGAAATAAGACGCTCTAGGGAGGGAGGGGAAGGAAAGCAGATGCCAAGAAATAATGACATAAATATTTTGTTGCAATTACGGTAAATGCTATCCCCTGTGTTCCTTCTCTTCGAGTCCGAGCTCTGCGACTGCTGGGTCCCGGGTCAAGATGATGCCATGGAAGAGCTTCTAGAACACATTCCTGGCCCAAACCAGCTTCCCGCCCTTCAGACACTCACTTTGAGAGCCCAGCACCAACAGTGAAAAGCCCACAGAGGAAGCCCAAGCTGGCCCCAAGGAGAGGTCTACACGGAGAGAGACCCACTACCGGTCAGCTGATTTGCTTCATCCTGGATAGGACCCCCAGCCCGGATCCAGCAGCCCCAGGTGCTGAGCCTGAGCCCTGCCCGCATTGCAAACTCAGAGCAAAACAAAGGATTGTTGCATTTGAAGTCATTAAGTTCCAGGGCGGTTTGTTACGCAATAACCCACAGCTAAAATACCGCATTTCAACTGCATGGGGTGGGGGGTAGTCCAGGGAGGACCCCTATTTCAGAGCTGAAGAAACTCTTCAGCTCCTCTGAACTCCTCTAAAGAGGCTCAGAAAGTTAAAATGACTTGCAGAGTCGCATGGGTGAAGAGTGGCAAAACCCCGTCGGTGACTTCAAGTCAGCTCAGCAGCAGGGGGACCAGCAGCATTTCCATGAACACCTTCCCCACTCAAAGCAGCAAACTCCAAAAGCAGATTTTCAGCCCTGGGAAAAGGTGTCCGAGGGGCTCATTTTTGAGCAAGGGGGCTTCCACTATTCTTAGAGGTAATCTAGTATTCTTAGGTAATCACCTAGAGGAGTGTCTGCTGTTGGTTCTGTCCAAGGAAGAGTCCATATGGTCCTTTCTGAGGGGAGCAGACTCTGTTTTCCCATCTGCTAAAGGGGAATGATAAAACTGCCCCCGGCCGCTCAAGCTGCACCTGGAGAGGAGTTTCTTGGTTAGCATCCCCTGTCTTCCCCAGGGCTCCTTGTCTGCTGCTAACATTCCATTTGGAAAGAAGTGAATAATAGCTAGGACTCCCACGTCGGGAACTGTAGTGCAAGCAAGCCTATGGTAGGCTGGCAGCAAGAGAACAAAATCCACTCCTGAAAGCTTTTTAAGTAAAGCCTCCCCTGCAATATGTTGCTTCTGGGTCTGGAAGGGGCCCGGAAAGCTCCAGGCTGGGAGGCAGGAGCTCTGGGTACTGGTGACCCACTGTATAACCTTGAGCAGGAAACTGTCCCCCTCTGGAACCTGTGTGGACATCGAGAGGATGGGACAAATGATCTGGGAGATCCTGATGGCGTCCGAAGACAGGGACGACCAAGCTTCCCCACCCCCTACCCCCCACCCCCAGGAGCTCACAGAATTCAGCAATTGGCATGGAACGAATCCCTTGGGCTGTTTCTGGAAGCGATGATGTAGGTGAGCTCCACCGGCAAATCTCCTCCTCCCCCTTCAGCTCCTCCATTGTCATCAGCATTATTTATCTGGCTTTCAGATGGGCCACCCAGAGCTCCTTCTCAAGATAAAAATATCATAACTCAAAGCTTCCACCAGCAATGATAGAGGGCTGCACACAATGAGTCTGTTCCTTCGAGCTCTGAGTCTTGCAAAGCGAGAGGGTGCACTTCAGATGTCAAGCCTCATTCGCTCTTCTCAATAACCCCACAATGGGGCCAACGGTCATCATTGCTTGTCCGCAGATGAAGAAACCGAGGCCCGGAGAGGGGAAGTAAGCATCCAGGATTGCCGGGCTGGCGATGGGCATTCAGACTCAGGCAGTCTGCTTCCTCATCCTCGATTCTCAATAATCAGGCTGTTTTGCTTCCTGGCAACAAAAGTACTATTATTGTGATTCCGGCCGCCCCCACCCTGTACTGAACGCCTGTGTGCTAGGCATGGGGCGAGGGCTTTACCTCTTTTGCTCTTTAAAAAAAAAAAAAAAAAAAATCCATGCTGCAGAACAAATCAACCCAAAACTTAGTGGCTTAAAGCAATGACAGGTATTTATTTTGCTCATGAATTCACAGTTTGGGCCAGTCTCAGCGGGGACAGTGTGTTTCTGCTTCTGCCGCAATGACTCTAACACCTGCGGCAGGAGCAGCTGGGGGGCTGGCCGGACATCTCCTCTGTCTTTGCGGGGACTCGGGACCTTTTCCACAGTATCTGTCCATCCCGGCGTCCTCAGAGCCATCGGGTCTCTTACTGGGTGGCCCGGGAGCTCCATGAGACCACAGCGAAGCTGCAAGTCTCCTCTGACCCACTCTGCCATACTGTGCTAGGTACAGATGAGCTCGAGGACCAGTTCAGATTGGAGGGGAACGGAATTAAACCCCCAGATCTCGATGGCAGGGGTGCCCGAGGATGCGTGGCTATCATTCATCCCCCATGTTTATACCCTCATTTAGGGGTCTTTACAACAACCTTGGGAATTCGTTTATGCGCACGTGGTTCTGGAACCCCTCCTGGCACCCATGGCTGCGGTCCCTGGGAGAGAGCAGTGAGCGGGGATGGTGTTATACCCATTTTGCAGATGGGATAGGGGAGACGTACAAAGTTTGGGGGCAAATGAAAGGGCCCAGACCTTTCCCTGGGACTCTCTTTGATTCTTGACGAGCCTGAAGTGGGTGCTATGCTTCCCAGCCTTGAAGTGGGGAGCAGGCTTCCAGTCCTGGTCCGCGGGATGCTAGCTAGGTAGTCGCCCAGCACCCCACACTGCCCCCACTCGGCGTGCTCTGCCTCTGCCCATCATGGTGACACGGAAGCTCGGTCCCCGCGTCCAGCGGCACCCGTTGGGAAGAACCAGGCTGGTGGAGGAGAAAGCCCACTGGTGCTGCTAAGAAGCCTGCCCTGATGAGGGAGGGAAGGGCAGGAGTGAGGAGAATGGCCCAGCCTGAACCGATCACCACGGCAACCGCTGGGGCTGTCTGGAGCCAGCAGCCTGCCAGGCCTTGGCCCCACAAAACCCAGGAGGGAGGCAGAGGGGGCGGGCCCGGCAGGGCATAAATCAGGGAGTTCTATGCCCCTGACTCCGGGCAGACGATTTATGGGGTTGCTCAGAGCCCACTGGATGCACCAGGGAGAGAGGAGAGGATCTCCTTGTTCCCACCGCTCCGGGGGCCCCCCCGCTTGGTGAGGGCTGGGCAGGAAGAGGCGCCTGAGCCTGGGAGCCCCTCCAGGCCACCCTCAGTGCTGCCGGAGGCCCCTGCCCCCACCGGGCCTGTGCCGACCCCTTGGTGCCGCCGCACCAGCATGCTGCCCCCAGGCTGACATCAAACATTTTAAGAAGCAAGTCTTATCCTTAACTGCTTGAGATGCTTGCTGGTCTTTTCTATCCTATTTCTTTTGTAAAATACTGATCAGGACCCACTAAATTACTGTCATACCTCTTATCAGTTTGTGACCCGCTGTTAGATAAACACTGAGCCAAAGGAAAGCAGAGAGGAAACTGAGGCCCCTGAACAGCTGGAACAGATTTCACATCATCTCTTCCATCCTCCCCGCCAGCACCTGGGTCTGCCTCCAAAGCCCAAGCTTGTTTCGATATCCATCCAATCATCACCTCATCCAAGATAGAACCGGCTTCCTTGGGAGGTGATGAGCTGCTCGTCTCTGGAGTCATCCAAGCAAAAGCTGAACAATTCTGCTACAGTGCAACAAGGGCTCCCAGAGTCCATCAGACCCAATGTCTCTGAGCTCATACAGGATGGCAGGCAGGCAAATCCTGACCATGTGCCCACACTGAGCCATGATGGAAAGCCACGCAGGGCCAGCTGGGGAGGGCCGGGAGCTGCCTGCTGGCTCATACAGACAGGGAAGCAAGGATGTCATCAGGAAGGTGAGTGTGGCTGGTGGGAACCCGGCGGAGGCAGCAGCAGCAGCTGAGCTCAGCGCTCTCCCTGTCCCGGCATCTTTGCTCTCACCCACATGAACCTGAAGATGCTCATGTGCCTCCTGGTTGGGCTCCTCCTTGAACAAGGCCCCCCAGCACCCCTGTCGGCCTACCACCTGCTCCTGGAAAGGTCTGCTCCTCTCTGCTGCCCTCTCAGCCCTCTGCCTCCAGAAGGAGGTCCCTCTTCCCAAATCCTGCTGAGATGCTATGGACGGTGATTGATGGTTTCAGCTCCAGACTTGGGTGAACTTGCTCCCAGCCCCCGTTTTGCCCCTCACCAGTACATGACCTTGAGCAAAACACTTCCCCTCCCGAACCTGGTTATTTTGTCACTGAAGTAGGCAATAATTTCTGCCTTGGTATTATTGATAAGGGAAGATGTCCACAGTATATTAAGTTTAAAAAGGCATTCTCATGTTTGTTGAAAATGAAAACCAAAAACTATTTGTGAGTTTGCTCTTCATGGAAGAGTGTGGAAGGGGGCGGGGGCAGGAGCATATGGGAACAGGGAGAGGTGGAGGCTTTTTACTTCATACTCTATATGCTTCTAAATTATGTGGAAAACTTTAAATCAATAATCATGTATTAATTTTATAACCAAAAAATGGAAACTTAAAAAACGTGCTGCCCCTAACCCCCGAACATTTGCTGACCATCATCTTGCCCCCAGAAGGAAGGAATGTGGCAGTTCAGGCAGACATGACAATGAGGGGTCCCCCTCTCTCAGCCTGGGAAAAGGCTGTCTTTAAACTTCACACCAACCCCAGGAGGTAGTGGGTTGTTACTGCCATTTTACAGATGAGGACAGTGAGGTTCAGAGCTGAAGGCCTTGTCCCAGGTCCTCGGGGCTGGTGAGGGGTTCCTGTGCCTTTTGGAATGGGAATGAATTACCACTCTGGTGACCGGAGGACAGAACTAGGAACCAAGGCATGAAATGAGGGAAGTGAGGTCTGACATTGCCAGCCTCCACTGCTCCAGGCCTGAGCTGAGTCCTTTGGATCATGGATGGAATCTTCACGACCATCTCCATCTCCTCAGGGCATCCACATTGGTTGTTCCTTCTACCTGGAATGCTGTTCCATCAGATGTCTGAATTTTGGATTTTCTTAACACTCAGGTTTCCTCAGAGGGGCCCGCTCTCACCATCCAGGCTCACCTAGGGCCAGGCTGGTCACCCACACAGACCCTGGCCAACCACCTATTACCGTGTGCCCCCTTTCCTGCCGCAGGGGGCACAATGCCATCTCTGGCTTTGCTAGGTTATCATCTGCCTTCTTCTTGGAATGTCAGTCCTGCGAAGGCAGTCATTCAATGTACTCAGAATGAGTCCTCATGCATACAGCAGGCGCTCAATAAGGCTCTGTACCACCCACATCCCACCGCACCCCTTCCTTCTTGTGCACCTTGACTCCCAACACTTCTAACTGCCAGCACCTGCAATTCTCATCGGGGGCTTTTCCGGCCATCTGCACGTGCCCTGTCCACACACTGGTCAGGCCAGAGAGCTGGGGTGCCGTGTCCCCTGGAACATCCTTTAGGCAAGCATGGATGGAAACTGGTGGAGAAATACCCCAGCCCCTTCTCCTCAGCTAGGGGACTCTGAGTCCTGCTATATACTGTCTCCCGGTCCCCCCACAGCCCCCGGGGGAGCACAGGGCAGTTTCCCCCAGAGCAGCGACCTGTTGAGCTCCCACGCTGCCTTTTTGCTTATGCCCCACCCCCACCCCCAGCTGCTCTAGCCTCATAGGGCCACATAATAAAATACCACAAATTGCGTGGCTTAAAACAGCGGAAATGGATTCTTACACAGTTCAGGAGGCTAGAAGTCCAAAATCTCCCCTCTTCGGTGTCGCTGGCTTGTGGCAAAATAATGTCATCGTCGGTCTTGGCTGTCGCATGGCATTCTCCCAGCGTCTCTGTGTCTTCACATAGCTGTCTTCCCTCTGTGTGTAGCCCTGTGCCCAAATCTCCCTCATCTCATAAGGACAGCTGGCATTGAATGAGAGCCTGCCCTAATCTAATACTTCATCTTAACTTGATTATATCTGCGAAAACCCTATTTCCAAATACAGTCGCATTCACTGGACCCGGGAGTTTAGGATTTGAACATATTTCCTGCAGGGCTGAGGGACACAACACCTTCTCTGCCCCAGTCTCCCCTTCTCCAGGGATTTTCCTGGGATCCCTCCCCAAATACTTACACTCAAATCCTTGTCTTGAATCTCCTTCTGGGGAAGCCCCGCCTAAGACAAAAGATTTGTTGAATGAATGAATGAATGAATAAATGATATTTGACAGAGGTGGAAACTCAGAACAGTGAGAGCCTTTGCTCAGGGACTGACACTGACGCTGGTGAGCATCAGAGCTGGGACTCTGACCTAGGTCTGACTGTTTCCATAGCCCCTAAGAAGAGCGACGATGGAGCGCTATGAACAGCATGGTTGCTTTGAAAGGTAGTGAGCTCCCCATCCCTGGAAGGTTTCAAATGTGCCAGTGGAGATCGCTGCACAGGGCTGAGAGCTGGTTGGGTGACCTCAAAGGCCCGACTAGCCCTGACATTCGAGTCTGTACATTTTAAGAGCATGTGGTAAAAAGTCCAGGCCTCAGGATTGGAGAGCAGAATAACCTTCCCCTGACCTCCCCAAAGCTTGTCAGCAAAGCCAAGTTTCTCCAGAATCAGCCTTAATTTGATGTCTCTTCTTCTCGTTTATTAAAGGGATACAAAAGAGACAAAACCACTTGAATTGTCCCCCAGACGTGCTGGCTATAAATGTCTCCATAAAAGGGCCCAGCCTGGGCTGCAGTGCCCAGCAATTAGAGCCGCTCAGAGACCCGCCCAGCCAGCCTGCCCGAGGCACCTCTCCGGGCTCCTCCCTGCCCAGGCAGGTCACTGCCAGCAAAAGTTCCTCTGGAATGGCAGGCGGTAGACCCCAAGGCTCATCCAGGAGCTCAACCTACATGCGCAGTGTAATCTCACTCAAGCGCAAGGGCGCCCCGGCTCTGGGTGGGGTGGGAGGCATGTTCCCCAATTTCCTTCAAGGCTACAGCAAGTGCAGTTGGGAGAGCAGGGATGAGAGATGGTTTCAACACATGCTTCCAGCTTTAGGAAGAAGACGGGAAATGTCAGATCCTTGCTCTCCTCCTCAAGGGCTGTCATCACTTCCTACTGCTCAGGGAACAACGCCCCAGTCCCAGGTCTGGTTAGAGGAAGAATGTAAATGTAAGAAGAGTGTAGGAAGAATGTAATCTCAATGTTAAGATCTAGAACAATCTGTAAAACAGAACGGCAGTTACAAGAACAGACTCTGGTTCAAATCCGAGCTTCTCTGCTTAATAGCTTTGTGACTTTAGGCACATTGTTGGACCTCTCTGAGCTTCTGCATCCTCGCCTATCAGATTGGTTGATCATAATGGTACCTACTTCACGGGGTTGGCATAATGCTTAACTTTAGAGTTAACCCACGAAAAACCCCTAGCACAGAGCCTGCTGCCTGATAGGACCCAATAAAAGCCAAGTTGAATCCCTGTTGAGGACTCCCTGTGTGGCCTGCAGCGCGTAAGGCACATGGCATTGACGGTCTCATCGGACCCTCACCTCCTAAAGTAGAGACAGTCATCGTCCCCGTCTTGCCAGGAACAAAACTGGAGTCCCCATGGTATTCAGAATCCAGATTTCTCTGGTTCCAGGCCCCGGGGTCTAGCATGGCCCTGGGCAGTCCCCGGATGGAAAAGCAGGGTCCATGTCTGGGTCAGCCCCTCAGGGGCCACTGTTTCCTTCATTTGTTCCTTCTTCCCTCCTTCATTTGCTCATTTAACAAACACGTATGGCCTTCCCACTGCAACCCAGGAGCTGGGTCAGGCCCTGCAGGATAGAGGCCAGTAGGGGTGGGAAATGGGAGTGGGGGGGCTGTGCTCTCAGGGGTCCCACAGCCTACCTTTCCCTCTGGCTTCCCCCAGAAAAAATGGGCTTCAACCACAGAGTTGCAGAATGGACTGAACCCTCCAGCTGTGCTCAAATGCCTCTCTCCAGGAGGCTTGTCCCAGTCTATTCTCTCAATCCCATAATCGCGGTTAATGTTTCCTGGTATCAACTGTGTGCCAGGCATGGAACTGGATGCCATGAAGATTCTCTCTCTGCACCTGCCCCCTACTTGCACACACACTCACTCACTCAATCAATAATAAAAAAAGAAAAGGCACGGTCTGATAAGCTTTGACACTTGTCCGTACTTACGAAACCGATGCTATAGATGAGATGGTCCCTTCGTAATTCTTCCCCCAACAACTCAGGCAACTGCTGATCTGCTTTCTTTCACTAAAGATTACTTTGTGATTTCCAGAATTTTTATCCCAGTGGAATCATAGAATATGTGACAACTGACTCTGACTCAGCATAATTATATTGAGATCTATTCCTGTTATCTTGTATATCAGAGTCCGTTCCTTCCTACTGCTGCATACTATTCCAGTGCATGGACGGACCACAGTTTGTTTATCAATTCACCCACTGACGGACATTGGGTTTTCCCAGTTTGAGTCTATTACAAGTAAGGCTGAATGAGTATTTATGTACAAGTCTTTGCATGGTTCTATGGGACATATGCTCTCTTTTCTCTTGAGTAAATACCTGGATTATATGGTGCATATATATATATATATATATAATATATCATATAATATATATACTCTTTTCCAAAGTGCTTTTACCATTTTATATTCCCACCAGTGGTATAGGCGAAATATGGTTGCTCAGTGTCTCCCCAAGGCCTGATACGTCAGTCTTTCAGATTCTTGCCATCCTAATTTGTATCTCATTGTATTTTAATGTGCATTTTCCTAGTAATTAATAATATTGAACATCTTTTCACATTCTTGTTGACCATCTGTGTATCTTCTTTGGTGAAGTGAATGCTCAAATATTTTGCCCATCGAAAAAACTTGGGTTTTGCGTTTTCTTATTCATGGTTTTGAAAGTTTTTAAAATATATCCTGGACATAAGACCTTTACCAGCTAAATGATTTGAAAAATTTCCTCCCAGTCTTTGGCTTGTCTTTTCGTTCTCATAACTGTGCTTTTTGAATAATAGACCTTTTGGAAAAAAATTTTTTAAAAGATTTTATTTATTTGACAGAGAGAAACACAGCCAGAGAGGGAACACAAGCAGGGGGAGTGAGAGAGGGAGAAGCAGGCTTCCCACCGAGCAGGGAGCCCAATGTGGGACTCGATCCCGGATCTCCGGGATTATGACCTGAGCCGAAGGCAGTCGCCCAACCAACTGAGCCCCCCAGGCGCCCCTGGAAAAATATTTTTAAGAGAGAAAACTTTGTCCATTTTTTCCTTTCTAGATTGTGCTTTAGGAAGCTCATCTAAGAACTCTTTGCTTAACCCAAGGTCACAAAGATTTTCCCCTATATTTACTTCTAGGAATTTTATAACCTTAGATTTTACATTTAGATTTATGATTCTTTTTGAGTTCATTTTTGTATGGCATGAGGTATAGATGAAAGTCCTATGCTTTCGTTCATTTTTCTTTTTTTTTTTTTTTGGCATGTCGATATTCAATTGTCTTAATATGATTTGATAAAAAAAAAAAGCTACCTTCTCCATTCAGCTGCCTCTGCACCTTTGTCAAAAATAAGTTGTCCTTGTATATGTGGGTCCATTTCTGGATTTCCTTTTCTATTCCATGTATCCATTTGTCCATCTCTATACCAAAACCATTAACTTTAAACTAAGTCTTGAAATCAGGTAATGCAAGTCCTCTCACTTTATTCTTTTTCCAAGTTGTTTTGACTGCTCTAGGTCCTCTGTATTCTCCTGTGACTGTTGGAACCAGTTTGTTGATTTTTGCAAAAAGCCTGCTAAGATTTTGATGGAGAATGCACTACGATGTGGGAAGAATCAACATCTTCATAATATTGAATCTTCTAACCCATGAACATAGATAAATATGTTCTTTCTAGATTTTTTAAAAATGTTTTATTTATCTGACACAGAAAGAGAGAGTGAGAGGACACAGCAGGGGGAGCAACAGAGGGAGAGGGAGAAGCAGGCTCCTGGCTAAACTTGGAGCCCAATGCAGGGTCCGATCCTAGGACCCTGGGTTCCATCCCAGAACCCTGGGATCACAACCTGAGCCGAAGGCAGATGCTCAACTAACTAAGCCACTCAGGCGGCCCAGCTCTCCCTCCATTTACTTAGGTCATCTTTGATTCTCTCAGCAACATTTGGTAGTTTTCAATGTACAATTTTGTGTACCATTTTTCAATATTTTACATTTTCTGATACTAGCGGAAGTGGTGTATTTTAACCTCAATGTCTGATTATTCTTTGCTAATATAAAAAGATACAGTTAATGAATATGGATCTTGTATCCGGCAATCTTTCTAAACTTAATGATCAATTTTAGTGTGCGTTAGATTTTCTAAATACAGTAATAGGTCATCAGCAATATCTTCACTTCTTCCTTTCCACTCCACATGTCTTTTATTTCTTTATCTTCCCTTACTGCTCTAGCTAGACCTTTCAGTACAGTGTTGAATGGAAGTAGTGAGAGCAGGCATCTTTGTCTTTACCCGGTCTTAGAGAGAAAGCAGTCTTTCTTTCACCATTGAGTACATTGTTAACTGTAATTTTTTTTTTTGTAAGTGTCCTGGAGAGTTTTTGTAAGAAATGGCTGCTGAATGTTGTCAAATGCTTCTTCTGCATCTGTTGGGATGACCCAGAGTTCTTTTTTTTTGTTTGTGAATATAGTGAATTACATTGGTTAATTTTCATGTGGTAAGTCAACTTTGTATTCCTGCGGTAAACCCCACTTCATTATTCTATTTTTATACATTGTTGGCTCAAATTTGAAAATAATTTTGCATCTTTGTTCATGAAGGATATTAGTTGCAGTTTTCTTTGTTTATAATGTCATTTTCTGGTTTTCATAGTAGGGTAATTCTGGCTTCATAATGTGAGTAAGGGAGTATTCCCTCTTGTTCAATTTGCTGGAACAGTTTCTGTATAATTGATAGCATTCTTCCTTAAATATTTGGTGGAATTCACTAGCAAAGCTTAAAGTTTTCTTTGTGAGAGGATTTCTAGCTATGCTTCAATTTCTTCTTTTTTTAAGTGGGCTCCAATGCAGGACTTGAACTCACAACCTGAGATTAAGACCTGAGCTGAGATCAAGAGTTGAATGTTTAACCAACTGAGCCACCCAGGCACTGCTCAATTTCCTTAATACACATATAACTACATCTATTTTTCTTCGAACAATCTTTGGTAGATTGAGTCTCCCGAGTAATTTGCCCATTTTATCAAAGTCATTAAGCTTATTGGCACAAAGTTATTAATAATATTCTCTTATGAGTCTTTAAATATCTATAGAATTTGTAAGGATGTTATCTCTCTCTTTCTTGATATTTGTCATGGATGACTTCTCTCTTTCCTGACCGGTATGACCAGAAGTTTATCAATTGTATTGGTTTTCTCAATAACCAGCTTTTGGTCTTATTAATGTTTCTCTTGTTTTTCTGTTTTCTATTTCATTCTATTTCCTCTCTTATTTTCATCATTTCCTTTTTTCTGCCTACTTTGGTTTTGATTTGATCTTCTTTTCTAGTTCAGATCATAGAGTTCAGACATTTTTTCCTTTTCTTTTTTAAATTTTTTTCCTTTCATTTTCTAATATAGATTTTAGTGCTAGTGGTTTCCACCTAAGTACTACTCTAGTGGCACCCTACAAATTTTTTTTTGGGGGGGGGAATATATTTATTTATTTTTATTTATTTTTTTTTATTGTTACTAATTTTTTTTCCCAGTGTTTCAAGATTCATTCCCCATTCCCCACACCCAGTGCTCCCCGCTTTAGGTGTCCCCAGTACCCACCACCAGGCTCTCCCATCCCTCCATCCCCCTCCCTCCAAGTCCCTCAGTTTGTTTCTGTGTTCAAAATCTCTGTTGTTTCGTTTCCCTCCCTAGATTACCCTAGTTCCCATTTGCTTTCCTTCTGCCAC
>PITA01001280.1:0-143394 GCA_004023965.1 Spilogale gracilis
TGGCGATTGTGGCCATTGCTGCGATGAACATTGGGGTACATATGGCCCTTCTTTTCACTACATCTGTATCTTTGGGGTAAATGCCCAGTAGTGCAATTGCAGGGTCATAGGGTAGCTCTATTTTTAATTTTTTAAGGAATCTCCACACTGTTTTCCAAAGCGGCTGCACCAACTTGCATTCCCACCAACAGTGTAAGAGAGTTCCCTTTCTCCGCAGCCTCTCCAACACTTGTTGTTTCCTGACTTGTTAATTTTGGCCATTCTGACTTGTGTAAGGTGGTATCTCAGTGTGGTTTTGATTTGAATTTCCCTGATAGCTAGTGACGCTGAACATTTTTTCATGTGTCTGTTAGCCATTTGTATATCTTCTATGGAGAAGTGCCTCTTCATGTTTCTTGCCCATTTTTTGATGTGTTCATCTTCTTTTTGGATCTTGGATATCAGCCCTTTGTCTGTAGTGTCATTTGCAAATATCTTCTCCCATCACAGAGAATATTTTTGAATGAATATATGCATGAACGTTCACATACATGTCCATTCTACCTTTGTACCCTTCGTGGTAGTTCAATATTCAACTTGACAAACAGAAAAATCTACCAAGACTAAAGCACTTCAATAACTAAAACCTTGAGAAACAGCCACTAAGTTCATAGAACCTGGTTTCAATAAATCTTCACAGGGACTCAAAACAGAATGCAACATTTTTTCTCCTAAATTTTGCACATTCTCCAGGATTCTCTGATTCTATCATGATACCACTCCCCATCCAAAAGCCCAAGGAAGAATCTGCGGTGTCTTCCCCATTCCTCCCTCTCCTTTACCCACCCCCACATACAACAGTCAAGCCCTGAAGAACTTGAAAATCCATCCCCTCCTCTCAATGCTCAGTGTCACTGTTTTAGTTAAGTCGTGTTGAATAAATATCCTAATATCCTTGCCAACTCAACTTGCTATGGTACTTTGACTCTTATTTCCTTATTAAAGCTCAGCATTAAAGCACAACTATAAGAAAAAGATTGAGTTCATTATTACTTTGAATTACCATAATATCAAGAACATACATTTCTGATTTTTCCATCCTCACTAAGGTTACATTTGAGAGGACATGAAGGAAGAAAAGACAGTTTAAGCTGTTATTTTAAATGACCATTTCTTAGCATTGGAAGAAAAGCTAGAACATAATTCGGGGTTTTTAGCTTGATACTCAGCCAATTGTGTAGAGTGCAATCCTGTAAAAAATCCATCAATATATAAAATAAATGAAACAAAGATAGCCAACATCTTTTATGATTTTGGGATGTTAGCCATGGAGGACTTTTTGCTTTCAAACACATATTATAATTATTGAGATGATATTAGAGAAAATTTATGGACAACATGTGATACCACCTCTGGTCTCCCAATCAGAAAATTCCTTTTATCCTCCAGATTCCCAGAACACTTGATATAGTACATTCATTCTCATCCTCTCTAGTATGTGTTAAATTATTTCTGACTTTATTATATCTCCTCTACTCACCTGTGATCTCCTTGAAGGCAAAGCCTAAATGTATTAGGGAGTCTTAAGTCATTGGGGTCACAACATGAAACAATCATTCTCTTTTCCAATCACTGCTTTCAGCTGTACTCTGTTGAAACCCTCTCTTCTGTCCCCTGATGACACTTGGGTAGTGTACATAACCTTGTGGTTACTTTTACTAATTAAAAGTCCTTTCTATTTTAAAACTTCAATTTCATCTCAGGCACAAAGTTACCCTCCTCTGTCTTATGGGCTGGACATGTGATTTGAGAGAATTTGAGGGTTAGGGTGTTCAGTAATTTTTCACTTCCTTCCTTTTCTCCCTCAAGACAGGCTTGTAGCTTTTCAACTGTTAGAGAAGAAATGAGGGGAACAAGGAAGGCACAAAGTTTTCCTTACTCAACTAAATTGTTTGAATCTTCTCATTATATTTGCTGCTTTCAACCACAGATGCCCTTTATATGGTGGGCATTTATGTGTTGACTCTCCTGAGAGGCTCCCTCCAGGGCCTTGTGAAGTCTCCCCTTCTGTGAAGCACAGATCTCTTCTGTGGGAAACATGGATTGTCTCTCTCGCCCCTCACTCAGCTCCCACTGGTGTTGCAGTCTCCACACCAGCAGACAGCCTGAGTTGATCTATCCCAGCTAATTGTGCAGCACCCTCTCAACCTTCAGGAAAATCACAACTTGGGACATGTCAAATGATGAGAGCACTGATTGCATGGTTTCTAGCCTTTCTTAAACTTTACCAACTCATTCTCACTCTTTTTCTTCTACTCAAGAGTCAGACCCATTACCTAAAAACAGTTAAACTAAGGACCATGATGACCATCGCCCCTTATTGTGGCTGACCCCAATCTTACAAGGGAGGTGCTTATCACTTGACTTTGAGGGGGAAGAGGTAGGGTATCACTTCTCACTTAAACACTCTCCATCAGCACAACTTATAGGCTCTCTGCCTTCTTCCTCCCCATCATCTCCTTTGTAATCTGGATGAGA
This sequence comes from Spilogale gracilis, assembly GCA_004023965.1. Lineage (NCBI taxonomy): Eukaryota > Metazoa > Chordata > Mammalia > Carnivora > Mephitidae > Spilogale > Spilogale gracilis. The sequence goes on from PITA01001280.1 coordinate 2,518, forward strand.
AAACAAGGAGTGCTTTTGGTGAGGTCTGTCTTGCGGCCTGTGAAGGTTGCCAGCAGCTCTCTTTAGGTAGTGGGAGCCCCTGCATCTTTGTCCTTTACTCTGGACTCTAGGTGGCTCTTCTGCAGCCACAGGAAGAAATCCTGCACAGAATCCTCTCCTACGTATAAGTCGTCCCTACTTCCCTACTTCCCTACTTCCCTACCGCTTCATAACAGATTGCCACAAACTCTGCAGCTTAAAGCAGCATACATCCACCATCTCACAGTTTTTATGGCTCAGGAGTCTGGGCACAGTTTATCTTTGACCTCCACTCAGACTCTCAGAGGGCTACAATCAAGGCATCAGCTGAGTTCCATTTGTATCTGGAGGTTTGACTAGTGAAGAACTTCCTTGCAAACCTACTCAGGTTGTCACCAAAATTCATTTCCTTGCATGTATACAACTCAGCTACGTTTTCTTGCTTTCTGTCATCCAGAGGGCACTCTCAGCTTCTGGTAGACACCCTCAGTTCCTTGCCACACAAATCCTCTACAGACCCACCCACAAACTTCAGATTATTTCTTCAAAACCAGTAGAAGTATCTCTCACTCCAGTCTGCTGAGTTTCTTACATAATATAGCCCAATGATGGGAGTGACTACTACATCACCTTCACCACATTCTGTTGTTTGAAGAAGTTACAGGTGCCGCCCACACTCTGGGGAAGGGGATATACAAGGTTATGGCTCACTGGAAGCCATCTTAGGGCATGTCCACTGCACACAGGTTTCCCTCCTTCCCTCAGAATGTAGACGATATGTGCAAATCTCACCATGTTGAGTGAGACAAAAATGATTACAGCAAACCCCTGTTCTTGAGAAGGTCAGATACAAGTAGAAAAGACAGTCCCTTTCCATTTAGGAAAAGAATGCCTAAATTGTGGCTTGTAATAAATGCCTGCATATAGCTATGTACAAAGCAACAGCCAGAGCCAGGGCCCTAATTTTATAGAATGAAGATGGAAAAGGTTCACAGAGAAGATGCTGTTTGCATAGATTTTTGAAAGAAGAGGGGGAGAAGGAGGGCCCACAACATTTACCATAGAGCTTTACCTGTATCAGGCATTCACCAAATGTGTTGAATAAAAAGCTAACAAAAGTCAACAGAGAACTAATTTTCCAAACGAACAGAGTAAAGACGTAGAGAAACACCTGACATCACAGCAATTCCAACATAAAAATTTGCGTAGGGTTGGTGTTGAAGGCCTAACTGGCCACAAACTGCACAAGCCTTAAGAACTGGAAAAACTTCAGGGCGCCTGGGTGGCTCAGTGGGCTAAGCCTCTGCCTTCAGCTCAGCTCATGATCTCAGGGTCCTGGGATCGAGGCCCACATTGGGCTATCTGCTCAGCGGGGAGCCTGTTTCCTCCTCTCTGCCTGCCTCTCTGCCTACTTGTGATCTCTCTCACTGTCAAATAAATAAATAAAATCTTCAAAAAACAAAAAGAACTGGAAAAACTTCAAAAGTCGGCCTCCTCATTTTATGCCTGTGAAGCAGCATAGGTAGCCAGAGAGTACAGAGCAGAGGAATATGGTCTCAGATCGAAGGACAGGTGAGTGGAAGGACAGTGCTCAGGGCAAGGGGCTAACAGAACACTTGTCCAAGAAGGGAAGAGGATAGAGCTGTCCAAGCTGCAGCTACATAGGTGGTTCTAGACCAGTGAAATGCAGATACTCATCCACTTCCAAAAGTTGTATTTTCAGACAACCTACATGTTCATATAGCATATGGCGACACCATAACTGCCTTTGATCTACCCAAGAAAGACTTTCCTCCATGAGCTGACAAATGAACACTTTGAACTATTTAATAGTAGTGTTTGCCAAACTCCTTTCTGACAATATCACCACCTTAGGCTGTACACTAGTGTTTAGGCATAAATATGAATAAAATATTGCAAAGATTTTTAAACAGGTTCTGGGGAGCCCCCAGAGCGGCTTCGGAGAGCCTGTGTTCCTCTCCTGTTTCTGGTTGGGATTGCTCCGTTTCTGTATGCTTCACAGACTGGGATCCTGGGAAGAGCTTATTTGAAGAGAATTCCATTGTTAGCTTGTTTTTTCCCAAAACCACTGCTTTATTATATTTTGTCCTTTTTTTAAAATAAAAATGGGAAATTGGAAAAATGTCTTGACCCAAGTGCTAGAAAACAAGCCTCATAAACATATTACAATCAAAATTGAGATGGAAATCTTTAAGCGTACTCAAAACAGCAGAGCTTCATTCCAATTCAATGTTTCATAAACATAGCATAGGCTAACCAGACATGTGATTAATTGTGAAGGGAAAGAAGTGAAAGATTAACGTACAAAATATCGTTAATAATGTATTGTTGAAGACTGTAACTAAAACTGAAGATGTTGGGGGATTTCATGCTATTTCAAATTCTTTGGAATGGGACTCTCACCCTGACATGAATGTCTGTGTCTTTCAAACATTTGAGGTTAATATATACATGGGTTTTTTTGTTTTGTTTTGTTTTGTTTGTTTGTTTTAATTTTTATTTTTATTTTTTTTTCAGTGTTCCAAGATTCATTGCCCATGCCCCACACCCAGTGCTCCAGGTAATAGGTGTCCTCAGTACCCACCACCAGGCTCTTCCATCCCCCCACCCCCTCCTTCCAAGTCCCTCAGTTTGTTTGTGTCCAAAGTCTCTCATGTTTTGTTTCTCTCTCTGAATTACCCTACTTCCCATTTCCTTTCCTTCTCCTACTGTTCTCTATATTACCCCTTATGCACCACAAGTAAGTGAAACCATGTGATACTCGACTTTCTCTCCTTGGCTTATTTCACTCAGCATAATCTCTTCCAAACCAGTCGATGTTGCTACAAAAGTTGGATATTCATCCTTCTGATGGAGGCGTAGTATTCCATTGTATATATGTACCACATCTTCTTTATCCATTCATCTGTTGAAGGGCACCATGTTTTTAGCGATGTGTATGTGTGTACAAATCAGAAGGCTATCTGCAAAACCAAATGTGTTTTCATTAAATAAATTCAGGAGTCAATGGCTGCCTCCAAGCAATGCATCTTGAATATATTACTCTCAGCATCTACAATATACAACATATTCTTCCCTTTGATTTTAGATTAACTTTCAATATCTATTGCATAAATTTTTGTTTCAATCCAAATCTGCTTTATTTTATTCTTAATTCTGTCCTTTGCTTTCACTAATAATTCTAATCAATTTAACAAATCAAGAAAAAAAGCTTGAGAAAATCATGGCAATTATTTCTAACGCTGGTCTTGCTTTCCTTTCCTGCCTGTTTCATTTCAAATTATTTAAAGTTTAGAGAATTTCTGATCACCACAATAAAAACAATGCAGGGCCTTGTTATGAGGAAATAAATTTAATGGACACTCACTTTGCCTTGGCAGTGACAAAAACAAATATTAAGACAAATAGAATCACAGTGCAGGGGCATGATATCCCCCTTTGAACATTATGAGAAGGATAAATTTAGGAAGCCTTAATGGGCAAATACTTTGATGAGCAGTGTCTTAAAAGCCTACTTTTCCGGATTTCCACTGTCTTCCTAGCTACTGTCTTGCATTTCTTTGCGTTCTTAGTCCTTCCAACAAATAGCCTGTTTCTCTTCAAATATTCAGCAATACAATAGGCGTAAAACACCTATCATGGGCATTACACCATCCTGTGTGCTATGGGTCCAGTATTGAGCTTACCTGAGAGTTTGTAATATAGCAGGGGAGCTAATTCATGTAATCTAAGAAAATATGAAAATATACAAATACTTAAAGAGAGAAAAAGATGAGATTTTTTGGAGAAGGTAGCATTTGAGCTGGTTTTGAAATATTGGTAAGATTGAGACTTGCAAAGATGAAGGCATCCCTAGAAAGGGAACTCATGAATAAACATGCCAAAATGATAAAGCACAAAATAGTTCAGAAAATGAAACCTAGAACTTGGGCTTTGCAAACTGAAAGACTCAGTTTTGAATTCTAGCTGTTAAGCCAGTTCAAACACCTTCTTGGAAGGCACAAAGAACTCTTTTCTCTGGGACCTGGAAACATGATGTTCAGATGCAGACATTACTTGGGTATGATGAGACACATTATCTCCCACACTGCCCCATTCTTTCTTTCCCACTTTGTGCTATGTTTATGCTTTGTTACACAGACACATAAAGTCACCTGCCCAAAGGCAACCATGTTTCAGAACCTGGATTCAGACTGAAATCTCTTACCATTTCAAAGCCTCCACTCAGCCAAGATCAAGCTGCCCACATCTCCTTACCTCCCCCACTAGAATCTGTCTCCTCTAGTTTTAACCATCCTGGGAGCCCACCGTAAAGGCATCCACCCACACCTTGCTAGGCAACCAGCAGCACTGGGAAAAAAAGAAAATGCACAAGCTTAATTCCACCAACTGACCTTTGTTCTTATTACTTCTTGGCACCATTTAAGTCACAAACAAATAAGCAGCTGCCATATGCATTTCCTGGGTCTAAAATTCTCACGTGTGTCAATTTATAACAACATGAAAAATGCCAACTGAAAAGAAAATTCAACTTCCTGGGCCCAGTAAAATAAGAAAAGGAAAGAGATATTAAATATCATAATGACTCGTTTTACTACACTACATCAAGATATATTCAACCTCCATTTGGGAAATATCTTTCCAGCCATGGCAGGGAAGAGACAGTGAACACCCCCTTACCAGTACGTAATGAGCTACTCCACAGTGAGAGAAGTCACCTTCTAATAGTATGTGTGAAGCCATGATGGCAGTCTTTTCTAGGCATCATTAACATGGTATCTTAGCTCAAGCTGCTGTAACAAATTACCAGACTGGCTGGCTTAAACAACAAACAATTATTTCTCACAGCTGTGGAGATCGGGAAGTCCAAGGTCAGGGAGCTTGATAGATCCAGTGTCTGATGACAGCCAGCTCCCAGGTTTGCCAATGGCCATATTCTCAAGCAGCCTCACACAGCAGAGAGCAGAGAGCAGAGACAGAGACAGAGACCAAACCCTCATCCACGAAGATTCCCCTTTCACGATCTAGTACCTTCCAAAGACCCCACCTCTTAATACTATCACATTGAGAGTTAGGATTTGGAGCTGTGAATTTGAGGGAACACATACATTCAGTCTATAACTTGTGGTCTTTACAATCACTCTATAATGAAGGTTTTTCATCTTCCTTACATGTGAGGACTCTCAGCTCAAAGACAAAGTGATATGCCTAAAGTTGTATCACAAATTAGTCTCCAAGCAAGAAGCAGAAATTGAAACCCTAATTCCTAACCTCTTGTCCCCATACAGAATATGTCCCAGTGCCAGTCCTTCAGAATCCACTCCACAATGACTACCCATCTGACCTCTCCTTTCCAAACTCTACTCTTGTTCTACCCTAAACTAATTCACCAAGGGTTGAGTGTTCACAACATGCTAAGCACTGTTCCAAATGATTTACAAGCATGAAACCACTGAATTTTCACAACAGCCTGATGAAGTAGACAGAGTCAGTCCTCATAATGGTCATTCTGACTGATTATGAATTGTATCTATCCTGCCTGGTCAGTGCCATGCCAACCAATTGCTAAATACTTTTATATCACTCCTATATCACACTATAATTATACCTGCCTGCTAGATGGGAAAAGTGAAGTTGAGTGTTTAAGGTGAGACAGCCAAGGTCACATGGTTGGGAAGTGGTATCAACAAGATTCAAACCCAGGACACTTTGGTGGGAAAGCCCATCCCCACACCTCACTCCACACTTCTGTGAGGCCTCTGCCGATTCCACAGGAGCGTGGATTCGGATAGCTCATCTGCCTGCCATGTACCAACTCTGTGCGCTCAGATGAATAGGTAGCCTCTATGAACTTATATTTCCTTATCTGTAAAATAGGGCTACAACATCCAACTCAAATATTTGTCTCGAGGTCTACATCTAAACAACTATGGTCATGAGCATGGCTGACTTGTGCCAGTCACTGAATTATTATTAATGTTGTTGTTCTTATTACTTGTTACTGTTTTTATAAAGCCTCATACAAAAGGCAATTAAGATTCTTTACTACTTATTTACATCATGGTTACTCAAACCTAATGTGTCTTCCTAGGCCTCCATCAACAATCACATAAATAGGAAATGTGTTTCCATTCCCCCATGCTCCTGATCATGCTAGTCTCCGTCTGCCTTTCTCATTTCTCCACCAACGAAAAAAATTTCTAATAAATGTCCAGTTCAGTGTCAATGTCACCCTTCAAAAAAAGCCTTCTCCAATCCCTCTACAGAATTAATCATTTTAAATTACCAGTGCACATTATCTTTACCTCTAGAGAACATTTTTTTCTGTCTCTTTTTATCATTTACTATTCATTCATTCATTCATCTCCCTTGGGGCTAGAACCTCTTTCATTTATGTCTTCATCTCCCAAAAATCTAACTGGATATACATAAGAGAGGAAAGGAAGCGAGGGGGTGAACAGAGAAGAGATGTCCAGAGATGAGCTCAATGGAGGATAAGATGGGATAGACACCGGGTGGAGCCCAGGGAGAACTTCTAATTGGCCAGGGCTATTGTGTCACCAATATCTTGGATGTCATGCATCAGAATAAACCTTCTGGGCTCTTGTTACACCCTAATTAGGTGGTTGATTTTAATCAAGTCAGTTTACTTCTCTGGATCTCTATGTCCTTGCTTGTAAGATGAAAGAAATGCACTGAGTCTCAAGGGACTCTTCCAGCACTCAATTCCATGCATCCTTGCCCACCTCCAGATACACTGCCATTGTCCCTAAGCTTGCAATGATCAAATTGTGGTGTCACTGTCTGACTTCTCCATGAAATTCTGAGCACCTGCAAGAGATGCACCATGCAATGGATCTTGGATCTTGTTAACTACTGTCTCCCTTGCAAGCAGTGTTGGACCTGGCATTATTTTGCTGAATGAATGAATGGCCTGAAGGAATGAGGAGTTCCAACAACCCGAGACCAAAAATCCAGGCCCACGCAGATGGTGGCAATGATTTTACGGTTTCTGGCGACAGAATTGCCCTGTATGTCTCAGTTCAGTGGGGCAGTTCCAGTTTTTGCCTATTGTCCCAGTGGAAGTATTATAGCATCCCCTTTCTCCCTACAAGTGTTCCCACTGGGTGATCAATTCAATGGTTACCCAGAAATGAAGGAGCACCCAGTGTTCTCAGTACTGACCATGCACCAGTTGCCTCAATCAGCCATTCTCCATGCATGTTCTTTGCCAACCTGCCTCAGAACCCCTAAAAAAAATTGAGGCTCAGAAAATTGATATAAATAATTGAAAACCTCAAAGCCACTGATAAGGAGAAACTAGATTCACATCCTGGACTCTCTGGATCAAAATTCCTATGCTTCCTTCACTGCCATATGGTTGGATCATGGGGAAGAGCAGAAAATGGGAAAGGTCATGGTTCTCTAGACTCAGGATAGGTGTCTCCCACTCTTGCATCTTTTGTTACATTCCCTCTATTCTTAATTTCTTTGCTGGATCCTGTCCACTTCCAAACCCCAGGATGGCCACAGTTTCAATTTTGTTGGTGTAAGCACATCTCTCCCCTTTCTATCACTCTTTTTCTATATCTCCCAAGACTAAGGCTATAAGAGAGCGCTTGTGCTCTATACTCAGAGAGAAGAAGCCACAAAGTTCTTGAGTACGACACGTGGCGGGAGTCAATCTTCATGGTGCAAGGGAAGATGTGTACAGAACAAGCAGACTCAGAGGCAGCACAGCACTGGGGTTTCTCCCCAGACACAGCTGCAGTAGAGAAGGATGTGGGCTTCATGAGTCCGCCTGTCTGGGTTTGAGTCATGATTAGCCACTTCTGCCTTTTTGATGTTGGCTGATTAGGTAGCTACTCACAGCCTCAATTTCTTCGTCTGTAATGACCCATTGCTGCTGGTTGTCACAAGAAGACTTGTTCTCCGCAGCCACTGGTAGAGAGGGATAGTGCAGTTAGAGCCTAGGGTCTTAGGGCTCCCCTGTCCATGAACTAGGTTTCCCAAACAAATAAATCCTTTGTCCTTTCCCTAGACTCCAACGCATCCTCCAGCTAGAACCCAAGGACTCTTGAACCTCCCTCTCTCTAATGTCTCCACTATCTCTCCTGGCCGTCCTCTCACTCTGAGTTCATGGCAACGGCCTTCTGCTTTGCCCTTCTCCCTTTCCTCCACCAATTTATTCTCCACTCTGATTCCAGATGGATTTCTTTTAAAGTGCAAATCTATTCATATCACTTGCCTACTTAAAATTCTCCTGTCGTTTCCTCTTGCCCTCAGAAGCAGTTCAAACTCCTTGGAGAGAATTACACAGCCAGGGTGCCCTCAACCCATCATTTCCTGCTCTCTAGCCAGAGTGAACGTCTCTTCATTCCATTAAGGGGCCACACTAACTCCTGCCTCAGGGTTCTTATGACACTTTTCTCTGTTCTTGGAGTGTTCTTTTTCCCTGCCCATCCTCCACCCCACTCACTCACTCATTCCTCTGCTTAACCCTTCCATGCCATTTAAATCTTAGCCTGAACCTCATTTTGAAGATGAGCCTATTCTCACTCACCCCACATGCTAACAAAGGTCACCCAATTACATGTATTAAATCCCCTCATAAAATTCAGGCCACTTGAAATGACTCATTCTGAGGTTCTCTTCACTTCCAGATTGAACCCCCATGGAAGAGGAAACAACATCTGACTTACATCTTGCTGCATCCCTGCACAATAGGAATTCAGAGACAAGGCAGAAATCCCATTTATTCATCCACTCATTCATTCATTCATTCTTCAGTTCTTTCCATTGTGGTAGAGTGGGCATTTCTTTCCTCTTTCCATCATCTTCTCTCTGCTACTGTCTATAAGAAAAGACTGTGCCTTATAACACAGAGAGAAGAAATACTCACAAACTCTTTGAGAGTATCAGCAGCAGGAGTTGACCCCCACAGCGCAAGAGGTTAAATGTCCCAGAGGCCCTGAAGCCAGACCTTGGTGAGAACTTCTCTGTCTTTACCCTTCCTCTAACGGCAGCATGTGAAACCCTCACTCTGTCCCATACTCCTTCCCAGCAATGCGATCTTGTGGAGCTGGGAATGACACAAATTTAAGGCAAAATACAGGAGAAGGCAGAGGCTTTAAGAAAAGAGCAACAAGGGTGCCTGGGTGGCTCAGTTTGTTAAGCAACTGCCTTCCGCTCAGGTCATGATCCCAGAGTCCCGGGTTCAAGCCCCTCGTTGGGCTCCCTGCTTGGCGAGAGGTCTGCTTCTCCCTCTCTCACTCCCCTTGCTTGTGTTCCCTCTCTAGCTGTGTTTCTCTCTGTCAAATAAATAAACAAAATCTTTAAAAGAAGGAAAGAAAGAAAGGAAGGAAGGAAGGAAGGAAGGAAGGAAGGAAGGAAGGAAGGAAGGAAGGAGGGAAGAAAGACAGAAAGAAAGAAAGAAAGAAAGAAAGAAAGAAAGAAAGAAAGAAAGAAAGAAAGAAAGAAAGAAAGAAAGAAAGAGGCAACAAGATGAAGATGGCCTAGGGCTCATGTAGGAAGACAGTGAGGGAAAAGAAGTTCTGCATGGGCCCTAAGAGACTCTATCTAAACCCCCCAGCTAGAAGTGGACTAAAGAAGCCACCCAGAACCTCTGCCACCCTGTAGATTCTGGATAGTTTGGAGCATAAGTACTCCTTAGGCCTGCGATAAAAGACTGATTAAATGTTTGCCCAAATTCCCTGTATATATTGTAAATAGCTGATCATGTTGTGTGTAGTCTTCCTTTGGCCAACACTAATAGCTATCCACTAGAATTTATGTGTTCCTTCTTCAACAAGAATAGAATTTAAGTTGGGGTAATGTAGGTTATGCCTACCTTTCACAGGCTCCTGTACAGCTAGCTATGCATGCTAAGCGTACAACTAGGTTTAGACCAATGGGATGTGGATGGCAATGACATGAGGAACTACTGCAGCATGGCCAAGCCACTGACTCAGAAGAGCTTCTATTTCCTTTCCCATGAACAGCACCACAGAAGGACTATGCAAATAAGGACAAAGCCTTAAGGAATGCACAGAAATAACATGCAAGAAGGAACCTGGGTCTATGAATAGCCACATTAAGCAGAGCAGCCCACCAGCCTCAACTGTTCACCTCGGGAATGTATCATGAGAGTACAATAAACTCATCTCCTTGATTACAGCAGGTTAGCCATTATCTTAATCAGCAGAGTTCGGGTTTGTTGGTTTGGTTTTTTTCCTATGTTATATATGCAGAGCTGGGTTTATAACGATTGGATATGTGAAACAACAAGGAACTTCCTGGTGGCGCCTGGGTGGCTCAGTTGGTTGGGCGACTTCCTTCAGCTCGGGTCATGAAGACCCGAGACCCAGGATCGAGCCCCACATTGGGCTCCCTGCTTGGTGGGAAGCCTGCTTCTCCCTCTCTCACTCCTCCTGCTTGTGTTCCCTCTCTGGCTGTGTTTCTCTCTGTCAAATAAATAAAATATTAAAAAAAAAACACACACACACAAGGAACTTCCTTTTTTTCTTAATACCATATAGCAATTCTAACAATGCTCCCTTGGGACTCACTTAACCAGGTAAAGCCATGCATGTTGACTATCACACACATCGAATTTAAATCATTTTGAGGCTCTTATGAAAATATATGCAAACCTTATATCTATAGATCTGTTATGCCACAGATGATATGCAGATGGCATTCAAGGTTCACCCTAAATTCTGCCTCCTCCAAGAAGTCTTCCTTGAACTCTCCCCCTACAGCATTAACAGTCTGCCTTTGCTCAGCCCTGCCATGCCATCAGTCTCCCAAAGTGTCATCCACTTTCTCAGAGTGGCATCTCTATATGACTTCTCTCCTCTTCCAGGTTGTAAACTGATGCAACTTTACTTTGCCTCTTTACTCACTGACTTATTGAGGACATATGGTGTGCCAGGTACTGTGCTAGGTGTTAAGGTCAGAACAAAAAGTGACACACATGCCTATCCTCAGAGTCTGGTGGAGGGAGAGAAGGACACTGCTCAGAAATGACAATACATAGCAAAGTGCTACTATAGTGACATGAACAAAATAGTATGAGAATAGAGAAGACAAAGAACAACTAAGCACTAGGGAGATTTGGAAGTCTTCATGGAAAAGGAGGTTATGTGACTAGTTTGTAATATCTCACGCACACATCCATTACGGTTTTTGTATATCAACCAGTAATAATCATAAAATAATGCCAACACATTTCTTCTTTGTATATTGTTCCATTTGATCCACACAACCAGCTCTGAAAGATGGGTGTTAACACTGTCCTATTTTTATAGATGAAAAAAATGAGCTTCATAAAGTTTGGTGCTCTCAAGGTCATGAAGTGAGTGAATGGATCTAAGTAAAACTCTTCAGATTCAAAAGTACATGAGTTTTCCACCCCATCCCCTTTTAGTCTAGTTTGTTGGGAATTGACCATTCATGCCAATGATTTCTCTGGCTTTGAGTTGTCATCTCCCTGAAATGCAGCCTTCCTCCTCTATCCCTAAGCTCCATACAGTATGGTTTCCAAAGAGAGATGCCTTATATCTTCCCAGTGACTGACCTAAGTAACCCACAATATCAGAGCCCTGGACCCTAGTTATCTGAGAGAAGGAATCAGACAATGTATTTTAAAAACTAGTGACTCCACCAATTAAGCTGTTATGGATTTAAATTTCCCACTATAATTGTTCAAAAGTCTATCCTATTAGAACAAAAGTCTATCCTATTAGATTACTAAAAGTGGTGTTAAATATGCAAGAACCAAAAATACATATAAACCAAGAATGGTAATCAAGGATATAATTCTTAACCCTGTTAGCAGGGCAGAGTTAGGGGGAAGGAAACTCAAGCTAAGACAACATGGGATATTTCAGTAGTTTAAAAAAAAAATGGTTGAAGCATATTGCAAAATTGAGATTTAACCATTTAACTACAAACATGATAAAAATAAAAATTTGTGCATGAAAGTAAATATTTCTCAAAGTTTACCAAGGCCTTGACAATGAATATAATTAGATAATGGTCATTTTTCTCTATTCCCTGAAGCTTTAATGTGCACATGTTATTTTTACCAAGAGAGAGGGTGGGGGACATCAAAAAAGAGAAGGGAGTATTTAAGTATCCTAAGCAATATTAAAGAGGAAAGGATAGAACAAGAAACATACAAGCCATATAAAGTCCAGGAGAAGGGGGTGGGAAAGGATAGGGTGGCTGGGTTATGGAAAAAATAAAAATTAATAAAAAAATTTTTAAAGGTGACTGAAAAAAGCATAAAGTCCAGAAGAATGTTGTCAGAAAACAAATCCTTAACCTTTGTGCCAAGAATCTTTGGGCTGGTGAATCCTAGGGAGCCCTGTTCAGAATAATATCATTCAATATATGGAAGAGATGCAAAAGCTTATAAAAAAAAAAAAAGCACATTATATTGAAATATAGTTAACAAAGCATTAAAAAACACAAATTTGAGATTAAGTAATGTATGTGCTTCTTATTGATGCCTGGAATAATAAATAGTGGGCCTAATAAGAAGTAAGTGATAGTAAAGAAGTATAATGAATAATAATAATAAATAAGTATAAATGATATTTCAGGACACCAGCCACAATTGTAACAGAATGTGAAAGTATTTCTAAAGACAATGTCCCTGGTGTTGCTAATAATACTGTGGTGTGTCATTCACCTTTATCACCAAAGACATCCTAAAAAGCAGTTAGCAATAAACAAAAATAATGGTGCAGTCTTTTTCCATCCATGCTCATGAACTAAGGTTGGAACCTCTGTTTCAGAAATGCTATAGAAAGACCGTATTTCCAAATAATGCCATTTTAGCTAGACAGGAGAAGTAACATTAGTTAAGTGCCTACTATGTACCATGGACTATAATATAAAACATACTCATTATAAATCCACTTTTCCCTTTACCCTCCCCAGAGGATATTGAGAATGATAATAGGATAAGGTTGGGGAAAAAAGGCTCCTCTGTTGAATTGGGGCAATATTTAATAACATTAAATAACAGCCCAAACAACCATCCTCTCTCAAGGTTAAATTCAATTAAGCAACTCACTCCTAAACTGCTATGGTCGACTGCTGTAAGAATCCAAATGTCTATGTTTTAAAAGGTAGAAACATGGAACAGAAGCCTGGCACACAAACAGAGTGTTGATTAAGAAGGGCAGCTGCCCCCACCACATCCATAGTGGGAACAGCAACAAGGCTGCTGTATAGAATGGGGAAGGAGGGAAGAGGTTGGTACCTTTAGATTCTGAAAAGGGGGTGGGGAACACCTAAAATATCACTCTTACATTCTCTCAGAGATGCTCTGGGTGGAAAAGAAAGATCCCAAATTTAGCAGTTGTTACTGAACATTGACCTTCTGCCCAGCAATGATCCACCAAAGAGTATGGGACCTCGTCTCTGTCCCCAGGGAATTCTACCCTGCTGCAGAAAGTCAGACACACTACTGGCTTTACAATGGACTTGGGCTGAGGCTCTGTGGGTAGATTCTGGATTCTGTTATTTGGGCCTCTTTCCTAGGGCATATTAAGATATTTAAATAAGAGGCCATCTTGTGAAATGTCTTCAATCTAAAAGCAAATGTTTAAATTGTGAGATCAAAGAAAACCAGAGGCCCAAGAAATTCAATTTAAATATAGTAAAAAAAGCAACTGGTTATGGAGGGTGATGCAGACAAATGGGGTCCGGTTGTCGAATCACTTTATTTATTTACTTATTTATAGGACTATCTTGATGCAAGACAGGCCTTACCTAAAAACCTGTGTATCTGTAGGTGAATCGGCACAGGAAATGGCATGTAGCACGGAGCTCAACAAATATTTGCTGAATCCAAATTGATTTTCCTAAGAGCAGACTCCTCTCCTCCTTACCCAGCTGTAAGGTATCCTGCAGGTTTCTGAAGCCCCCTACGCAGGCAGGCTAAGCCTGAGGCTACAGAGAGAACAGGGTCAAGGTTAATTAGGAACAGCCAAAATTCCCATACTGACAGGATTCAGGACTTCTAAGGCCAAGTCCTCAGAGTTCATGTACTCCAAAGTTCCTATTCCAATGAAGAGGGAACAGGAGCCTAGGGGGACATCCAAGGACTTGTCCACCGGCTTGGAATGGGGGTGGGGGATTTAATCAGTGAAGCATCCAGGTCTCTTTGCATATTTAAGTTCCATTTTCTTTTTTCTTTTTTTTTTTTAAGATTTATTTATTTGAGAGAGAGAGAGAGTGCACACACAGAGGGAGAGGAGGAGCAGACTCCCCACTGAGCAGGAAGCCCAATGCAGGGCTCCATCCCAGGACCCTGAGATCATGACCTGAGCCAAAAGCAGACACTTAACCGACTGAGCCACCCAGGCTCCCCTGAGTTCCATTTTAAAGTGTGGAATATTATTTGAATTTTCAGATAAGAGCAAATGCGGAAACAACCCTGCAACTGCAGTTTCTTTGACTACACCATGAGCTGTTTCTCCCAGTTCTCCATGCCCTTCTCCCACTGGTTTGGCAGCAAAAGAGCACACAGATGGTGACAGCAATAGTCGCATGGGCAATTGGCAGTAAGTCTCCCCCTCGAAGGGTCTGGGACCTGGCCTGCAGGGGCTAGAGATGCAGATCCCATCCAGCTAAGATTCCTAGTAGATCAATAGCATTGTTAGTAGGAGTCCCCTGAAGGAAGGTGCCCATGGCAACGCTGGCATTTCACGTCTCAGATGGTCCCCTGCACTTCTAAAGGAGTTAGATCCAGAGGGCAAAAGGCCAGGGGAAAAGAGGGGGCCAACCCCCCCTGGGCAGTAGGGAGGTTGAGACCAAGGAGCAAGCTCTGTACCTGGGAGTGACTAGCAGCGGTGACGCCCTGCACAGGCTCCAAGGGCTGTAACCTTCAGAAAAGTCAGACCCTGCCACAACAGGGCCTCTGAAGACATCAGCTTTGACCCTACAATAACAATAGCTACCACATATGGCAGTCCCTCCTAATTCAAAGGGGGTGTGTTCCAGGATCCCTAGGGATGCCTGAAATCGTGGATCGTACCAAACCCTACATATACTGGGTTTTTCCTCTGCATACACACCTATGGTGATGTTTAATTTATAATAAGGTACAGTAAGAGATTAATAATAATAGAACAATTATAATAATATACTGTAATAAACTTAACATGAATGCAGTCTCTGTCTCAAAATACCATATTGTACCTTCTTCTTCTTCTCCTCCCCCTCC
This sequence comes from Spilogale gracilis, assembly GCA_004023965.1. Lineage (NCBI taxonomy): Eukaryota > Metazoa > Chordata > Mammalia > Carnivora > Mephitidae > Spilogale > Spilogale gracilis. The sequence goes on from PITA01001280.1 coordinate 17,798, forward strand.
TCCTCCTCCCCTTCCTCTTCCATCTCCCACTCTTCCTCCTCTTCCTTCTCCTCCTTGTTTCCTTCTCCTCCTTCTTCTCCTCTTCGTCCTCCTCCTCCTTCTTCTCCTTCTTCTACTTGTGATGACATAAGATAACAAAATGTGTGATGATATAAAGTGATGATATAAAGTGAGCTGAATGACATTGTCACCGTGACATGGCGGTAGGCAAGTTCCCAGGCCCTGCTCCAGGCTCAGTGGGTAGGAAATTGGGCAGGGACCCGGCAGTCCATGTTGTAAACAGCGTAGGCTAGACACTGCTGTAGTTGGTGGAGATACCCTTTAGGATGCCGCTACAGTGGCCCCAGAGAGTGTTGAAAGGACCCCAAAGTGGGCGCTGGTTACAGTTCCTGTTATAGGAGGATGTGAGCAGCATTAAGAGGCCAGAGGAGCAAGTCATGGTGACCCAGGGAGCGAGTGCACAGGAGGCACAAGGAAGCTGGTTGGAGTGAAGTGCTGCTAGCTAAGAGAAAACACGGAAGGTGTGGGAGCAGGAGAACCAGTCTTGTATGCTGGGGGGCCTTCCTTCCCCCCAGCCCCCAGGCCCTTCTGCAGTTTCATCCCTGGGCAGCTCGATAGGACCATCAGGAGCACAAAGATAGGAGCAATGTCAGGGTCTGTAGTCGTTCCAGGAAGTCTGCAGTCAGTGGACCCTCAGGAGACAAGCCAGCCCTAGAGATCAGTATTTGGGAATCACCAGGGGTGTGGTGGTTACAAGCCGAGCTCAGAGCCACGTGCCTGGACTCGCGATATCCATGCTGTGTTTCCCAGCCCTGGGACTGTGGGCAAACTTCTTGGCCCCCATTGCCTCATCTGTAAAATGGGGGTAGCAAGAACAGAACACACATTTTAGGGTTGCCATGAGGACAAAAGGAGTGAATAAATGCAAATGTTTTAGAACAGTTCCTGAATGGTGGTATTAGCATCAATTATTAGCTGCTGTTAACATCCTTATTATCATTTTTATTATCCCTGAACGTGGAGAGATTTGAAGGGATCGGCCAGGTCCTCTGAGATGGGAGGACTACTGGGCTCCTTCGCTCTTTCTGAATTAGCAGTGTTAACTCTGGTCCTGACATCTGGAGCCCTGCACTGCCCTCCTCCTTCCAGCCTACACCTCTTCCTTCCTTGCCCCCACCATCACCCACCCCATCGCTGTCTTCTCAGATACAATGAGTTGCAACTACATAGGATGTCAGGACATATTCGGTGGGTGGCTGGGCTTGAAGACAAATCCCCGGGAGGAGAAAAATATTTTTAATCCATATACACTGTGGATAACCTACTGGGTAGGAGAGCCTGGGAGGCAGAGTCCCTGGTTTCCAGGGACCCCTGGCTGGAGGTGAAAGGCCCTGGTGTACATATTCCATATCAGCACCAGTGAAAACAGCCAGGAGTGGCGTACAGAGAACAGCAAGAGGCTCAAAGGAGAAGGCTTTATCTCTGACTAGAACCCTCCCTCTCAGCCCACTTAACAATTTGTGTTCTCACTCTAGAATTATCAAAGCATAAGAAATCTGCTATTGGAAAAGGAACTGCCAAGATAGCACAGACTCCTTTTTTTAAAAAAATGTTCCATCTTTTCTGATCCAGGTTTCCAAAGCAGGACCGCTGGCAGGAGGGGCAAAAACACAATCCCAGCGCTGATGAGCCATTCTCCTAGAGCATGATGGGAAATGGAAAATAGCCCACAAACAAAACAACATGGGACAGAACCAGAGCAGATGCCTCCAGCGGCTTGGGCTGATTGCACTCCTGGTTTCAACCCTGATCAGTTGGATAGATGGATAGACGAAAATAGAATCCCAGAATGGGTTCTGGGAACTAAATAGAAAAAGAAAGGCCCAGAGGCACAGACAGAACTCCCCCCAGAGATACAGAGGTTGTGGGGAGAGGAAGAAAAACAGCAAGAGGAAGAGACATAAGACCCCAAATAAGAAAACTGCCATGGAGGAAGGGCCTAGGAGAGTGAAGAATGATGGAGAGAGCTCATAACTTCCTTTTCAGCTGGGCCAAAGGAGCAGAGAAATTGGATCATGAAAACTGGCAAGAGAAGCTAGGAGAAGGGCGGGGAGAAGGCAGTGTGTCTGATGACCCAGCCTTAGGCTTAGAATTAGATGATGATTCTCCCCAACAGGGCGCCAAGGTGAGTGATCCTCTGATTAGGAAAAAGTGTGTTCTATCATCCATGCAGGACAAAGGCTTTTTTTTTTTTTCCTTTTTTCCAACCCGGAAAAAGGATTCCCTCTCCCCACAGGTCCCATTCGCTGAGACCTGTCTGGGCAAACTGAAGTCTTCAGTAGCATCCCATACCTGCACAGGCTCTTTGGGGGGGAGGAATAATGAAACACCTTATTGTTGAAACAAATATCAAAGTACAGACGGACTGCCAGCCAGAAAAATGGAGGGAAATCTCCTCCTACTGCACCCAACCCGCACGAAAAGTCTTTTCGAAACTGGGTGCTCTTTTGATGTTGGGTTTTTGTGGGGTTTGTGTTTGTTTTGTTTTGTTTTGTTTTTTCTTTTCTGCTTCTGTTTAGAGTTCAATGTATAAGTTCATTGTTGCATTTTAGGAGAAACATATGCTCCTATTATTAAATAGAGTTGCTAGTGATTATTTCCTCAGACCATCAGAAGGGACGCCCCTTCCTCATTGCATTCATCTTAAAATATAAAGCTTATTTGTTTTTATTTAAAAAGTAATAAGTACAACTTTAGGAAAAAGATAAAAGGAACTAACACTAGTCCCACAACTCACAGAAAGTCTTATCAGTCCTTTTGTATCTATATACCTACTCTTCCATTTTTTTTTTAAGATTTTATTTATTTGACAGAGAGAAACACAGCCAGAGAGGGAACACAAGCAGGGGGAGTGAGAGAGGGAGAAGCAGGCTTCCCGCTGAGCCGGCAGCCAGATGTGGGGCTCGATCCCGGGTCTCCGGGATCACGACCTGAACCGAAGGCAGTCTCTTAACCAACTGAGCCACCCAGGCGCCCCCCTACTCTTCCATTTTTAAATGTCTTTCCTGAAAAATTACTCGCAGTACAGCTACTTGAAATTCTTTTTAAAAGGATATAGTGGATGTATGCTGCTCTTGGCTGCCCAACAGCTGTGTTACTTTCCTTTGATAATTGTGCCCATACCATCTTTTGGGTATTACTTTTCCATTGACTATACCCGGTGAGAATGTCACTTGAAAAGTCCTGAGGTTCCCCATAACCATGGGGAGGGAATCTGACCCAAGTTCGGCCAATCAAATGCTGCCTTGCTGAAATTTGAACCTTGAATAAAGTGACCAAAAAAATGCAAATGGTTGAAATGCATTCAACCCTGTGCGATTTCCAAATGGGATTGTTTTCTTTCTACTTCTACACCCCAAACCCCTCCAGAAATACCTTCATTCCTGAACCTGTTTCTCCAAACTTGTAGTCAATTCTATAAATTCCACCATACCCTGGCAGCAAATTTCCTTTTTGTTTCATGCAAGAAGAGTCCATTTCTGTTGTCTGCAACTAAAGAGTCCTCTATGAAAATGTGCCCCAAAGGAGCACAGGGACCAGAATACAACAAGGACAAATCTGCCAACTGCTTTGCTACCACTTAATAAGTATTGTCATCCTCTCAGGACAGCACACTGCTATTACCCACATTCCTTCCATGGAGTCAGAACCAACCTCTAATGCCAGGATGCTGACATAGTAGACTGGTTGCCCTAAAGACCTTGATTTTTCACACCTACATGTAAACAAGCTCCTGACAATGGGACATTTTAGCAGCTCCTCTACGGAGTTAGAGTTTATTCCCCATGCTTAGATCTAGGCTGGCCTTGAGACTTACTCCAGCCAATGAAACACTGCAGAAATGAAGGTGTGCCCATTCTCAACCCAAAGGCCTTGGATGCTTCTACTCACTCTTTCGAATCCCAGCCTCCTCTACAAGAAGAAGGCTAGGTTTGTCTGCTCGACTGGAGAACTACATGAACCAGATGAGACACATCCTGATGCCATGCTAGACCAAACAACTCCTGGCAAAGCTTCCTGTGACTGCAGACCCAAGAAGTGAGTCCAGCCAAGATCAACCAAGCCTCTCCTATAGCCACAGGACTACCCAGGTGCCCTGTAGACTTGTGAGCAAAATAAATCCAATATAGTGTGTTTTAAAAAAAGAAAATAAAGAAATAGTAAAAGTTGTTATATTATCTGAACAAAATAATAAGGGAATATGTTGTGAAAAATGTAATTACTTGTGGAACAAAGTACCATCAGTTGAAACTCTCTTAGAAATGCCATTAAAAAATAATAATAAAAAATAAAAAGATTGTCCTAACTAATATCTCAATTGATTTAGCAGTGTTGATAAGAATATGAGTCCAGAAAGTCTGATTTAAATCCTCATTCTGGGGACACCTGGGTGGCTCAGTCAGTTAAGCGACCAACTCCTGGTTTTGGCTCAGGTCATGATTTCAGGGCCATGAGATAGAGCCCCACATCAGGCCTACAGTCAGCACAGAGTCTGCTTCAGATTTTCTCCCTCTCCCTCCTCCCTCTGCCTTTGCCCTTCTCCCTGTTCTCTCTCTCTAAAACAAATACATAAGAATATATTTTTTAAGATTTTATTTATTTATTTGACAGAGAGAAACACAGCTAGTGAGGGAACACAAGTAGGGGGAGTGAGAGAGGGAGAAGCAGGCCTCCCACCAAGCAGGGAGCCCGATGTGGGGCTTGATTCCGTAACTCCAGGATCATGACCTGAGCCGAACGAAGCCAGACACTTAATGACTGAGCCACCCAGGCGCCCACAAAAATATTTTTTAAAAATAAATAAAATAAATAAATCCTCATTCTGCCACATAATATCCAGGTGACACTGAGCAATTGTGCATGGTTTCCTCTACTATAAAAAAATGAAAATAATAGGACCAACCTCAAGAGTTGGACCATATGTGAAGGGTTTAAACAGAAATTACTTAGTATAACGTTAGCCATTATAAATATTATTCTTCTGTGACAGTTTGCTGTTCAGAGTCAGGAAGCTTGAAAAAAATCACAATCTTTTATTTCTTTCACTCAGTTTGATTATCTTTGCATTCTAATGGGAATAGTAGTTTTACTTAACGCATTACTAATATAGTTGGGCTTCATTCTACATATTCTACTTATTTCTCTCCTATTTCTTTTGAATTCTTGCCTCCTTTTTGAATATATTAACTACTTAATTTCCTTCTTTATTAAATATATTTATATATCTACAATTTATAGTATATCCTTTAAGTATATATAATTTGCATACATAATTTATAATATATATTTTATGCATATAATTTATAATATGTATAGTGTCATTCTTTCAGTGGTTACTTCAAAGGCTACCACATGAATCCTTAACTAATTAAAGTCTAAATGAACATTTCACCAGTGGACAATGCCAGTATGTAGACCCCTTTGACTTTTTTTCCTGTTCCTCCCCCTCCCTCCCCACCCTACATTTGGCTGCTGGTGTTATATTTGAAACTCTGGGTAATGTTATCCTTCTCCAGTGGGGATTTGTGTTGGCTTCTGTCAGGAACCTACACTGAAAATCTAACCAGAGATTCTCAGAGATTCAGCAGAGATTCAGTCTTGAGGGCTGGTTTAGCTCCAGTTCCTCTTTACTCCAAGTAAGGGCTTCTTACTGGGACTTCCCAACCTCAGCATTGTTGACATTTTAGATCAGATCATTCTTTGTTGTGAGAACTGTCAGTGCATTTTACCCACTAAAAGCTAGTAGCATTCTCACACTTGTGACCACCAGAAATGTCTCCAGGCATCATCTAGTATCCTCTGAAGGAGCAGAAGTACCCCCACTGAGAACAATTGTCCTAGGATGTAGCCCTACAGGATCCCCATCAAAAGCTCCCAGCCTCTGAGACTGTCAAACCCAATCACTTCTCTGCCCCTTTTGTTGTCCCTTCCGGATGAGGGAGAAAGCTGCTCTCAACAGGGAGCTCACCTCTCCTGGACCTCCTCTCACAGAGCTTGGACCTACAGGTTCTCCCTTCTTGTAGCTTCTCCAGGACCTTCTTACAGGTATTTGCTTGCTTTTCTAGTTCTCAGCCCAAACATCAGTCTGAAATGACCTAGTTTATCATTGTAGAACTGAAGAATTAACAATCACTTGGAAACAAAATCTTTAAAAATTTCAGTTGAATATAGATACACAGAACTGAATGTTTTCTGCAAAGTTCTTTAGTACAGGATACAAAGAGGGAACAAAATACTAATAATAGACCTATTCCTAGAGGAGTTTGGGGCTGGATAGTTCTTTGCTGCTGGGCACAGTCCTACGCATTGTGGTTTGGTCAACAGCACCTCTGGCCTCTGGCACAAACAATAACAGTACCTGTCCTTAGAACAATTTACTCTCCGGTTAGTATAACAGCACATCCACATTTCAAAAGCTAACATAGAAAGACTTCAGTTGAGCTACAAAGTACATACACATCTCCTCCCCCCCAAAAAAGCACGTAGTAGAAACCTGGGGCAGGAGATGTTTATTACAAACTCGATTCAATCTTTTTGCCGGCCATGTGACCTTAGCCAAGTCAAAGTTCAAGGCCTTCTACAAAATGAGGCTATGGGATTAGATGACCCATCACTGCAGTTGCTTCCATCCCTGACTGATGAGGAGTCCATTAGATACCAGGTTTGTGACCATTCAGAGCACTAAATACAAAGGGATATAGCATGTTTATGAGAAATCAGTCATATATGATTGATTTATTCCCATTTCAAATGAGGTTCCTAATTGAGAAAGTAGAGGAAACCCATCAGACCTGGACTTTGTGGTTTTCAGATATATTTGAAAAAATACATCAAAATGTCCTTCTGGAAAAGTATGGCCTGGTAAAAGCAGGATAGTTTGGACAGTTTGCAACTAAGTGATTGCCATGACCCAAAGAGTTTTCAGTGGCATGTGGCTGTAGGTCTCCAAAGGTAGTCTCTGATATTGTAACCCCAGGTGACAGCCACCTCTGCAGGCCTGTTGCTGTTCTGTATCAATGATTTGGATGACAATCAAGAAAGCATTTCACCAAGTAGATGGGTGTTTCAAAGATGGAATTCACAGATAAGGTGAACTCAAAATCAGGTTCTTCTTACTCCTTGGATGGCCACCTTCCTCTTACAGATGAAGTATTCCTGCAGTTTTCTTCATCCTTCCTGCCTGCCTCTGAGTCAGTTCACCTTAAAGCCTATGTCATTGCCCACACCACCTGGACCCTCTGACCTACAGAGCTCCATTCTGCATTTACTCCCCAGAGTATCCCTAACACAAGACAATTGCGTGGAGCAAATTTTTACTGAAGTTTTGGGAGCAGCAAAGGATATTTGGAGCACAGAGCAGAAAACGACTTTAAATTATAAATCAGGTACCAAAAATCTGGAAATATATTTTCCTTTCCCTGCCACAGAAAATGCCTTCTGGGGGCACCTAGGTGGCTCAGTTGGTTAAGCAACTGCCTTCGGCTCAGGTCATGATCCTGGAGACCCGGGATCGAGTCCCACATCGGGCTCCCTGCTCAGCGGGAAGCCTGCTTCTCCCTCTCTCACTCCCCCTGCTTGTGTTCCCTCTCTGGCTGTGTTTCTCTCTGTCAAATAAATAAAATCTTAAAAAAAAAAAAAAAAGAAAAAAGAAAATGCCTTCTGGCTTTGTGGCTCCTCCTTGTGCTTCAGAGCCTACAGAGTTACTCGGTTTCCTTCACTGCCCCTGTGTGAGGTTCCTGGGTCCCTGACAACTTCTTGTCTTGTCTGCAATTAGATATTCAAAATTGTGCCTTATTTTACCACACAAGTGTATTCTGGTGTCTACTGATCTCGTCCTTACCCATCCAATCTATACCTCGGGTGGGCAGGAAGTGGTAGGAGGAGGCTTGCTTTCTTCAACCGAAAGGTCTACCAAGGTATTTTCCTTTTTACCCAAGAGATAAATTTTGCCTTTAACATATGGTAGAATTTAAAAGTTCTTCTCTGACACTGGGATTCTATGATTCCATGGTTTTACTTGGTTTTTCTTCAAAGGGCTAAATTCTTGGGAACAATAAGCACTAGCTAACCCCATAGTCAAGGATGGGAGGGTTAAGGTTCATAGGTTGTGTGGACCAAAGGTTCCTAGAATACAATGACAGCTGTCACGCATTTGCAAATCTTCTTTCTTTGAGCATTTGTACAAACCCAAATGTACGCTTATCCTCATTCAATAAACAGAAGCTTAAAATCCAGTAGAAGCATGAAGCAGTGACAGAGGATGAAAGAGAGTAAAATGATTTGGAGGAAAAAAAAAATACAAGCACTGATCTACAGGCCAAGGAAATGAAATGTCCACGCCAGAAAAAGGAGTGGACTAAATGAGATTCAGGATCTGGGTCCCAAAATACCACCCTCTCCTTTCTCTCCCTGTTTGGTGCTGGTGGGGAGCGGCAGGCTGCCAGCAGATATTTGCATGCTCTAAGTGTTCCACTGGGGAAGTGGGAGATATCAAGACAGATGGCTCTAGTAAGTGTGGGCGAATCTGACGTCAAGTTTATGAGCCAAATGGCGTTTTCCGAGTTCCCCTCTCCAAATCCCTTCTATAACGGACCCACTAACTCAAGCCATGCCCTGCTTTTGAAGCCTCCCTTGTGTCCCTTATCAGAGTCAGAAAGCTGACTCTTGGAGGTTACGCACAGGGTGCCTGGTGAGGCACTGTGACTTCAACAAATGTAGCTCTATGAAAGCCACCAAGGGGTCTTCCCCCGGCCCATTGTCCCTCCACTTACTCAGTGAGCACTTCTCAATACCTACTATGAGCCGAGCACTGTGTTTGCACTAGGGAAACCATCATAGCTCTGGAGAAGAAAGATAATAAATACATAAATAATATTGAGGAGTCTGGCTCTGGTTTAAAAAGTAAGTGTGGGGCATCGGGTGGCTCAGTCAGTTAAGCATCTGCCTTTGGTTCAGGTCATGATCCTGGGGTCCCAGGATCAAGTCCCACCTTGGGCTCCCTGCTCAGAATGGAGTCTGCTTCTCCCTCTGCCCTTTACCCTGTTTGTGCTCTCTCCTGTTCACTCCCTCTCTCACATACATAAATACAATCTTAAAAAATAAGATAAAATAAAATAAAAAGTAAGTGTTATTTTTGAGGACCAATCATAGGCAATTCCCAAGACCCTACCTGGCAGACCTCACAGAGGAAAGTTGCCCTCCTCACACCTGCCTGGAGACAGCCAGTGCAATACAGCCTCTGAAGGGAGATGCACTCAAGGACTCCAGCTCCTCTGGTCACACTCTTTGTATATTTGCTTTCCTAGCCAAGCACTTTCATTCCTAGGTTTCTTTATATCCAAGATCTTCAGGTACCCCTGCCAAGAAGTCCTTATGGGGGGAGAAAAGGGAAAAACTTGAAGACCAGTTTTTCCACTCTGACTGAATACCCAGTAGTTTATCACTCCTTGACCTCCCCCTCCCCACTTCTGTTCCTCTCTACCTCCCCCTTCCTCTTCCCTCTCTCCACTTTCTCTTTCCCCCTTCCCTACTCTCTCTTCCCCTGCCCTTCTTCCTCTCTCTCTACTAGCATCCATAAAACTGCAGGAACTTTTGCTAAAGGCTCCCTGTTAAGAGCTCCCTTGAGGACAGATGACCCCATGCCAGTGCTGATCCACATAACTCTCCACCAGGACGCCATTCCATGGGGGAAAATGGGATAAAGGGAATCAGCATTTTCCCTAGCTTAGCCTCTTGCAGACACCATTGTTAAGGTTTCCTTGTTGCTCTCATTTTGGTTCCTTGATGCTTTAATCAACTATTCCTATACCTGGCAGCTCAGCACTCTCTCCTTACTTAGGCTGGGCTCCTGACAAAAATAAATAAATAAAATAATTAAGTAGAGTAATAAAATATCAGGTGGAATTTGGGGTGTTTTCTCAAAGCCCCAAACTGGGAACCACAGGTGATAAAGAGAGCCCACTCCACTCCCCAAGCAAATTCTAATGAAGGTATAAACGTATAGCTCCACCACTCAGGATTGTCTAAGAGGCAGCCAAAACCAGTCTTTGGTCCTCTGATGCACAGTCCTCCTGTTTTACCCAAAGTGCATATGAGGGAAACCTAGAGATTAAAGAATAGAGCTGCAAGTAGGTGGTAAGGGGATTCTCTTGTCTCCGGTGCTGCCATGGCACCAGAGCAGAACATGATGACAGAATTTTAGGGGAGCTCTTAAGTATCCTGGTGAAGAGAAATCAGAGAAAAAGTGCAAAAGGAGAAGATGGCTGCCTTGGGAGTAGTCTGGTTTTCTGGAGAGCTGCAGGACAAGATGCCTGATGCTTCCAGGTGGGCAGAGTGGGCCAAGTGGTCTCGAGAGGACTGCCCAGCAGAGTGCCACCATACTAGCAGACAGAGATGGTGTGAGGGAAAGCACTGAGAAGGAACCAAAGGGACAGGGATTCCCAGGAGGGGAACTGGGGAGCACCCTCCACTCAGGGTGAGAATGGCAGGAGACCACCAGGAAGGGCTTGTCCCAAGAAAGAAATAGCTGTTGCTTATCCACCTTGACAGCAGACACCTAACCATCTAACCATCAGGCAAGAACTGCAGACTGCACCAGCTACCTAAAAATATTTTCTTGTGCCTCTCACTTCACTCTCAGCCTGACTGAAATGCCAGTGGAAGTCCAGTGGGGATTAGGTAGAAGAAGGTGAAAAATGGAAGATCAGACACAAACCACTATTTTCTCTGGCCTTTGGGCACTGGGATACTGGCCAACAAGACCTTAAGTTAAGTGTGAGCCTAAAAGCCTGGAAAACACCTTAAACTGGATGAGGAATTTAAGTTTTGACATTAAAACTGGACTGGACTATTTCATACCTAAAAACTAGATGATCTTAATATGCAAATTTTACCATAAAAGCCATAGGATTTGCTTGTAATATCATCCTTGGCAAATCCTTCCCAAGCAGGTTTAAAGCTGTGGTAGGTGAAGAATAAAGTTATTTCCTCATCTTATCTTACCAAATATAGCTTGTTCCAATGCCAGTTAGAGAAGCAAAAAAAGAAGCTGAGAGAGAGACAAACAGGGATGAAATCTGCTTTAGAGATTGCCACGTGGGAAGCTGAGGAGGCAAGCAGTGGCAAGAGGAGACATCTCTGCGAAGAAGGGGAAAGATCATTCCAGGCCAAGGAAGGTCATGTGCAAAAAGGCAGAAGAGAGGACACAGTGGAACTCAGAGATCAGGAGCAGGACAAAGCCTAAAGCTGATGTTGGAGTCATTCTATGGGAGGTGACATCATCCGCCTTAGAGTTTGTTTCAACTCCCAAGGCATATTCCAACATATATGTTAAGATCCCATTCACCACTGTTTGAAGAACAGATCAAGAGAAGTTAAATTGCAGGTCATTAGAAAGACATAATGTACTTCTTAGAAAATGCCAAATAAATTCTCAGTGGTTGATTTTCTCAAATTCACAAATGCTGGAAATCATAAAAGACTGGTGGTTGTGGGTAATTCATGTGTGACCAAAGCAATCTATTGGAATTTGACAACAAAAACAACAACAGAGCAGAGAAGACAACATTCTCATGAAGAACTAGCATGTATAGTGAAGACTATGTAACAACTCCATCCATATACATCCACATATTTCCTCCCTTACCCACCCGGAAGCTCAGAGCTAAATTTCATGTTCCAGTACCAGTAATTCTCCCACCCCTCCTCCCTTTCTACACACACACTTTCTGCTCTTCTTTGACATGATTTCAGCATGAGAATGCACTTCTTGGTTCTTCATGAGCCACCTCAAATTAAATTTAAGGATTTTTTTGCACAACCTGTCACAAAGAAAAGAACGCGATTTTTTCTTTTAATAGTTTAAAAAACAGGCCAAAAAAATACACCACCAATTATCAAAAAGTGTTTTGATTCTTTTTTTCTCACCAACAGTTACACTGAGCAATTCACCTCTGTCCATTTAGGACAGCCAACCCACACAGACCTACTTCCAGGCCATGAAGATAAGCAGCAACCAGCTGCCTAGTGTTTAAGGCCATTTCTCTGGAGGCCCCATCCACTCTCGCACATTCCCACCTAACTGAAATAGCGACAATGCATTGAATACTTGATCTGTGCCAGGCATCCTGCTAGGTACTTTACATCTATCATAATAATCCATTATCCAGCAAAAACTCTTAAAGAACTATTGCTATATATCCCTATTTTATAACTAAAGAGATTGAAGCATGGAGACATTCAGTAACATATCCAAGGTCAACCAGATGTCAATGGTGTCATCAATGTTTGCATTCTAAATCTACCTGCCTCTGGCCCTGAACTTTTGGTTTTGAGACCTTCCCCTTGACTCTCTCTACACCCTCTTCCCTTGCCCACCAGAGGGAAAGTTTGCCTATGTCCTCTCTAGCTCACATGCTTTGTCTGTCTGCCTCAAGCACTAGCTTGGACCTTTGCCTCACCACCCACCATTGTCTCCCATGGGAGAACTCAAGCCTGGCTCAGGCCCTAAACCATCATGCTTTCCACGTAGGAGCTAATGGGATCACGACAGACATTGGTGTGCTAGATCAGCTTGTAATAGCTTATGGGAAAGGTCTTGTGCAGTACTTCTTTATCATGCATTTAATAACATCATGCTGCTAGCTGGAAATAGCCACAATGGGAGTATTTATACCACAGAAATTGGTGAACACCACAAATCAAGGCTTTGCTGAAGGGAAAGCCATATTTATCAGCACCCCACTTGGGACAGACACTCACGATAACAAAACCGTCTTCATAGCCCTTGATATACAAATCATTCTTACTTCCCAGGACCCCATCAAAAGAAGTTCAGCTGAAATTATACGTGTAGGAGTCAGTTCTCCTTGCCCAGAATGCAAATATCTTTCCTCAACCTGTGCTGCTTTCCTTGCTACATTAAGAGAAACGGGCCAAGAAATTTTTTCATGTGTTCCTATGTTCTATTGAGCTTGCTGTCTTGCTTAAAGGAGAGAGCCAATCTCAGGTGCCGAACCTCAAATTGCTTATTGGAACAGCTGCTGCTTTCAGCTGAGTAAGCAGGACGTTCAAGCCTGGGGCTTTCTGGCTATGATGCCTCAGCCAGTTAAAAAATAATGTTAGGGACAGAAAATAAGAAACAAAAGATCCATCCTGTGGTTTGACAGAACCCACAGCCAGAAACCTCCTTTACACTTTTAAACACAGTTTAGGGTGAAGGAAAAGATGAGAACACTAACTTTAGAAAGACCTGCATCTTCGCCTTGGTTCCTCCACTTGCTACATGTTCTGAAGAGACAAAAAGAGAAAGAAAAGGTGTAATGAATATAAGGGAGCAGTCTGAGGTCCAAAGAAGAAGACTCCAATAGGACAAGAACTAAGTAATGATTTTAGTACAACACTTACTCACTTATATATTCAATAATCACTGGGCACCTACTATGTGCTGTGAAATATACTAGATATAGTAGTACAATGTGAAGCATAGTAGACATAGTGCCTGCCTTCATGGAGCTTACAATTGAGTGGCAAATAGAAACATAAATGTGTAATACAAAAAGGTGTGATGCTTCTTTGTTATAATAAAGAAAGTAAATGAGCCATGGGAACATAACAGGGAGGAACTGCGGCTGACCTAGCCCAAGGACCAGGAAATAATGTCCTGCTTACAGCAAAAAAAGCAAACTAGCAAGAACCCAAAACAGAGAGGTTGACAGCATGACTGGAATTCATCACTCTTGCAAGGGTCTTGTGAGTGCACTGGAGTGGGCCACACACTATGGGTAAGGATGTCAGAGACCTGGGTTCAAATCTGGTTCTTTTACTGAAAAGATGAGCAAGTTACTTAATCTCAGTGAGCTCAGTACCTTCATCTATAGGAACAGTATGCTTACCTTCCAGGCTCACTATTTGAATTAAATTAGTATGGGGAATAGGACTCAGCATGGTGCATGGCCTATGGCAGATGCTCAAGAAATGATAGCTATATATAAAGATTAATCAATGAGAATTGTATTTTAAAAAATAAGGATCTCTTAAACTGCACACACAGGCCACTTGGTGAGTAAGTGCCAAAATATCTATCAGCAAAAGGATTTAATGAGGCTTAGCAGTCCTGTCCTGTGCAGTAACTTGAGAGTTTGCACAGCAAGAGGCTTCAAAAGTGCTTGCATTAAACACACCCAGAGTCGTCAGCATCTGTTTTCAGCCGCAGCAGGAACATGTACTATCCTTTCCAACCTACCTTGTCTTGTTTTACCCAAAATGTAGTTTCCACCTGCAGTGACGCTATTCCCAGATTTTCCCAGGTGAGTTTCCATTACATTCTTTCCAATAAATAGCAATCAAATAAATAGGATTTCACTTGTTTACCTTTGCAAGTCATTCCTTTAAACAAATTCATGAATCAGGAAAAAATCCATTGTCTAATGATACATGCCAACTTGATATTAGGGGGAAATATGGTCATTATAGAGACTTCTATAAACCTAAAATTTGAGTAGTAACAGATCAAATTGATTGTTATCAATAGCTTCCTCAAAATACACTGCCTTGTTTTTCCTTTGTCTGGTGATGTATGTACATTTTTAAAGTCTGCAATACTTTTATTTGCTGTATATGTGGTAGGGACAATAGGTTGCAATGTGTTGTCTCCTTTGAACCTTTGTTCACCTCTAACATAAATTATCAAAGAAGGCAACAAAATGCAAATTGGTCTCCCCACTTTAATTTAGTAGGACAGGTCATAATGGCTTTGTTCCTTGGCCAGACATGCCAGGGAGCTGTTTTCACATATTAATGTGACATGACTTGGAGGGTCATAATAACTATGACAAGATAAAGGGAATTAGTTAAAACTTAATTAAAACCACATGGATAACAAGTAGAACACTGCATGTTTACTAACGTGAATTCTTTGTTCCTGGAGTGGCAGAAAAAGGAAGAAGATGCTTTGCAGCAAGCATAAGGGCTCCTAGTCAATAAAGAGCATTTCACTCTGGTCTGAAATGATCAGATCAAAATCAGAATCAAGAGGAAATGAAGTTGGTGATTCTGATACCTGTCATCACCCTTTCAGCCACCAGGACAGAGTAAGAGAACAAGAGTGGAGTTCCCATCAGCTCAGAGATTGGAAGCACTAAGTAAGCGGTTATGACATTTTAAATGTGCTTAATAAAAAGCTGATTCTTGGGATCTAATCCCAGGCATTCTGATTTCATGAGTCTGGGATGGCAAGCCTGAACTGTTCATTTTTAGCTAGCACATTTTAGTGTTAAAGTAATTTCTAATAAAAAAACATATTTGGGTACAAAAGACAATGTGGGGAGATATTTTGAAATTATGTAAATACTTGCCCTTCGTTAAATTTTTACTCCGTGGTTTTAACCTCCATGTGGATGAGCCTTACCTGAGACACCGATCACGATCATGGTTGCAAAATGGTGTTTTTCTAACTTCTACATTTTTGTCAGTTGGCTTTTACTATTTCTTTCTTCTGCATCTATGAGTTTGGAAATTTTACTTCTTTCTTGTTCCTTTTTACATTTACTCATTTATTCCTTTTCTGTAAAGAAGAGTTCTCCCATTGATTGTCAATATTGACTTTATTCAATTGGTGACTAATTCATTCCAATCATTGAATTTTAATATTTTGTCCCATATTTGACTTGAGGTAACCCTCCAGGCTGGCTCCTGAAACCTTTTAAGCATGTTCTTGTTTTCTGGGCAACAAGATGTTCCAAACTCATCTGGACCGTCCCTGTTCAGTCCTAGAATCAGACATTTCTCTAAGGAGCCTTTGTTCCTCTTAGTGAGTGATGGTATCTGGAAATAAACTGCTGCATTGAGAAGGACCCAGCATCATTGCTGCGGCATTCCTGCCAAAACGCATATCCTAAATCAGATCATGAGGAAACATCAGACAAGCAAAAATTGATGGGAGTTCACCAAACACGGGGCCTACGCTCTCAAAAAATGTCAGTGCCCAGAAAAGCAAAAGAAAGCTGAAGAAATACCGCACCTGAAAGCAGACTAAAGAGATACAGAAACCTAATGTAATACACGAACTGTGCAGATCCTGACTGGAATCTTTAAAAACACCACATGAAAAATTTTCAGGACAACAGGTAAAATTAGAATTAAGACTTCAGATCAATAACAAATAATATTGTACTAATGTTAGGTTTTCTGATTTTGAAAGAGAAAAAATGGTAAAATAAATGTTGTAATACTGCATGTGGTGAAGGATATACAGAAATTTCTGTACTATTCTTGCAATTTTTCTGTCTGTTTAAATTTATTTCCAAATATAAAATCTAAAAAAGTGGCAATTTGGCATTAAGACACATTTTCTAAGGTGTGCTACTGGTCAAGGTATGAATGATGATTTACTCAAGCAGACAAAGTTTTAGGTAACTATATATCTATTTTAAATATGCTTAAAACATATATAATAATACGCATATCTAATAGTACTTAGTTGAGGCTAAGTTTAAAGGAGTTGATTTAAAGAAAAATATTCAGTAAGTAGTATACCACGTGGCTATGACAAAATTGTGAATATTAAATACAAATATTTGAAGTTTGTGAAACATGAGTCTATTGAAGCAAGCATATAAATCAGGATCCCAATGTTTGTCTAGACATGGCTTCATATTTACTGCCTCAAGCAAATCTTACCTTTGTCTATAAAATGGGGATAAGAATATTTGTTCCCAATGTTGTCTGTGATGATTACAAAAGAACCAGCACAGAGGATTTACTCCTTAAAGAATACTGAGCACCAACAGAGCTAACTTGGGAATGCCCTTCCCTCCTCTATCACAACACTCCCAGTACACTCAGCTGGACAGCCAACATGGGAATGTCCTTCTTCCTAGCTTCCCCCCTCTTTCCATCCTCCTGAAGGGGCAGAACATGAAATTCAAATCTCTAAACATAGCTGTTTTGACAGTCACAGTCATAATTAGGTCTGGTCCACTTGTCTGACATTCCTCATCTCAGTGACTCTTCCCAGTTTCTAGAATAATCCTAAGTGCTCTGGACCTTTGAGCATATGAGGTATGGTAATTTGAGGCAATCATCATGTTATAAATGTGTATCTTTACTATTTGATTTCAATAAACTGTTATGTCTAGGTGTGTACAAAATATTTTTTAAAAGGCAAAAATAATATTTCATTTGTTATTCATCGACATTTGGAAACACAGAAGAATCAATGTAGAAAGGCACAATGTGGGCCAGAAAAAAACTAGAATATGAATCTTGCTTCCTCTACTTTCCAATTGTGCATTAGACAAGTTACTTAACCTTTCCAAGCATCTGTTTCTTCAACCCAAAACTGGAGTAAGAAAGCCTTCTTTATCGGTTAGCTGTTCAAATTAAACATGATAATGAGGTAGGGTTGTGATTTTCAAACATAAAAGAGTATGCTACCTTGGGATTCTTGTTAAAATGCAGCTTCTGATTCAGTAGGTCCAAGGTGGGGCCTGAGATGCAAAATTTCTAAAAAGCTTGCCAGTGCCTGCTGCTGCTGCTGACCCATGAGCCATAACATAGCAAGGGCTTAGGACACTAAGAAGAATGGCTAACCCAAAACACATTCCATTGTAAGTTTGTTTTTCTTTCTCTCTCATATCCCACCACTTATTCATTTTCTAAAGAATTTGTTAAGAAAAGCCAATCAAAAGAGGACCAAAAAATAGTCTAAGAAATTCACAGCTCTCTACTTGAGGTTGATTAGGGTCAAAAGAAGATATATTTAAACCTAATTAAGATAAAGGACTCCTCATTAGCCTGCAAGAAACTCTAAGAGTAAAATCTCTGAGGATGCATTGACTTCTGTCAGATTCCTGTCAGAAAATGTTCCTTCAAGGAAGCACACCAACAGCCTTCAAGGGTGGTAGTCCTGATTGTAATTCTGAAGACATTTTTAATATGATAACACTCAGGAAATCATAATAATACCTTATACTGGCACAAAAACAGACACATAGATCAACAAAATAGAATAGAGAGCCCAGAAATGGACCCTGAACTCTATGGTCAACTAATCTTTGACAAAGCAGGATAGAATATCCAATGGAAAAAGGACAGTCTCTTCAATGAATAGTGTTGGGAAAATTGGACAGCCACATGTAGAAGAATGAAACTGGACCATTTTCTTACATCATACACAAAAATTGATTCAAATGGGTGAAAGATCTAAATGTGAGGAATCCATTAAAATGCTAGAGGAGAACACAGGCAGCAATCTCTATGACCTCAGCTGCAGTAACTTCCTGCCAGACATATCTCCAAAGGCAAGGGAAACAAAAGCAAAAATGAACTATTGGGACTTCAAGATACAAAGCTTTTGGGGCGCCTGGGTGACTCAGTCATTAAGCATCTGCCTTTGCTCAGGTCATGATCCCGGAGTCCCAGGATCGAGCCCCACATCAGGCTCCCCATTCAGCAGGAAGCCTGCTTCTCCCTCTCTCACTCTCCCTGTTTGAGTTCCCTCTCTAGTTGTGTTTCTCTCTGTCAAATAAATAAATAAAATCTTAAAAAAAAAAAGATAAAAAGCTTTTGTACAGCAAAGGAAGCAGTCAACAAAACTAAAAGGCAACCTATGGAATGGGAAAAGATATTTGCAAATGACATATCAGATAAAGGGCTAGTATCCAAGATCTACAAAGAACTTATCAAACTCACCACCCAAAAAGCAAATAATCTAATCATGAAATGGACAGAACATAAGAACAGACATTTCTTTAAAGAAGACATACAAATGCTCAACAGACACATGAAAAAATGTTCAACACCACTCAGCATCAGGGAAATACAAATCAAAACCACAATGAGATGCCACCTCATGCCAGTCAGAATGGCTAAAATTAATGTCAGGAAACAACAAATGTTGGTGAAGATATGGAGAAAGGGGAGCCTTCTTTTACTGTTGGTGGGAAAGCAAGCTGGTACAGCCACTCCCAAAAACAGTATGTAGGTTCCTCAAGAAATTAAAAATAGAACTATCCTATGATCCAGCAATTGTACTACTAGGTATTTACTCCAAAGATAAAAATGTGTGGTGGTCATAAGGGGCACCTTTACCCCAAAGTTTATAGCAGCAATGTCCACAATAGCCAAATTGTGGGAAAAGCCAAGATGTCCATCAATTGGATGAAAGGATAAAGAAGATATGGTATATATACAAAATTAAAAATTACTCAGCCATAAGAAAGGATGAATATTTACCATTTACATCAACATGGATGGAACTAGAGGGTATTATGCTGAGCAAAATAAGCCAGAGTAAGACAAGTATCATATGGTTTCACTCATATGTGGAATATAAGAAACAGTGCAAAGGATCATAGGGGAAGGGAAGGAAAACTGAATGGGAAGTCATCAGAAATGAAGAAAACCCATGAGAGACTCTTAACTATAGGAAACAAACAGGGTGGCTTGAGGGGAGGTGGGTGGGGAGATAGGATAATTGGGTGATGGGCATTAAGTGATGAGCACTAGGTATTATATGCAACTGATGAATTACTGAACTCTACATCTGAAACTAATGATGTACTATATGTTGACTAATTGAATTTTAATTTAAAAAACAAGAAAATAATATCTTACACTGATCAATTATTTCAAACTTCACCAACCCTTTTGCATGTATTAATATATCCCAGTCCTCACTTCTTAAACTTTCATCAAATCAGAGGCTATGCAGTCCTTCAGCATACAAGCCATGCCTACTTCATGTTTATTTCCCCAACATTTGGCAAAGGTCTGGCATCTAGCAGGCATTTGACAAATACAGATTAGAAGAATTTTCCCCCTAGTCCTCAAATACATAATACTATGTCTTATAATATTGTGAATCTAAGTGTCCCTCAATTATATGATATGCTACTATTTTATGTGTCCCTAAAGAAAAAAAAATGCTACCATTTAAAGCTTGTGTGCCACTGATTGGAAGATACCTCCCAGTTTAAAATGTGGGGGGAATGGACACCACAGAATTGAGAAACTGAAGTAGCTTTGCACTCCTATGGCATCACCCACATAGCACAGACAGAAAGTGGTTAACAGCAAAACATTACGGTTGCTGAAGATAACCTGAGGAAAGAGGGGCAGACAAATAGGGACAGGGAGATGTTCCTTTATAACAGAATGTATTATAGATTCCATAACTTAGAGACAGGCAGGAATCTTTCTCAAATTGTAATCAAGTTGGCAGCCATCTCTCCTCAAGGAAAGTGTTGGTAGATCCCTGAATTTACAGAAAAAACACCCATCACATGAATGGCAGAACCCGTAAGACAGTGTTCAAAGGCTACCATATTGTGATTTATAAGAAAAACACACATTCAGATAACCAAAATACATTTCTCAGATATTTAGCCTTTTCCACAGTTCCACAGACTCACAGCTCTGAAAACGCTTGGAACTTCCTAAGTGTTAAAAGTGATAAATGTGTCTCTTGTTATGTTAATAGAGTGATTTTGGACCCCACCCTGGTTTCCAGGGGAGCCAACCATGTGATTAGAGGGTTAGAACTTTCAGTCCTACCCTCCTACCCCTCACCCCTGACCTCTCCTGGAGAGGGCCCTGAGGTTGACTCAATCACCAATGGTCACTTCTTGGTATGTAATGAAGCCTCCGTTAAAAACCCAAGAGAACAGGTTCAGAGAGCTTCCATGTTAGTGAACACATGGGGTAGCATGCTCAGAGAGGACACAGAAGCTCCACCTTATGCATCCCTTCCAACTAGCTATTACTGCATTACATCCCTCTATCATAAACCAGTGATTTCGTGAGTAAAATGTTTCTTTGATTCTGTGAGCTGCTCTAACAAGTTAATTGAACCTGAGTAGAGGGTCATGGAAAGTTCTGATTTATAGCCAGTTAGCAGAAGTAGAGTTAACAACCTGGGCTTGCAACTAGTGTCTGAAATCCAAAAAGGAGGTCATGGTACGTTCCAATCTGTAGCAGGTTGACCAGGAGCACAGGGAAGTACTTGGGCTTGCATCTGAATTGGCATCTGAAGTTGGTGGGGGGCACAGAGCAGTCTTATAGGACTGAACCCTTAACCTGTGGAATCTGATGCTATCTCTGGGTAGATAGTATCAGAATTGAGTTGAATTGTAGAACACACTGTTGGTGTCCAAGAACTGCTTGGTATTTTATGGAAAGGCACCCTACACACATACACATGTGGAAATTGGGTCTAGGAACCTAATTCATAAATGACTGGCCTTTTAACAGAAAGCATCCTGAGGAAGGAAAAGAAAGAGGAGGAGGTCAAGGAGGAGAAGGGGAGGGGGTGGAAAGGAAAGGGAAGGGATGTCATTATTGTCTCATCACACACCTGTGTAGTAGCTCTCAGAGGAACCCAGAGCTATAGAATTCCAATGAGTGAGGATGCTTGGAGTCACTGTAGGGAAAGAAATGAAGAATTCTCAAGCCCTGGCATAAAAATCTTGATTCAGAGACTCCTTTCTGCTGTGGGTCAAGGAACCATTTCTTGTGTGGTCAAAGGAGGCTCTCTCAATGGGTGGTCATGTTGAATGCCAGACTCTAGGGCCCAGGAGGACAAATGAAGAAACCCAAATGACCCCTGAATGAGGTTATCCCTACCTGGGTGACTGCCCTGTTGCCATATCTCAGAGTGATGGCAACACCCCATGCCACCTTGCAGATGCCTTTATTTGAGTTGGAAGGACATTTGTTGAAACTCCTTCTCAAGTAATGACTTTGGGCAAGTTACTCCATGCTTTAGTCTACTCATCTATAAAATAGTGAGAGTAACAATACTCACCTCACCTTGATGTCAGGAATACAATATCATGAGAAGCTTTGGAACAGTGCCTGGCATAAGACAATCACTCATTGAATGTCAATTAGTTTTACTATTATTATCTGACATATAATTGCTCACAGACTGACACAATGACATGGCTTAATGTTGGGTTACTGACCATGCAATAGGTTTCACAGGCCACCAGGGTTCTCAAATTCTTTTTATTTATTTATTTATTTATTTATTTATTTATTTATTTATTTAATAGAGAGAAATACACCTAGAGAGGGAACACAAGCAAGGAGAGTGGGAGAGGGAGAAGCAGGCTTCCCGCAGAGCAGGGAGCCTGATGTGGGGCTGGAACCCAGGACTCTGGGATCATGACCTGAGCTGAAGGCAGACGCTTTGACTGAGCCACCCAGGCACCCCGTAGGGTTCTCAAATTCTTAACAACAGCAAAAATAGCCAAACTTGCACAAGCAACAGAGAAATTTAAAAAAAAAAAAAAAAAACAGAACTGTAAGAAAGAGTCCAAATGCAGAAAACCAGGACCATGGCCTTCCAAGAATCATGACCATGCCACTTCTCATGAAGGAACCTTGCAACTTATAACAGCTCAGAGACCAAGCTGATGTGGCCTGACGCACCCCAGTGCAGCTCCACGTCTCCTTTTGGGATGCGGATCATGTGCTGTGTAACCTGTCTTGTGCACAAAAACGTTAACCTCTGGAATCAAATGTGTCTGTTAATAAACAAACATGCCGCTCACATCCATGGGCCCCCTTGAGACGTGCCCCCTCCCTAGCCACACTGCAGGTACGTCTCATTTGTCAGATGGTTCAACTGCTTAGCCACACTGCAGGTACGTCTCATTTGTCAGATGGTTCAACTGCTTAGGCACGACATAATTTGGAAATGTGAAAGATCCCAAATTATCTTATCCTGAGGTGACAAATCAAGTACAGTGCCCACAAGCCCAGGCAGTTTACATGCCAGATAAACAAACGCCACAGAAGTGAGAGGATCCATCTCCTAACAGTTTAGGAAAAACAAGTTTATTTCTTATCTGAAAGATTAATGAGCCAGGCTGGAACCTCACCTCTAACTGTGGCTGAACAGAAATTAGGTGCTGTTTTTAATCTATTCTGCAGTAACATAATAATGTCATGTCACGAAAGTTCATAAAAAAGGGTCTACACTTATCTTTGGAATTATTTAAAGTACCCACAAACTAGCCATTAATGTAAAATTTTTACATTTCGCTCAGATACGCCGCTTTTTTTTTATTAGGTGCAGACAAACTAATAAAATATCCTCTTACTATAGACTTTCTTTTCCTACTATAGATACAACTATAGGAATATATATATATACTTATTTAGCATATTAGTGGTATATTTTAAAAAGCTATTGATACAGTAATTCTTTCTCACACTTGGCTGAATGTATTTGTTTCTAGGTTTATTTCTTCCACTTGATGCACCCTGCTTCCGGGTCTGTGTTGGGACATAAACCCTTGAAAAGCTGGACAAGGGAGAGCAGAAGATGGCTGAAGAGGAAAGAGGACAGAGGACTTGGCTGCCTTTAGGACAGATAACCGCCAGAGCAGATAGATTGTTTTTGGAGGCTCAATCACAAAGTATAGCACCTTTTCTATCTTAAAATTCCATCCAAAAAAAAGTTGTATATTTAATGAAACTCCACATGCTTAAAAATAATCATTCCCAGTGTACTTTTTTCCACATGGAATGTATAATGTGTTTTTTCTTATAACTCCATGTTCCATCAACAAGGAAGAGATTCATCCTGAGAAAAAGCAATTTTATTAAAGAAGCAAGGGACCATAATGTATCCAGGAGAGGCAAAGGCAACATTTCCCAGTAAATCTCCAACTGGGGAGGCAGGCTAGAACCTTGGGCCATGACTACTCTAGTGATTTGGGCAATGGAATTTGGATACAAGTTCAAATTGGATCGTCCGTATTATATTCAGGTGTAAACCTATTTGAAAGGAAAACTGTAATGAACCAATGCTGAAGTTTAGCCATTACTGTAGGTGATGAACTATTCTCACTTAACAGCCCAAGAAATTCTAAACTAGGCCCATCCAGGTGAAATAATCTTTTAGCCTCTGTGTGTGTGTGTGTGTGTGTGTGTGTGTGTGTGTGTGTGTTTATTTTTCAATTGAGATATTCTCAATGTCTAAATTTTCCCAGCCATGCATAATCAATGCGTGGCAAACATTAAGGCATGTTATATGTAAAATAGTCTTTTTATTTTTTTTCAAAATATTTTATTTATTTATTTGACAGAGAGAAACACAGCTGGAGAGGGAACACAGCA
The DNA here is from genome assembly GCA_004023965.1 of Spilogale gracilis. NCBI lineage: Eukaryota > Metazoa > Chordata > Mammalia > Carnivora > Mephitidae > Spilogale > Spilogale gracilis. The sequence goes on from PITA01001280.1 coordinate 41,984, forward strand.
GAGGGGGTGAGAGGGGGAGAAGCAGGCCTCCCGCAGAGCCGAGAGCCCGATGTGGGGCTCAATCCCGGGTCTCCGGGATCATGACCTGAGCCGAAGGCAGTTGCCCAACCAACTGAGCCACCCAGGTGCCCCTAAAATAGTCTTTTTATTAAGGGGTAGATGATCAAATTACTACAGAACACCCTCATTTAAGAGAGAAGTAAAGAACTAGGGAGAAAGAGGAGACTCACTTTATCTCCTCTTTGTGACCACCTTACTTCTTGGACCAAAGAAAGTTACAGCAAGTGCATAGAAACTGCACAGCAAAGATTTTGGACTGCTGCCCCAAACCCCTGTCATTCTGGGGGTGTAACTAGCTGGAACACTCTAGTCAAGACTTTCTCGGGCTTATGCTTGTTGGTAGGGGACACAAGTCTGGTTCTGCTTCTGAAAGCAGAGGAAAGCCCTGAAATCGGCCCAGTGATTAGAAAAACCTAAGGGAAATCCACAGAGTGGGCATCTTTCTTTCTTTTCACCAGTAAGATCAAGCCAAAAGAGCATCTTAATTCCAAACCAATACGGATAATAAGGAATTGTATTTAAGACCTACATAAAGTCACTGCGGTAAGTGCTTTCCTAAAAAAATAACAAAACATCACACAGCTTAATGGGGAAGGAAGATCTGGAAGCAAGTAATTAAGTATGCTGGGTATTACACTCAGATAAATGGAAAGTGCTACGTGACATGAAAAAGGGATCCTATATGGAAGTCATGGAAGGCTCTATGAAAAGGTCTCATTTGATTTGGGTTATAAATGACAAGAAAGAACTGGTCAGTTAGAGAGGCAGAAAAAGGGTGTTCTGGCATAAAGAAACAGCATCATGAACACTGAGACTTTCCAGAGCACAATGTGCACTCCATGTCTCTGAACAGCACTCTGTATGGGAATGCAAATAAAAGATAAAACTAGAGGGTCTCTGGGTGGCTCAGTAGATTAAGCATCTGCCTTCTGTGTAGGTAATGATCCCAGGGTCATGGGGTAAAATCCCACATCAGGGTCCCTGCTCAGTGGGGAGTCTGCTTCTCCCTCCACCCTTCCCTCGTGATCTCTCACTCTCTCAAGTAAATAAAGAAAAATCTTTAAAAAGAAGAAAAGATAAAACCAGAAAAGTAGAAGAGAACAATTCCAAAGGTCTTATTTACAATACTAAGGAGTATGGAGTTATCCCGGGGATGAAGTGGAAAGCCAATGGAAATTTTAAATAAGGGGAGCAATAAAATGAGATTGGCTTGCTGGGGCTATGAAGAGGATAGGAGGAGGGGGAAAATATTTATTGAATCTTTTGTAATTTTCTAAGTAGGAGATGATGCTGGCCTGATTTGCAATATTAGCAGCAGGAAGAAACAGGAGTGAATCAGAAAGACATTTCTGATTTAAAATTGTAGGACATATTAGCCAATTAAATAGGAGAAATAAAGGAGGAAAGGAAAATGGATGATGTCAAGATTTTAACCTTGAATGGTTGGGTGGAAATTGACATCATTAATCAAGAAGAATCAGGTTTGAACAGATTGATTTTGAGATGCCAAAGGGAAGTCAAACATTGATGTCCAGTAGAGAGTGAGAAATACCACTCTGGTTAAAAATTTTATTTGTAGGGGCGCCTGGGTGGCTCAGTTGGTTAAGCAACTGCCCTCGGCTCAGGTCATGATCCCGGAGACCCTGGCTCGAGCCCCACATTGGGCTCCCTGCTCGGCGGGAAGCCTGCTTCTCCCTCTCTCACTCCCCCTGCTTGTGTTCCCCTTCTCGCTGTGTTTCTCTCTGTCAAGTAAATAAATAAAATCTTTAAAAAGAAAATTTATTTGTAGTGGTTTCTTATAACTTACTTAATTCTTGAAATGTTTAGAGAGCTTGACAAGTATTCAGAGAAAGTGAAAAACATAACCTATATCCTCTTGGCGCTTCTATTTCTAGAACAAGTGCCGCAACGAGAAAACAGTATCAAACATGGTAGATATCAACCCACCTATATCAATATTCACTTGAAACATAAATGATCTAAATATACCAATTAAAAGGCAGAGATTACAAAAGTGGTTTCAGAAAAAAGCAACTTTATGTTGTCTACAAGAAATTTACTTTATAAATAAAGACACTGACAGGTTAAAAATAAAAGGTTGCAGAAAGTTATACTATGCTAACGTTAATTAAAATAAAACTATCATAGCTAATTTCAGACAAAAATGTCCCTATACATTGCCACAAGTATCTGAAGGGGTAAAATCACCTTTGGCTTAAACCACCATCATCTCCTGCCAGACCACCGCCAGTAAATCCTTAATGGGTTCCATTATATTTACTCTTGGTCTCTAACAGTCCATTCTACACTGCAGTGAGAATGATCTTTTAAAACCCAAATCTCACGTCACCCCGCTGTTTAAAATGTTCAATGACTTCCCCTTATTTTTAGGGCAAAACTCCAAAGTCCAAATTTGTTAACAAAGCCCTTGACCCCAGCATTCAGGTGCCTTTCACATCCTTGCTTTGCTTGGCTGTCCTTCAGCTTCATTAACCCTTTCTGTTCTTCAAACTCAGCCTGTTTCTTTCCACCCCAAGGTCTTCACCCATGTCATTCCCTCTGCCTGGAACTCTCCCACCACTACTCCTTGTCCACTTGCCTAGGTAACAAGGCTTCAGATATGACCTCCAAAATTTACTTCTTCCAAATCAGTTCCAGTTTCCCTTTTGCAATTTCCCAGCGCTGGTGTTTTATAGCACTTGTCACGACTGTACATCATTAGCAAATGTGAAAATATTTGTTTCATATCTGTCATTCCTGTTAGATTATAACAGAGATTTTGTGTCCTCTGTTTACCCCACTCTATTCCCAGTGCCTACCATAGCTCCCAAGTCATTACAGACCTTCAGTAAATACTCAGTGAATGAATAAACAAATGAATGAATGAAGAACAAATACCTTTGCAAAACAATTTTTAGAATAGTATAATAGCCAATATAGGTTATCATTATAATTTGTCCAGCCATTCTCTTATTTGTGGTCATTTAGATTGGTTTCAAATGTTTACTGTTATGGTAAAAATAGAGAGAGACATGTAAAAATGAAACATCTGCTGTTAAATTTCTCTTAGGAAAGAAACTTTCTTTGAGGAAAATCCCTGATTAAGGATTTGGGGATCTGTAACTATGTGAGATAGACTAATTGTGGTGATCATTTTACAATATACACAAATATTGAATCATTATGTTATATACCTAAAACTAAGATAATGTTTATGTCAATTATACCTCAATAAAAATAAATTTGTTAAATTTGGGGGTTCATTGATATTCTAGGAAGCATATGGCTACTGGTCCCCAAAACTTCAAAAAAGGGGAGTTAACTGCTCTTATAAAACAGGGAGATGAATTTTCTCATTGTTCTGGAGAGAAAAAGTAAAAGTGAGAGAATGGAGGAGCAATGATTTAATGGTGGATACTGACCATGGACAGGCCATGAGGTCTCCAAACAAACCCCAGAGAACAGAACACAGTTTGCAGTCTACCTTCCCCATGAATCTTGGCTTGTAGGTAATGTTTCTGTTGAGGATTTTTCCTCAGAACTAACAAAAGGCTTGGATTTCATGTCTCAGCTGACATATAATAAAAGAAACTGTGTGAGGGCGCCTGGGTGGCTCAGTAGGTTAAAGCCTTTGCCTTCAGCTCAGGTCATGATCTCAGGGTCCTGGGATCCTGGGATCGATGCCCTCGCAGGCTCTCTGCTCGGCAGGGAGCCTGCTTCCTCCTCTCTCTCTGCCTGCCTCTCTGCCTACCTGTGATCTCTCTCTGTCAAAGAAATAAATAAAAATCTTAAAAAAAAAAAAAAGTAGCTGTGTGAAAAGGAGCAGGAAGCAGGACAGAGACAGTCAGAAGATCTCTTAGTTTTACCCTGATTTCCAAGGGGCAAGGTCAAGAAGAAGCCTGCTCACATCTGAGTTGAAAAAAAAAAAAAAATACAACAACCTGAAAACAAACCTTTAGGATTCTATCTATCTATCTATCTATCTATCTATCTATCTATCTATCTATCCATCTATATTTGTGTTTGTGTGTGTATGTATATATGCATGTATATATGTATGTATATACACAGGATTGTCTCTTTTAGAATAAACTTTCAAAACTGGGATTACTGGATAAAAGGTTAAACACACATTTAAAGTGAAATTATTCTAGCAATTTTTATTCCCACTTTTTCAGTAGAAAATTCTAAAGAATAAAGCAGCAGCATCCTTAGAAATGGTCGTCTTGGATTACAAAATCCAATTTCCCTACAATTAAAAGTCATCTCTCTCTTACCTTCTTTAAAAGTACACACACCATAAGTCCTTAATAAATTACTATGGAATTAAATTCCTAGCACTCTAGTCCTTAAAACTAGCTATTTTTATATGGACTTCCCCCCACCCCCTGTATTTCTAAGAAGGCTGCAATATGTCTTGATTTTTTAGATCATAAGTCCCCCATCCCCTGACTTATAAATATCTCAAGCCTTCAAAATCATGTTGTGTGTTTTACAAGAATCTTGGTTGTGTGAAATTTCCAATTCTGTTAAAATCTTGTTTTTTGAAGGATCTTAACATACCTACTCCTAACATAATAAATTCATATGATTAACTAAATCTTTCTAAAACTCAAGTAAGATTTTTCTTATGTTTAGTTTTTTAAAATGTACAATTATTTTGAGCCTGTACTTCTTTTTTTACCTACTTTGATCTTCCATTTTACTATATGTTATTAAAAATCTAGCCAATATAAAAATTAACCATATGGTTGACAAAAGCAAAAAAAGATTAAAACAATAATTTCATAATTTGTCAAGGACCCATTTTTTTGACTCTGTTGACCCAAGTGAGAAAAAGAAATAGACACTCTAAGACCAAAAACAAACAAACAAACAAACAAACAAACAAAAAGAGCCTGGAATAACCCACCGAATAGCCCTTTCATCCTCCTTTTATATTTTATTAACACATAAAAGTGTTTTTATCAGAATTACTCTCTTTCTGTAATTGATCACTTGGCCTAATACGTTTGTGGTTGGGTTGGAGTCTGACCATATAATATTTTCAAGGACACAACCATGCCACCTTTGGAAAGATGTCCTACAGTTATATCCTCCCAAAAATTCATGTACAAGAAGGCTAATTGTGGTGCTATTTGTAATATCAAAAGGCAGGAAACCATGTAAATTTTCAATATTAGGGGTATAGTTAAATAAATCACAACAATAAAAAAAAGAAAGTTATAACTACATGTGCCAATATACAATTAATTCTAAGATATATTTAAGTGAATAAAGCAAACCACAAAACATCGTATATACTGTTTTGTTTTGCACATTTAGAATATTTCTATTCATAATAAGAAATTTGTTTCTGGGGAAGGCAGGTGGGACATGGTTTTGAGATGGAAAGGAACTTTTTCATTGAAATGTTTTCACTTTTTACTATGAACATAGTTTAGTTTTTAGTGAAAAGTAAACAGGTAGACAAAAAAGGGAAGGGAGGAAGAACTTTGAAGCTATATTTCATGAAAACAATCGAAATCCTCTAAATTTTGATTAATGGTAATCCAAATTGCAAATTAGCTGCTAGTTTATTTCTGACTTTCTCAGCAGCATTTCGACCTCTCACCAGATATTACTAAGAGTCTCAAACACATGCCAAACATTTACTCAGTCATTCATTCACTGAATCATTCATCCATGCTAACTAGGCTTGCGCTCTTCCAGGCCATCCTAGGACATAGGAACCCAGCAGTAAGCAAGACTGAAGATAGAGTCGTGACTTCATTAAAAACATGGTCTGGCAGGAAAGACCAACCTTTGACCAAAGTAACTTGAGAAATGTGGATGAGGGCTGCAGGAGCCTTGGAGGAGCCCGTACCAGTCTAGGCGTTGGGGAAGACCCCTAAAGAAGGGACGTTTAAGCTGATACCTTTAAAATATGCAGGAGTTAACCAGGTGACCAGGGAGAGAAAAGCTATTCTAAGAAGGAATGGGCAGATGGTCTCTAGGAAGACGCAATTCAGGGAAGAGCAAGAGCTCTGCTTGGAGGGACTGAAAGACATCGGGAGCTGAAACATCAAAGGAAAGGACCAGGAGCAAGGAGGCTGCAGAAACCATCGGGGAGCAGGTCTTGGAGCCTTGGACCTTACTCTGATGACAAAGAGAACCACGGCAAGATTTTAAGTGTGTATATTAGTTTCCCAGGGCTGCCATAACCAATGACCACAAATCAGGTGGCTTAAGAAATCAGAAATATATTCTCATAGTTCTGGAGACCAGAAGTCTGAAACCCAGGTGTCCACAGGGCCATGCTCCCTCTGAACACTCCAAAGGAGGATCCTTCTAGGCCTCTTCCTAACTTCCAGTGGTTGCCAGTTTCTTGGCTTGTACACACATCAGTCTAATCTGTGCCTCTGTCATCACATGGCATTCTCCCCTTTGTGTCTCTGCGTGTCTATGTCCGTGTCCAAATGTCCATGATCCTCTTCTTGTAAGGACACTGGACATATTGGGTTTATGGTCCACCCTGATCCAGAATGACTTTATCCTAACTTGATCACATCTGCAAAGACCTTACTTCCAAAAGGTCACACTCACAGATTCCACATGGACATAATTGGGGATGATACAATTCAACCAAGAGCAGCAAGGAAATGATAAAAATCTGACTTATATTTTAGGAAAACTGTCCTGAAGGGATTGGGAAAGGATAGGGAGAGAGCAAGACTGGGAAGACAGAGTATAGTTTCATACACATCTTTCTTATTTTTGAAACACAAGGCTTATTTTGAGGTCCTACTGCATGTCAGACATTGAGCTAAGAGCTGTTTCCGTGATATCTCATTTAGTCCTCACACAGCCCTGTGAAGAAAATCAGAGAGGTGACTTTACCTGTCTATGGTCACACAGCAGATCTTCAGACCCAGATCCTGCAGACTCTGGACCCCATAAACTTTCCATCACCCAACGCTCAAAGTTGAAGACAAGATGAAGGCAATGAGAATGCTTTGACACGGATTTCCAGGAGGAAGAAACTATTGCCCACTCACAAGGCTATGTTTGCAAGCACAAGTTATATTCCTTATGCAAAGCCAGGGCAAAAAGTGAATAGATAACATGTCCTGAAGAGCACTTGTGTTGTAAGGTGAAGGAATCCGACGGTTCCAATCCCGCGGTGCCGTGTCCAGTGATTCACCACTGGGTCAGGAATGTTCTTTTAAGGAAAGACCTAAGTCTAATCTGTGCTCACAAACAGGAGACCATATTAAAATAAGCCTGCTTTTTATAAGATGAAGAAACTTGAAGCCATTATCTGAAAACTCAGAGGACAGAAATGAATTCAGAGGAAAAAGAGGTTAATTGGTGGGAATTGTTCAGACTGATAGCTGATATTGATCAGAAACACTGACAGCTGGATCTTCTCCCTCTTTCTCGCTTTGCCTCCACAGTCCACAATTTTAAAGGTGGATTGAAATTTTAAGAGACAATGAAGACCAAGGCTATTCTCCCTTGAGCCCAGTTTTCTTTCTGGGGGGAGAGGTGGAGGGAGGGGGGATGAGTATTCTGGGTTTAAGTTACAGCTTTCATCACCTATCACAACTTTGTAATCTCAAAATCTGACCAGAGCACCTAACTTTCAATTTTCTCATTTTGTTCCATGTCTTTTCCCTGCAATACTAAAAGAGAAAGGAGGGAGGGAGTCAGGAGGGGGAGGGGGAAAGAAAGGAAAAAACTGAAAGAAGAAAGTAAATACAAATTCCAAAAGGGAGAAGAAAACAATGGTCCAATGGATTATTCTGAGATTTATTATTGGTTAAAAAAAAATAAGCATAAAAACTTTAAATCCAGCTTATTTTTTAAAAAATTTGTTCCTAAAAATAAAGAATAAATGTGTTTAAAAGCAATTAATAAGCAATTTTTATCTAGGAAGTGAGCGATTTTTGTGCAGAGGGGGAAAAAAGGCTCCAGGCTTTGCCTCATCTCCTAGAAGCATCCCATATTCTTAGATGTGACGTTGCCTTGGTAACCACAACTTGGTGACCTCGTTATTTCAACCTAATCCTGCTTTGAAATTATAGTTGCTCCACCCTTTTGCCTGGCTAGCCTGATAACATAATCATTGTAAATGAGGATGGGAAAAAACAGCAGGATACAGTCCCTCTGGTAACACGGGACCAGTCTCACCTTATCATGGAAATAGACGAACAATTAAATGGCATGAATCTAAAACCCTAAAAGTGGATTTTCTTATTTTTTATATGGTTTGCTATGCTTATTTTCAAAACCTACTGGTCGATTCAATGGAGCAGGGTATCTTGATATTACTACATGAAAATAGAAATTTCCTATTTGTGTTAAAAGAAAAAATTAAGGAGAGCTAAACTGTCAAAGGTGAAATTCTTAATTATGCATTTGTTTTGCCCAACAGCCATGTAGAAACAGGAATCCTAATACAATTTTTTAACAAACAGAATAGCAGCACCCAGATTTGTTTGGCCAGCCTAACTTCCTTTGGTTAAAGCCCCACAAATCAGCTGTCTTCTTTAATTCAGATTCCTTTCATAACAAGGGGGTCTTAGGAGACTATTGCTTAAATTCTGAATGCAGCAAGTGTAAATATAGTTTAAAGGAAATGTAATTAACTCATTTGTTTCAATTTGGGTGCTTTGAGATCTCTGGCTGGGAAGGGGAGGCAAATTCCATTCTCTTTCTCACTCATTTTCTCCTTTTTTTTCTTTGCATTCCAAAATGGCTTGGGTATAGAGGCACTGGGTTCAGATCTCAATAAAAGATTTCTGTTGCACCCAGTTCATACATTGAGTCCGGGGTGCTGTGTGACCCTGGGTCTTAGACTCCTGAGTGTCCCTGAACTTCCCCTCCACGAGAACCTGCCTGAGTGCCCCCAGCTTCACTGTTGTCTTTCCCAAGAGATCCCCACTACGTCACTTGTGGGAGTGAGGAGAGTTGTGTGACTTGGATATTGCGCTCTCCCAGAATTCTCTTGGTGGCCATGATCCCACTTCCTCTGCCTCCCCACTTCGTGTTTCCCAAAGAATATCACTTTGATACTGGTGGATGTGCCGTTGGTCTCGCTGTTAGGTGTCAGTTGTGGCCCAGGCGAGGGGCAAGCTGCCAGTCAGGGCCATTACCCAGACAGAAGCCTGGACTACATCTGGATATGCCCAGGGTATGATGTTTTCCATGTTGGTAGAGCCCTCCTCTCTGCAAAAAGACAGTCACTGCTGTCACTTATTTCTTATAATTATCTATCTTATTGTGATATTTTAACAGTGTAAGGAAAGTTGTAGCTTCTTAAAGAAACTTTGCCACATAAATTAAAGTTTTATTGTCAGAATGATACTATCAAATCTCTTTAGAGAAATAATTTGGAAAGAGTCTGCATTTGACTTTAAAAGTGTATCTTTCCTTTTTCTAAGACATGAGTCCAAAGTGGCATTTTATAAAGTATAAGTTCAAATTAGGCTTCGTGGGGCCACTGGAAGCCCACTCTCCTTTTGTTCACTCTAGCCAGAAGGAGTAAAAACAATAATAACAGCTACAAGTTAGAAAGTTCTCACATTATTATTAGCCCCATTTTACAGAGGAGGCTAGGTAGATTTCACAGTATCCCGAAGCTACCAGTTTAAGTGGCAGAGCCGAGTTCAGGCGCCCTTAGCTACTCCTCTCTTCAGTCCCATGGAACCTAACTGCAGAACCAGAACCAAAGAATGCACTCCATGGATAGACACATCAAAACTCCCTAAGAAAAAATTGCTAAATAGTTCAGTCTGTCCAAAGGCAGAACAGGCAGTCTCAACAACAAAGGAAACACAAAATATAAAATCTAAGACTAAATATCCTTGGCTTCCCAGGACAGACCTGAGCATAAATATTGCATCCTTCCGATCTCTAAGTATTCATCAGATGGGGTACTTTTGGCCTGGGTGGGTGGGTGGGAAACTCTTAAATGAGAGAGAGGGATGGATATTCATCAGATCAAGCATCTGTGTAGGGATGAGCAAAGAAAAGGAATAAAATTATGAGAATCAAGATCAGATGGGGGTAATGGGCTGATAACAGACAAGTTTTAGGTCTATACTGAGAATAGAGAGGAATCAACCAGTTACCTTGAGGGTCAAGGATGATACTTCCTCCAAAAATAGATAGAAACGGAGGTGCTGGGGTGGCTCAGTCAGTTAAGTGTCCGACTTTTGATCTCAGCTCAGATCTTGAATGTCAGGCTTGTGAGTTCAAGCCCCACTTTGGGCTCCACCCTGGTCATGGAGGCTACTTAAAAATGAATAAATAAATAAGACACAGACTATGAGATAAGTGTAAAGAGCTATGATCACATAATTAGATGGGAGTGCAACAGTCTCCCAAACAAGGGAAGCCCTGTATGTAGATGGAACAACTCTACCATGACTACCTGAAAGAAACAAAGATGAAAAAGCTGACAGCAGTGGCTGGGGTAGAGAAAGGAATCTGAGGAGAGAAGGTACAGCATTGGCAACGCTTGGACAGCAAGTGTCCTGGTTCATCTCTCACTGCTCTTCCTTCCACTCTACACTGGGCAGACTTATAAATAATCAGATCTCCACGTCTGTCCCACATCTCCTTCCCTCTACCTGGAAACCCTTCTATCTCCCCCATTTCTTCTCTCTTCCCTCATCCTTTGGCTTGGCTATCTCCTGTTGGTACTTTGGGTATCTTCTCAATTATTACTTCCTGCAGAAACCCTTTCTGGACTGTCCCCATCCCACATACTAAGGTTTTTTTTTTTTTTTCCTTTTCTTCTCCTAATATCCTATCCTTTCTCTACTCCTATATTGTCATTTTCCTTGCCCTGTCTTCCCTACCACCATCACTGTGCCATAAACTTATAACCCTGTGAAAGAACCATGATGTGTATACAGTACCTGGCATACTTAGTAAACACCCAATAAATTCACTTATTCATTTATTTACTTGGCAAGTATTTAGTGAATATATGTTCAATGGCAGACAGTGGAGTAGAACAGTCAACAAGACAGTTAAGTCCTCACCTTCATCTTTGTAGGAGGAAAGATTTTTTTTCATCAAGTAAACAGAAACAATAAGATGGTTATAGATTATTATAAACGGTATGAAAAATTAGCAGGATGATATCATAGTAGAAGGAAGTCTTCTGTTAGTCCCAGCTCTTTGGGATTTTTGTTTGTTTGTTTTTCATTATTGTTGGTTTTTAGGTTATTTATTTATTTATTTGACAGAGACAGAGAGAGAGCACAAGCCGGGAGAGATGGGGAGGGCGAATAGGCTCCCACTGAGCAGGGAACAGACTGCAGGGCTTGATCCCAGGACCCTGGGATCATGACCTGAACCGATGGCAGACATTTACATGACTGAGCCATCCAGGTGCCCCAGTCTCACCTCTTTGGGTCCTTGGAGAGTCTGTCACCTACAACCTGAAGCCATAGTCTTTCTTCCGTGGGGTATTCACCGAGGGCTAGATGGGCATGAGACACAGAGGTCCGTGGGGAGATGTCAGGCTCCTGCGGGGTATTGACAAGTAAACCGGGGATTCCAGCCCCAGTTACCAGGGCAATGACAAAGATATTTACATGCAGCCATGGTATAATGGAGGGCAAGTACACTGAAGATTGGGGAAAAGTCCTCTGGGTCTGGAAGGGCTTCTGGTGAAGGTAACCTTGAGCCTGGTGATTCAAAGCACTGAGATTTCTGGGACCACACTGGCTATGTTTGAATCCCGCCACACTCCACCCCCACTGACTAGCTGTGTGACTTGAATGGGTTACTTAATCTCTCTGTGCCTCAGTTTCCTCATCTGTAAAACGAGGGTAATGATAAAACCTTACAAGATTGTTGTGAGAATGAAATCAGCTAGTATATGTAAACTGTTAAGAACAAGGTGAGTGCCTGTGTTGACCACTATTATCATTTTTCAGGATATAAGAGTTAGCTTAATGAAGAAGGAGAGGTAGAGAAAGCATTCCAGGAAGAATGAAAGAGAGAATGGCAAGTGACTCTAAGATGCAAGTCAGTCAGTCAGCAGGCTCTGTCGCTGCCCGTGAGTGATCATGAGAGAGTATTCATTGTGCCTCGCGCTACCCTATGGTTTAAAGACAGATCCAGGAGAAATAGACAAAGTGGTCTCTGTCCTCTAAGAAATTATATTGAACAAGACTAAACACATAAGCAAACAATTAGGAAGGATCCAAGATAACATATAACCAATGCCGAACTAGGTGGCCAGACACCAGTGATACTAACAAGAAAAATGTCAGTCATAGTATCTGTGTGTTTATAATATTCCAGCCACTGAGCTGAACACTTCACATGCTTTTCCTGCTGAAATCCAGCTTACAGAGGTTACATGACAAAACCTCCAGGAGATTCCATAGAAGGAAGAGATGGACCAAGAGGCCTCATGAGGACAATAAAACTTGACCTAGTCATTGAAGGAAGGAAAGAGTATGAGTAGAGAGATGGGGGAATTAGGAACTAGGTCAGGGCAGTCTGAAGGAAATATAATAGGAGCCACAAACACAAGCCACACATATAATTTTTAATTTTCTAATAGCCACATCTTTTTTTAAAACGTTTATTTATGTATTTATTTATTTATTTCAAAGAGATTGGAGGGAGGGGCAGAGGGAGAGAATCTTTAGGCAGACTCCCTGCTGAGAGCAGAATCCGACTTGAGACTTGATCTCACCATACTGAGATCATGACTTGAGCTGAAACCAGGAGTTTTGATATTTAACTGACTGAGCCACTGGTCACCCCAGCCACATCTTTTAAAAGTAAAAAGAAATAGGGTCAAATTAACTTTAAAAAGCACTTATTTAATATTTATTTACCATTTCAACATGTAATCAGTGTAAGAAATTATTGAGATATTTTAAATTCTCTTTTCTTAGAAAAAGTCTTTGAGAGGCACCTGGGTGGCTCAGTCAGTTAAGCATCTGCCTTCAGCTCAAGTCATGATTCCGGAGTAGTTGGCTTCCCCCTTTCCTTCCTCTGCTCACCCTGCTTGTGCTCTCGTGCCCTCTCTGTCAAATAAATAAAGAATATCTTGAAAAAAAGAAAAAAGAAAAAGAAAAGGTCTTTGAAATCTGACGTGTATTTTATACTTACAGCACTCATCGTTTGCAAGTAGCCAGTGTGCTCAGAAGCCATATGTGGGTGATGGCTGCCATCTTGGACAGCATAGTCAAGAGGGAAAAAGAACTGGCATGGACCAAAGTCTCAGCAGACCTCAGTCCCTTTTTCTATATTATTTAACTTTCCCCACCATCTACTTGAGAAATGTTATCATTTTCCCCATTTTACAGAGGAGGACACCGAGACTCTAAGAGATTAAGTCAACAGCTCAATGAATGGGCTGACCTAGGACCAATTTCAAACTTGGGCATATTCCTTACCCTGGAACTGGCTTCAGCAAATGCCTCTGGGGGCTTTGTGCTATGAAGCAAGACGATGGCTGAGCAAGGAGAACCCACCAGATCCCAGGGTCTACTTCTGAGCAGCTTCCTCCCCACCCCACCCCCCTTACCCACATAGCACTAGTGCAGCCTCTCGGATCTCCTCCCGGATCTGGAGGAAGGGAGGGAAGCCAGCAAGGCAGCAAACAAACCAACCTTTCCCTTTCCTGGTAAGTAGCACTTGAAGCTCTAGTCCCCCTCCCAACTAGCAAAGCCGCAAGAGGGTATGCAGGAGACAAGGAAGGGCACCTGTAGTACATAAATATTGAACTTTCGTTGCAGGGAAGTGCAGGATGGGGAAACACTTGGCTGCTTCTTGGCCAGGGGAGCAGGGCTCCCTTGCATTGCTGCATTGCGGACTCCACTTTGTCATCAATTACTTTTCTGAAACTATTAAGAGAGGAGAGGGGGAGAGTATAAACAGAATTAACAGTAATTTACGATCTGAAAAGAGACAGCAGGAGCTCGAAATCTGTCTCCATTAGGATACTTTCCCGGCGCTCCCCTGGACCCCCAAGCCACAGGATCCTGTAGGAAAAGGATGTTTATACAGCATTCTTGGCAAAAGAGCTGCTTTTCCTTGAGCCCAGAGGGCAAGGTCCAGCCAACTTTCCACAGAGGGGTCCGGCTTGTGCTGAGCCTGCTGCCAGGACCCAATCTCGGGTGTGGGCAGACACTGAGTTTTTGAGATTTTTGTTTTATTACATTTATTTCTTTTTCAGGGGTCCCACCCTGATTTCCCCAGGGACCTCCAAGCCTGCTCCTCCCCAGCAAAGCCCACCAGGAGAACTGCCAAAAGAGGCACTCATCAGTTCTTCAGTGAGAATTCTTCCCCGGCTTCTGCCTTTGAGAACTCCAGAATTTTCGAGACAAAGATTTACTCCATCATCTAAGGCATGTTTTATGCCATGCAGTTTCACTAACTTTTCAAGTCAAGAAATTACAAAGCCTCTATATGTAGCAGCTTAAATCATTGGCCAAAAGGAGAGCCAGCTGAGCTCCAGAATTACTGAATTGCTGTTTCTTCCTTTTCTTTGTCTTTTCTTTTGGGGTGGACATTGGGATTCTGTGGCCCAGCTGGGAATACCATCTCTGGCATGTGCTTGTGGTCAACTCATTATTAATGAAGCAATCAAGTCTTCAGGTGAATTTTGGAGGTACAGGGAAAGACAAAACGAAAATTTCACAAACCACCCCCAGAATCTGTTAGTGGAAGCTCCACACAGTTTAGACCGTAACCAGCCAGTCCCTTGGATCACTAGCGACCCCAAGTGGCCAATTCAAAATAACATGGTTTTTTGGGGTTTTGTTTTGGGTTTTGGGGTTTTTTTTCCCCTCCCTCCCTATTCCCAAATCCTTGTAGAATTTTTAAAAACTGCAGAGCTGCAAGGACCATTACTGTCACCTGGCCTAACCATCTCATTGTACAGAAAGCACAGATCCAGAGAGGTAAAGAGGGACCAAAAGTCACACAGCATGTTAGGGTCAAGCAAGGAAGCGTCAATGCGACCAGATTTTAGGTCCTTAATGGAAAAAGAAAAATTTTCCCCAAACCACAAAATATTGTTATTAAAGAAGAATCACTTTGATGAGGCTGCCTTGTTCTAACACATCTGAAGTTCCCTTAAGTACACTCTGCCTTTTTCCTCTTCTATGCTGAGACTGATCGGGGTGCATTCAATTGATTCACCGCAAGTGTGAGGTCATTATGGAAGAAAACGAGGATGTGGCATTTGGCAAATGTGAGTTGGATGCTTATTCCCAAAGCCTGGACCTTGAGTGTGATTCCCTCCCACATACACACTGTTCAGTGAGCCTTATCATTCTCATTTGAGAAATGATAACATCGAAGCTCAGGGAAATTAATTAACTTGCCCAACATCCGTCAGCTACTAAGTTGCAAAAGCAACTCTCTTCATCACTTTATCTATGTGGGCCTCAATTTATGCATACACCAAATGGGATGATGACATCTGCCTGTAGAATCAAAAAGTGTTGATACTAGAAAGGGTCCATAGAGGAGGGTGCTTTTGAACAAAATGAATCCCTGCTATATAGCAAACTGACAAAAATGTCTATAAGGAAGTTAACCAAAGAGAACATGGGTGCTGTTGTAAGGAACACTCGGAAATCCCATTCTCCTTAAAACAAAAATTAGAATATCCAAGGTTTTGCCCCTTGTTAAATTTCTAATCTTTCCCCATATGACGCCTTTCCCTGAAGGTGTCTCAGTCTCCTCCTGCAATCAGGAAGCTGAACCCTTGGCAGGACACTGTCCTCCTCTTGGCAGCTCTAGCCCAAGCATGGACAGAATTTCCTTTGCTATCAGCTCTGAGCACCATGGAGACAGTCTGGAATTTCCCGAGTGCTGTTCCTAAAATTACTGCCAAAGAATAGAAAGCAAAGTAACACAGAGAGTAGGAGGAGCCTAAAACCAGTCTGATTTACAGAACATGAAATTCTGATCCAAATCGTAACCAGAGGAGGTTCTCGCAAGAGCTAGCAAATCCTGTTATGTTCCAGGAAAGGTCTCAGTTCTGAAACACTCCATGTAAATTGTTTCAACCTTTCACAAAAGCAATGTGGCAACATGCTTCAAGGTCTGGGAAAGATTCCTACACTTTGGCCCAGGATTTCCCCTTGTAGCAGTCCACCTGATTGAAATAATGAAACCACACAGGCACTGATGTACAGATGATCATCACAAACTTACCTTCAATTACAGAAGAAAACATGGAAGCAAATTATACAATAGGGTTTATGATGCAATCAGAAGATGGAAGATTATGTAACCATTAAAAAATGGTGTTTTTGAAGCATTTTTAATTATACTAAATGAAAAAACATTTTAAATGGCATTAAGTGAAAAAAGCAGAGTGCAAAACAGGTGCACATTATATGATCAAATATTTAAAACCCAAGTAAGAGAAGTGTGAGTATATTAAGAAAAAAAAAATAGGAAGAACTGTTCACCCACCAGAATGTTCACAGTAATTATGACTAAGTGGTGAGATTAATGTTGATTTCTTTTCTACTTATATTTTGCTTTAGTTTTACAGTGAGGCTGCATTAACACATAATCTGAGAATAAAATATATACTTCTTATTATGTTCAGTTAGCCAACATATAGTACATCATTAAAATATGTGTGTATTTTCAAGATATTGACGCTGCAGCTCTAAAACCCGCTATATTTTCTCAGGCCAGACCCTTCTTCCTTCCACACTGTCCCCATCTTGCTCCTCCATCTTGTTGTCTTCTCTACCACCCGCCTCACCTCTGCCTTCCTTTTCTTTTTATTTTAATTCTTTATTTAAATTCAATTTAGTTAACATATACTGACATGTACTGTATTATTAGTTAGAAGGGTAGGGTTGCATGTAGGTGATTCTTTGGTTGCATATCACATCAAGCGTCCTCCTTAATACCCACCACCCAGTTACCCCACCCCCCACCCCTCTCCCCTCCAGCAACCTTGTTTGTTTTCTGTAGCTCAGAGTCTCTTGTGGCTTACCTCCCTGTTTTCATCTTATTTTGTTTTTCCTTCCCTTCCCCTATATTCATCTGTCTTGTTTCTTAAATCCCACTTATGAGTGAAAACACATGGTATTTGTCTTTCTCTGATGGACTTATTTCATTTAGTGTAAGACTCCCTAGTCTTGTTGCAAATGGCAAGATTTCATTCTTTTTGGTGGCTGAGCGATATTCCATTGTATATGCCATACACAAAAATTCAAAATGGATGTAAGACCTAAATGTGAGGCAGGAGACCCTCAAAATCCCAGAGGAGAACACAGGCAGCAACCTCTTTGACCTCAGCCTTGGCAACTTCTAGCTAGACAGGTCTCCAAAGACAAGAGAATGCCCTGCCCTCCTTTCTGTTTGTTTGACTGAGATCATTAATGATTAACCCTTCAAGGGGTCCCTCAGAGTCACATTTGTCAAGATGCAAGTGCCCCCTTCTCAATTCCTTAACATTAAATAGAGCAACCCAGTGAAACCCACATTTCCTGCTCATCTTAGAATACTTTTTTCCTTCTTCGTAGTAGAAAGGCAGGGTCCATGTAAATTTGGAATTGATTCACTGGTATTTATTGAGTGTCCACCATATGTCAGGCCCTGCTCTAGTAAGATACAAAAGACAGGGTCCCAACACTTAAGGGGCTGGACAGATAATAAGTAATCATACAAACGAAAAGACTGTCAGCTCTGCTAATGCCATGCTAGGGGTGTGTGGGCAGCTTCCTGAGATGGTTATTCCTCAGATCTGTGATAACAAAGGCATGGACCAATATTCAGGATTCATTTTGATGTCAAGATCTTTGCAAAAACCCAACTTCTCCAGGGCTCATGCACTGCTGCTGAATGTTAGAATTCATTTCTAACATTCAGGAGAGAGATCCAGGAGACGTCAAAAGGCAGACGTGTCTACACCAGGCAGGACCAGCTGACTCCCACTCCCCCGTAATACTCCCTCCTTCCCCTGGCAAGTGATGTGGGTAAGGAGAGAGAGACCAGAAGAGGACTGTGAAGGGATTTTTGAGACTTCGATGCCCCTGCCAGAAAGAGGACTCCTACAGATGGGGTGTGGGTGACGTGTTGCTGACTTCTCATGTGCATCATGTGTTGTCGCTTACCAAAAGAATAACAAAAGTTGTAAAATCACTAATAGCCATAATGATTTCTCTTTCTTGAGATTCAGTAGTGAATACCTCAGAGTCTGAGGTCCTGGGAACACATTGTATGTACAACAGAGCTAGGAAACCTGAAAGAGGGTAAAATGAGAATCCAAAGAGGAGACAGAACCTCAGGCTCATTTCTGCTTTCCCAACACCTCATTGCAACACACACACACACACACACACACACACACACACTCACACATACTCATAGTCACACCCATCCCCTTTCCCAGATCACCTGTGATGCCCTCTGAGTATCCATTCAGAACATTTCTGCAACTTACATAAACGCCTTTTTTCTGGACATAAATAGGGATTTCAACGGGGATGAAAGCTGTTGCTCAATTTCCAAAAAACTCATCAAGCACCAAATAAGAGTGGAAAATGGTTTGAAGCTGATTGCAACAGAATAAGGCAGGACGTTCTGTCCTGAGGAATTGTGTTTGAACAGAAAATCAGATGAACTGAGGTTGTTGTTGGAGGAAGAGGGGGAGCAGACACAAATCAAGGACACGACACACACTTCATGGCTCTCGGGCCCACAGAAAAGTTTTAGAGAAAATTCAAGAAAATGAAAATGGAACTATCCCCAGATATAGCCCAGATGTCCACTTCCAACTCCCAAGAAACGGGAAGGCGAAATAGAATAAAGCGTCTTCCAGCTTTCCTAAAAATATTTAAAGTAAAAATGAACCCCTTGCAATATGTTGTCCGCTAATCTGGCCTCCAGGATTTACTTCCTTTCATTTTTAAACCACATAACAAATTGACGCTTTAGCATATGCTGCCTTGTTCTCTAAATGTGTGATCCTGTGCCTTGTTTCTCCAACCACATTAATGGGTCTCAGGGGCCAAAGTCGTAGCTAGTGCTCACGCGCAGTCTGTGGCTGCTAACAGGTGTTCAATATATATTGATTGATTGAAACATAAACCGTATTTATTGATTGACTACAACATAAACCTTAAACATATGATCTATAGACACATATCAACTGTTAATAAAATGCACACAAGCCACCAGATTATATAGAGAAAGGGTTTATGAAGCTATTGCCTTCATAATAATGGTAAATAAATACCTCTTTACAGTTTACAAAGCACTTTCATAAACTTTATCTCTTAATTCCCATCACAGCCATGTGAAATAAGTATTGAGGTTAATTCTCCCAGTTTCCAGCACCTTTCTGAGAATATAACCAGATGGACTAATTACTCAGTTCATAAAAGAATATGCACACTCTAACGCCAGGAATCCCCGATCGAGCTGTGTTAGCAGAAACAAACAGCAGTGAGCCCTCCTTGCAAGTCCTCAAACAGATACAGAGTCTTAACAATAGCAGCTATAAACAACAAAGTGAATTCATCTGGGAAGAGAAACTACAGACTTTATTTTTCACATTCCTCCCACTATTAAATCATCTTTTGTTTGTGGTATGTTTTTGTTTTATTCTGTGTTTTTAATGTCGTTTTTGAATGACTTAACCCCCTTTCCCACAAATATCTGACACCAAAAATGAAACAAAACAAAAACTAAAATGAGCTAGGGAGAGGAAAAACTAGAAAAAATAGTTCCCGCATCAACCTCTTCCAGCTCAACTCGTTTTATTTTGACAACAAATCCAGTTTGAACCAAGAAACTCATTAATAACTTGTTCTTATGATGTTTCTAGACCAATTTTTCAATTTTAAAGGCTTTGAAAAGTGACTTCAGGATTGTACAATTCTCCAAATTTTTCAGACTTTTCATGTTATAGTCTATAATTTACTTTAAAGTACATCACTATAAGATGTGTAATGGGTGTGTGTGTGAATGTGCGTGTGTGTGTGTGTATACGTGTGTCTAAATTAGTTTCAATCTACCCCACAGGGTAGGTTAGTTAACATTTGAAGAACCCTTATTAGAAATATACACCCCAGGAGCGTTAATTAACACTTGAAAGATCCTAATTAGAAGTCCCAACTCCAGAAACTCCATGACAATCACTTCAAATATCAAATTCCTAATCTAAAATACAGAGGTCATTCATTTAATATTAAGGAATATTTGAGAAATAATTTCTCACTGTTGAAATAAACAGTGTTTAAACATGCAGATTGGCTCAAAATACCACACAGGTATCTCCACTGCAGCATTAATGGAGAATAAAAATGGAGGAACCCAACCGCCTACTTCAGTGGGTACCCTGGCTTGGTCTCATTATAATACTATCTTGCACTACTTGACAGAGAATTCTAGTCCCTGGACCAACTGAAAAGCTGGCTAACCCTCCCTCTAGTTAGAATATTGCTCCATCTGCCTGCAAGAAACCTTTCGTGCAAGGTGCTTTTAAAAGTGTCAAAGAATAGAGAAATCGAGCTTTGCCAAGACTACAGGATCAGACCTATGACTGCAGTGGTCCTGCTTCTCATAAGTGTTCACAGGGGCAGCAGGATTCAGTGAAACTCCATGGCACTATATCAACCAGTAGGTAGAAGGTCATGGGGGAGGGGACCATGGCTCTCACTTATGATCCTTGGAGGCAACCAATATCCACGAAAACAATGTGACAACCCTGACCAGCCAAACCGATTTTGGACAATTTGCAATAGCTCAGCTTGAACTAATACTATCTGAAGTTGTAAGGAGTAGAATGATATTATGCCTCTACTGCACTGTAGAACACAGGAGAAGGCATTTCATTCTCTCTTCTTGTATGGGGACGTTTTGGGGATGTAGTTTACCGTTCTCTCTCTCTCTCTCTCTCTCTCTCTCTCTCTCCCTGTCTCCCTCCCTCCCTCCCTCCCTCTCTCCCTCTCTCTCTCTCTCTCACACACACACACACACATACACACACACACCATGCAGGTCACAAGGCTCAGACTCAAGTCTAAGGTATCTTCTCCAATCCATCTTTCACTGGGTGATGAAAGATTGGTGCTTGGGAGTTTCCGTGGACACCCCTTAAAAAAACAGCTCTACATTCATCATTGGCTGCTGATCCTTATGTGTATATTGCACTGGTCAGAAATTCAGCAAAGTGGGGACATGTGTGACCCCCTGAGCCCCCACCAGAATACTCCGCATCTATCAAAATTATTTTTTCTAATGTTTGGTAACATGGTAAAATACATGTAATTATAAATTTAAAAAGCTTGATACTCAAGAAGATATGTAGTATGGTTTCAGTTTTGTTTTATATATAGAAAGAAAACATCCCCAAAACGCGTCATTTGTTTATTTCAGAGATGACACCACTGATTTCTATTTTTAATCTTTATACTTTCAAACTGCTTTACAATGAACAAAAACATTTATATCCAGTTAAAACGATGCTGCTGTAACGATTTAAATATTTGCTCCCACCAGAGAGGGTTAGGTACTGGTGATGTTCAACAAGAACATAATGTAAGCCACCTATGTAATTTTAAACTTTCTAGTGGCCATATTTAAAAAATACAAAGAAACAGGTGAAATTAATTTTAATAATACATTTATTTAACACATTGTACCAAAATATTATCATTTGAATGAGGACTCGATATAAAATAGTTTTCATGAGATATTTTATAGTCTCTCTTTTGTCCTAAGTCTTCAAACAAAATGTAGGGTGTGTATTTTACACTTAGAGCACTAATCGTATTTCAGACTGGCCACATTTCAAGGACTCAATAGCCATAGACGACTAGTGACTCCTGAAATGGACAGCTCAGCTCTGTAGGCCAGCAACGGAAATATTAACATTAAAAACACAATGCCAGCAGAGTAGAGGTCTCTCTGGTGTGCTTTAACCTTGACATTCTCATGTAGTATAGTTTAACATTGCAACTGTAAAGGCTCCTCTTTAGAAAGTGAATATTCACCTTTATTCATCTACTGCTCACTGAGTCATCATCCTTGGTCAGTCACTGGGCCAGAGATGACGAAGAGAAGGAAAGGGAGTCTGGCCCTCCGGCAGCCCACTGTCCAGTGGGAGAGACTGACCATAAATAGACAGTTACAACAGCACACCGTAGATGTGATAATTACACATCCTCTGTGATGACTAGCTCATAGATGATGACAATGGCATTGACAGCACGGCTTCCTGCAGCCGGGGACAGTTGAGCTGGTCCTAAAGATGAATGGAGATCCTTAGCAGAGGTAGTAGAATGGGCAGCAGGCATGTATGTGCAAAGGGGCAGGCCTCTCTCCCAGGACAGGCTGAGTTTAGGGGTGCCTACATCCCAGGCTGTATCAGAAGAAACGCTGGGAACTGGGAATACAAAGAGGACAAAGGCCAGGGGGTGGAGCACAAACACAAGGGATTGAATTAGATTCATGTCTAGAAAAACCACTTTGGCTGTTATATGGAAGAGGGATGGGAGCCAAAAAGCAGTTGGCGGTATGAGGACTGGTTAGGAGGAGACAGCCACACCCACAGGAGAGCTGGACCACACAGTGGCAGTAAGAAATGGAGACAAGTGAACAGAGATAAAATCCACAAAAGGTGGGGTGTGAGGAAGATGGAGAAGATTCTAGTAAAGATTAGCTCCTACTGTCCAAGTTTGGCTCAGTGGGTGCCAAGCTGTTTGTATATGGAAGACTTCATCATCACTGGAGATCAGCAAGCCCAGCCTCCACACTGATCCAACCAGAAGATGAGGGTTGAGCTTGAATCTCTCTCCATAACCACCCGAGCGGCCACCAGGGGCCAGTGTTCCCAGGACTGGGGCCACCCTGAGGCCCTTGCCTTGATGCAGAGATTTTTCTGGGGCCTCACTCACTTTGCCAGCCCCTGCCCTGGTGCTCTGTCCTGTCCAGACAGAACCACAATGGCCCATCTGCTTCTTGAAGCTTCTCTCCTATCAGGAGAGGGGGTGTCATCGCCAGTCATTCTTCTTAAATATCTGTTTTTTCAAATTTAATGTCAGGTTGATTTAAAAAAGTAATTTAGTAATGCCAAATCTGCATATTTTCCTTCTAATGCCAAAAACATATTTCCAGCAAATATAATCTCTTGTACTAAGTATAAATGTCCAGCACATGCCAAAAAATATTAGTAGTGTTATCCACATTTTTAGAGCACTCTGTAGTTTCCAAGGCACATTATAGGGAAACTTATAGTTTCCCATTTACTCTCAAAACAGTGTCCCCAGCCCTGCTCACGACATGCCTTCTGATCTGACCCGGTCCCTCCCTCTTTGCCCCCTCTCACCACCCCCACCTCAGACCGTGTTTTCAATCAGACTCACAGCTCCTGGATTGTGTCATGTTCTGTCTTTCTCTCATCTCTGTCTGCACCTCTGATTGTGCTGGACCTTCTACCCAGAAAGCCTTTCTCCCACGTCCTTCACCTTGCTCATCTCTGTTCTGCCTGCACTTCCTCCAGAAACACTTTTCAGTTCAACCCAGCCCCACCTCACACTGACATAGGTTCCCTCCCCCTTGGGTTTCCTTAGCAACTTGTACACGCCTTCCCCCTTAGCCCTGTCACACTCGATTCAAGGGGACTGCCGTGTCCCTCCCTGACATCTGCCCATTAGACTATGACTGAAGTGTGGGCACCTCGTGTATCTTATTCATCCTTTTTAAATCCTTGCCCAGAGTCTAACACATGTACTGAATGGATGAACAGTATCTTATTCTTACTCTTGGTAACTCAAGTGTACTGGGTTATATAGTGGTCCCAAAAAGATATGTCCAAGGGCTACTAGTCCTTATCTCTGTGAATGTGACTTTATTTGGAAATGGGGTCTTTGCAGATGTACTTAAGAATCTCTAAGTAAGCCCATCCTGGATTTGGGTGAATCCTAAAGTCAGTGGTGTCTTCATGAGAAGAGGAAAGGACTCATAGAGATATACAAAGAGGAGAGGTCATGTGACGACAAAGTAGAGACTGGAGTGATGTGTCTAAAAGCCAAGGAATATTAAAGGTGGCTGGGAACTTCCAAAATGTAGGAAGAGACAAGGAGGGGTCCTCCCCAGACCTTTCAGAGGGAGCAGAGCCAACGCTTTGATTTTGGACTTGATGGCGTCCAGAATTGTGAGAGAATTAACTTCTGTTGTGTAAGCTCCCATGTTTGTAACAATTAGTTACAGCAGCACTAGAAAACTAATACAAGGGATTACTGTGACATGGAAGATGAACAAATATATGACGACTATATGCTTGAGCAAAAAAAAAAAAAAAATGCCTGCTTTGATTTTGGAAATTTCCATAAATATCTGATCTGCTGCAGTTTCTCTACACCCTCACCCAGAGCTGGGTGTACCATCCATGAAGCTGAAGCCAGAATCCTGCCAGAAATAAGCAAGCTTGTTTTCTTGACTTAACTGCCTTGTTTCTCCCACTTCCTCCCACGTTTCTCTTACTCGGCTAGACCTCCCTCCCCGCAGTGGAGGGCAGTGGACTCTGACCTTGCATAGCCCTCGGTGTGACGGCCTTCCTCCCAGTCTTCACGCTGGCTCTGCTTTCCATCACACGTGCTCCTTCGGCCACATGACTCTCCCAGGGCGAGTTCCCGCAGGGGCCAAGATCACTCCGTCCTGACCCTGATTTTGCCACTCTCTCGGGTATGTGCTCCACACAGTAAGGATTCCAGAACACAGAACTGTGCGTGTGTCGTGAGCAAGCACATCTCCTACATCTTCTATGCACAATCAATACACTGATAATGGTGGTGATTGCTAATGTAAAGCACCATTAATTAAAGGAAGATCTCCACAACACTTCTTCAGGTTCAAAATCATACATCTGATCTTTAAGGATGCTGTTGGTCTTTGAGGCATTTTCTAATTTCTGAATAAATATAAAGGTGTGCTGGCCCCCACAAAGGTATCTTTTGTGTATAAGGTTTGAAAAAGTCAGTATCTAATCCTACCATGATTTATTGGCTAATTGTACACAGGTAGGTAATATTCCTACTCTTTAACCCAGCCAATCCCCAAACCCCCCTTCCCTAAAAGGATAGATTTAAACAGTGCAGTGAAGTCAAACCAAATGACGAATTCTACATTCCTGGATCACTGCTAGTGATAAAGGAGATCTTTATCACTAGGAATGTGTCTATGTGAAAATAAAGTGCACTCCAAGAAGCAATATTAGTAGCTCTCCCCATGATGCAGGAAAGGTACTGTTGAGAACTCCAGGGTTTGTTTTTATAATTTCGACACAATTCAGTAATTTTCCAGAAGGTCAGAGGGCATGAAGCAGATGGTTGGTTTCCTCTGATTCGCAGTAGTAACATCCTTCCTGACCAGTCCTCCATGCCTGGTTCAGGGTCCTGTTATCTTCTCTCTTGCTATTTCTGAAGCCTCCTGCCTGGCTGTTCCTCCTTCCCCTTCCCACAGCCTCCCAGGCCATCTGTCCAAGATACGAGAACGTCTTCCCAAAGTTTGTATTTTAACACGCCATGACTGGTTTAAAACGTTCTTCCCATCACTGCCTTGGGGATAAGATCTGAACTGCCTGGCACGGCATCCAAGGGTCCCCCTGATCCTTACCCTCAGCCACCCATACTCACCATTTCTCTGATAGCAGATGCACGTGAGCTCAAACCACACTGAAGTCATTTGAATTTCCGGATCCAGTCTCCCTCAATGCCAATTTACAGCATTGCATTAATTAAGGGATTGCTTTGTTATTTGTCAGGCACATTGTGCTCCATTTCTTTTACTTTGGGACACTTCAGATTTGATTATAATTTAAACTATTGGCTTACCTTCATTTGTTTTATGCTTACTGATTTTCAAATTCTGGAAAGACCAAAAAATAATAAGCTCTCAAAAGTGGGCAAAAGCATTAATAATAACAACAAAAACAGGTGTGCTAATGATATTGTGTTTGTATCCTAGAATTTTTTGTTCTCAGAAGACACCTGCCCAAATATTAGGCTAAAGTGTCACAGTGTCTGCAACCTTTTCCAAAATTATTCAGTGAAAGAAAAAAAGGTGAATATAAGGGGGTGAAAAAATTTTTTTAATAAAAAGTTGGTGAGAGTGTGAAAGCGGGTTGTGTGTTAAGGACACTGGTCACTGGACAAAATGGACCCTGTAGGAGCTGGCTTCAGGAGAAGCAGCCACTACTGTTTGGCCTTTTCAGGTCCCTGCCCTACCCCTGCACCTAGTTTTTCCTTCTCTGTGTATTCACCACTTTCTCTGGGCACTCCTCACAGCAGCTCCTGCAAGCCAAGCTTACACGCGCACGTGTTCCCATGGACCCACAACAAAGAACCAGGCTTTCACAGCCAAGAATGTTGGCAACCCTGAAATGAGAAAAGGTGTGGAAATGAAAATCTCAAGTGAAGCACAAGTGAGGGGATTTTATAGCCACCTCCTCTCAGACCATCTACTCTCCTGCTTTGCTTCACACCATCTTCACCTGCTTCACACCCCCACATAATATCTTTTCTCAGTTGTTGAACCTCAACACATCGTAACTCAAAACACTTTCCGTCTGAAATAGGCCTTTATAAAGCATTTCCAAATTCCATGACTTTCTATTGTATAACCCACCAGAACTAAGATTTGCCTTCTAACTTTTAAACTTTTTTTTTTTAACATGAGGCTTGGGAAACTGGATCATAATCTGGATTCCTATTAAACCCTTCTCATTCCCACCCTCCAACTCTGTACATCTAGGGAAGGCAGAGAGGAGTGGAAACTTCAGCCTTTGCAGGCAGAGCAGACTACATGTTTGTGGGAGAGGAAAAATAATTTCCCCCTACCTTTCTAGGTTCTTGGCTGAAAACACCCTATAATAAAAGCCAGATTAGCAGGAGAAATACAAAAAGGAATTTAATAACATACATACTTCCTGTATACATGGGAGAGATCCAAGAAAACTGAGTAACTGGAGTGACCCAAGCCACCACCTAAAATACCATCTGTAGCTAAACACTAACTGGGGAGCCAGTTATGAGAGGCTACCAGGAAGAGCTCAGTAAACATCCTTGCCTTCTCCACTGATAAAACTTTCTAGAGATTTGGTCATCCTTCTCTTCTTGGTACAGAGAGAAAGACACCTTTAAAAAAGGAGATTTTTCAAAAAAAAAAAAGGGGGGGGGCGCCTGGGTGGCTCAGTTGGTTAAGCGACTGCCTTCGGCTCAGGTCATGATCCCGGAAACCCGGGATCGAGTCCCACATCGGGCTCCCTGCTCAGCAGGAGGCCTGCTTCTCCCTCTCTCACTCCCCCTGCTTGTGTTCCCTCTCTAGCTGTGTTTCTCTCTGTCAAATAAATAAATAAAATCTTTTAAAAAAAAGAAAAAGGAGATTTTTCTTATAAATGTAGATGTATCTCACAACAGGATAACTTCTCAGTTTTCAGAGCTGCTCCCATGTCTACTGTTTCTTAAAAATAACCATCCAAGAATAATCCTTATGCTAAAAAGGGTATTTTGGGGGTAAAAAATTCTTTTTTGGGGAGTAACAAAATTCTTATTCCCTTCTTGACCTTTGTAAGTATCCATCACCTGTCAAAACTTCAGATTCCTCAGTTCCAATTAAACAACATCAATTATATCAATTTCAAAAGACTGTCCTGACTATTCAAGGATATAATAAATAGTGACTCCCAAGCCCCAAGCCTGTATCTGTGTATCCATAGATACACAAAAGATACCAGTTCCTGGGGCACCTGGGTGGCTCAGTCTGTTAAGTATCTTACTCTTGATCTCAGCTCAGGTCTTGATCTCAAGATCATGAGTTCAAGCCCTGCACTGGGCTCCAGGATGCACATGGAGCTTACTTTTTAAAAAAAGACACCACTTTCCTTCCCCATTCTAACAATAATAAGAACTGGTATTTACTAAGCACTTACTATGTTTTTTATGCAGTAACTCATTAGTCCTCACAGTAAACTCAGGGAATAGGTCTTATTTTACATTGGAGACTTGAGGGGTGAGGAAGAAATTGTTCAAAGTAGCAAAACCGGACACCAAAAACTGACAGGCCAGAGAAACAGCTGAGGTGACTCTATCGCAACAGAATTGTCAGCAATTACACTAAAATTATGCTCAGGGGGTGAGGAGATGGGAAAAATGGGTGAAGGGGAATAGGGGAATTATGGAATGAATAAGGCATAGGGATAAAAGGCACAGCATAGGAAATATAGTCAATGGTACTGCAATAGTGTTGTATAATGACAGATGGTAGCTACACCTGAGGTGAGCACAGCATAACATATAGACTTGGGGCATCACTATGTTGTACACATGAGACTAATATAACATAGTGTGCCAGCTATGTTTCAATTTTTTAAGTAATTTTTTAAAGATTTTATTTATTTATTTGACAGAGAGAAAGATCACAAGTAGGCAGAGAGGCAGGCAGAGAGAGAGAAGGAAGCAGGCTATCCCGATGTGGGCCTCGATCCCAGGACCCTGAGATCATGATGTGAGCTGAAGACAGAGGCTTTAACCCATTGAGTCACCCAGGTGCCCTTAATTTTTTTAAAGGTAGTATATGAGGCATCTGGGTGGCTCAGTAAGTGAAGCACCCAACTCTTGATTTAGCTCAGGTCTTGATCTCAGGGTTGTGAATTCAAGTCTTGCACTGGGCTCCATGCTGGGCATGTACTCTACTTAAAAAATAAATAAATACATACATACATACATACATACATACAATGTAGTATATATACAATGGAATATTACTCAGCCATAATAAAGAATGAAATCTTGCCATTTGCAACAAAATGCATGGGCCTAGAGGGTATTATGCTGGATGAAATAAGTCAGATGGAGAAAGACAAATGCTGTATGATTTCACTTTACATATGCAATCTAAAAAATAAAACAAATTAACAAACAAAACAAAACAAAAATAAATACAGCAAACAATCTGATGATTGCCAGAGGAAAGACAGGTAGGAGGATGGGCGAAATAGGGAAAAGAAATTAAAAAGTACAAACTTCCAGCTATAAAAGAAATAAGACACAGCAATACAGTACATAGCATATTTAATTGCATTTGACAACTTTATATGGTGATAACTACTGATGATAACTACTGTTGACACAAAATGAACTGACCTTTTAGAATCTCTAAAAGTAAGAAGAGTTTTATTCAAACCCAAGTTAAGACAGGGGCCCAGGAAACATACCCTTTCCAGGAAAGAAAGTACTGAGGAAAATGAACAGTTTTTACAGGATTTTATACTTTTTTAAGCCTTACGAAAGCTCAAAAGATTATAGATTAACATATAGGCAGAAAGCACAAGTTTAATGTCAGGGAATGCTGGGAGTTGGAGCACTGATCAATATCTTAAGCACAGTGCGATCTTCTTTAGACTACTCATTTACAAAGCAGGTGTGCAATGTATGCTTGGTGGACCATAAATGAGGCTTTAGGTTTAAACAAAGTTAATGTACAGTCATGCTGGCTTAGAAAGAAATCTAAAATGCTTTCGCCTATTTCTCAGGCATTAGGGAGTTTTTTTTCTCTTATCATTAGATTTACTGTGGTGATCATTTCATAATGTATATAAATGTTGAACCACTCTGTTGTACACTCAAAACCAATATAATATTGTCTGTAGGGGCACCTGGGTGGTTCCGTCAGTGAAGCAGCTGCCTTTGGTTCCAGTCACGATCTCAGGGGTCCGGGGATCCAGCCCCAAGTTGGGCTCCTTTCTCAGTGGAAAGTCTGCTTCTCCCTCTGGCTCTGCCCCTCCCCCTACCCCACTTGTGCTCGCTCTCTCTCCCTCTCTCTCTCTCTCTCTCTCTCTCAAGTAAATAAATAAATAAAATATTTTTTAAAAATATTGTTTGTCAACTGCATGTCAATAAAAACAAGTCATTCTACTTTTTATTGTGTTATGTTAGTCACCATACAATACATCATTAGTTTTTGATTAAAAAAAAGTTGGGGCGCCTGGGTGGCTCAGTTGGTTAAGTGACTGCCTTCGGCTCAGGTCGTGATCCTGGAGAACCGGGATCGAGTCCCACATCGGGCTCCCTGCTCAGCGGGAAGCCTGCTTCTCCCTCTCTCACTCCCCCTGCTTGTGTTCCCTCTCTCGCTGTGTTTCTCTCTGTCAAATAAATAAAATCTTTAAAAAAAAAAAAAAAAGTAAATATGGGGGTGCCTGGGTGGCTCAGTCTGTTAAGCGCCTGCCTTTGGCTCAGGTCATAATCCCAGGGTCCTGAGATCAAGCCCCTGTCAGGCTCCCTGATTGGTGGGAAGCTGGCTTCTTCCCCTCCCTCTGCCTGCCATTCTGCCTCTTTGTGTTCTCTCTCTCTCTCTCTCTCTGTCAAATAAATGAATAAAATCTTAAAATAAATAAATAAATGAAAAATTTAAAAAGTAAATATGAAAGATGAAACAATAAAGTTTTCAAGTAAATAAACACATATATTTCAGAAGGCTCAGTAGAGGTACCATGAGGTCAGAGAAGTAACAACAGAGGAGAGGGCTCCTGACTCTATTAATTACCAGTCTTGTGACTATGACAGAAAATCCCCCAAAGACCTACACTGGGCTAGAAGACCACTGGGATTTCCCTTCTAGGCACAAAGGGACTTGCTAGATAGATAGCAAGATCTTGAAAGCAGAGATGCCAAGGTCTTTGTGTCCCCTCCTGAAACAAAGGCCACACATCTGCAGAGATAAAAGCAAATAACATCTGCGAATTTCCTGGCTAAAAAAAAAAAAAAACCCTTTGTTTAGAAGTTTGGCCTACTTACCATATCCTCCAAAAAGCAAAATGTAAGTTCCAATCAGATGTCAACATGGGCTCACAATTTATGCTCCTAGAGAAAAATTTGAAAGGCAGTTGTGTATCCCTACCCCTGTAGGGCCATGGCTCCAGGCCTCCATGGCCTTGGCTCAGGCTTCAGGCAAGGTCCCCTGGTGTTCCCCTTCCCAGTCACAATCCTCTACCCCAGAAATATTTGACATGGGAAGGTTACAACCCACTCCCAGCAAGAGGTAATAACTGAATATTACAGCCTAGAATTCTATGCATAAAGCTCTTTGCCTGGCTTCTGTCTCCTGGCAATTAAAAGAATTAATCAAGTTCCAGTGCAGAGAAGAGAGAGATTTGCCCTAGGTTTGGCAGGCCCTGGAATGCTTATTTTAATTGAGTTGAGTCCCTTAAGTTTAACAAATTTTGAATTTCTTATCCAAAAACATGACAATAATAAAATCTATCTTGACTATTTCAAGGGCTATTGTGAAGATTAAATTTAGAAGACAACTCAGCATCATAATTAAGAGATCAGGTTCAAGAGCCAGACTGACTGGGCTCAAACCCCATCTCTGTCACCTACTAGGTACATGACCTTCTTTGAAACAGGGCAAAGTGAAGATCCTACATCAGAAGGTTCTGGTGAAGATTGAGTTGGTTCATATATGTAAAGCATTTAGAACGGGTTTTGCCATATGGTTAGGACTTATGGAGGTGGTAGTTATTATTATGGGAAATCACTGGAAAAGCCAACGCTGTCATCCAAAGACACTGGTGTGCTGTGGAACAATCCTTATCCATAAGCTTTTGTTAATTTTCTAAAAACAAGGGCCTGGAAATTTACTTTCAGAACACTTCAAAATATCTCCCACCCAAGTCGCTATGTTAGACCCATGGCCATTCCCCGCTTTCCATCACCCCAAAGCATCAGAAAGGGCTGCCACTTCCTGAAGATGGTGATGACTGGCACCACATGTTCTAATGGAATGGCATTTTCCAACATATGAAACACTGAATGAGCATTAACCCTTCAACAATCACGACCAACATCATTCTCGACCACCCCCTCTTAAGGGAACATAAAATATGTCTAACTCCTAAAATAGACCAAAGCCATGTGCATGCAATAGTTTCATAGGGGAATATATTGGTTAGCAACAGTGCCTGCTGCTCAGGGGGCCACATACGATCATTGTACCTACAGGTCATTTCAATTTTACCATGTAGCACATGACCTACAGCACACGAACTGGGGCTCTATAAACATGCATTAGATTTTGATGTTTCACTGTAAGTGAAAATGAAGGTCCTGTTGCTTCCAGGATTTGCCCCAAATTATAACAGAGCTCCTGAATGACACATACAGAACTCACACCTGCATCTCTAGATCTGAGGCTTATGTTTGTAATGCTGTTGTATAAGTATGTAAATTGCAGAGGCAACACGGAGCTGGGAATTGTTTAGGTGATGTCACCTCCATCCTCACCTAAAAGACCTTGCCTTGATACTTGTGATTACAGCAAAAATACGTATTTATACTTTGATCAAAATTTGGCAGTACACCAGAAGGTTGGAAATTGGCCAGCAGTGAGCCAGCTGACAATCTCTGTCTCAATAGGGAGATTTGTCTGAAAGGGAGAAGATGAGTGGGTTCCAGGAAGAATAAAGGCAGTAGGATATAAGCTTGTAAGGGCTCCTCCTCCTCCTCACTGTCTCAAAATCCTCCCTTAACCCATGGCTTCCTCTAGATGCACCAGAGGTTTTTATTGTTTTCCTTCCTTCAGTTCCAGCTGATTCTTCCCTCTGTCTCCTCCCACTCTCTGCAATCTGCTCTCCCCAGCACCACTTATGGGATTGCCCTCTCTCATACAAAAGAGTTGTGCCCTTAATGTATGAACAACATCAGGACAACAGAATATAACCACTTTCCTTCTCTTTTGTTGTTTCAACCAAATCATTAATTCGTATCCATTATAAGATGACTGGGACAAGTAGATAAGAAAAATTAAAGTGATGAAGCTTCTAAATCACCCAGAATTCCACAACGAAGAGATAACTACTGTTAACATTCTAGTGTATACCCTTCCTGATGCTCTTCGCACACCAACACATACAACCATATATATTTTTATAAAACAATACCGCAACTATTTTAAAACCTGTTCGGTTTTTTACTCAACAGGATATGCACAAATTTTCAGGCTAACAGATAAATGCACATAAACATCATCAGGACTTTGGCACAAATTTATTTAATAAATATTCTCCACTGCTAAATGTTTACATGGTTTCCAAATTTTTGGCGTATCAGCAACACTTTATACAAGCATTCTTGAAAGCATGTCTTTGGGTACCTGCTTTATTATTTCTCTGGGATAAATGCTGATGAATATCTGATCTCATTTATTGCTGAGTCTTTTGCTGGCTTGATTTTCAGGATTAGTTTTTATTTTTAGAATAAATTTCAAATGCATTAACTGAACCCATACTTGGTTTTATCTGCCTCCCCCACTTCCCGTTCCCCACATATACTGTTGGAACTTTTTTGCCTTTGGCCCCTCCCTGCCTTTCTTCCACTTCATTTATCCTTTCTTTCTTCTTTCACCAGCTTAAAAATTTAGCTTCAATATCACCTTCTTCTAATAGTCTTTCATCACCCTGATCCTTCACCAATACAATTAAAATCCTACTACTACCACTAATGATAATAATTATTAAAATCACATTCATGGAACACTTACTTCCTGCCAGGCAAAATTCTTAAGCTTATTACAGAGATATGTCATCTTGTTCTTTCAACCAATCTATGAGGCAGCTACTAATATCTCAATTTCACAGATAAATAAATGGAGACTTGGCTGTTTAGATCTGTTATAATTTCTGAATCTATGAGTACTTACACAAAATTTTAAGTGAAATAAATATACATGTATGCATGAAATCCAACTAAAGGTATAATTTCCAGGCATGCCTGAGTGGCTCAGTGGTTAAACGTCTGCCTTTGGGTCAAGTCATGATCCTGGGGTCCCAGGATGGAGCCCTGCATTGAGCTCCCTGCTCAGCGGGAAGCCTGCTTCTCCTCTTTCACTCCCCCTGCTTGTGTTCCCTCTCTAGCTGTGTTTCTCTCTGTCTATAAATAAAATCTTTATAAAAAATCTAGTAAAGGTATAACTTCCACTATCTGTTCCGATGAATAAATTATTTTTCAAAAACACTTAAAACTGATGCCATTACTCTAAAGAAAGAACTATAAGATGCGATTAAAGAACACTCTGAATTTTTTTTTAAAGATTCCATTTATTTATTTGACAGAGAGAGATAGTGAGAGCAGGAACACAAGCAGGGGGAGTGGGAGAGGGAGAAGCAAGCTTCCCACCAAGGACAGAGCCTGATGTGGGGCTCCATCCAGGATCCTGACATCATGAGCTAAGCCAAAGACAGACACTTAACGACTGAGCCACCCAGGCAACCCAAGAACTCTGCAAATTAAGGTGAAACTATTTGGATAAAAAAAAATTAGAAGCCAAGGTTAATTATGAGTATTCTAGATTAAAATTCAAGCCCCAGAATCTGGTAAACATTTCAATTTCCTTTACGCATCAAAAAGAATTGGGAAAAATCCAACCTCCACGCACCATTTTAGTTTAAGTATCATGCCATTTCGGCAAGTAGTTAGCATCCTATAATAAAAATCAATGTTACTACTTTATTTTATCCAGTTAGTCAAAAGGAAAATTAGAACCCCTACTCATAAGAAAACAAAACCAAAACCAACACCAAATTATAGTTGTTAAGCATTTATATAAGCACATTACATTTCTAAAGCATTCGACAAGTAATTAGTCCAACCTAGAATTAGAATTGTGTTTATTGTCAGAACATGGATGTTAACCGACTACTGAATAAGCTATTCAACCATTAAACCTTGACCAAAAAAAAATTTATTGTTAATTGTTTCAACTGCAATAAAATTAAAACAACTTTTTTTTTTCCAATCAGCTAACAAGGGCTGCATGACTTTCACTAGTTCACTTAGTTCCCAACAAAGGTAAAATAATAAACACCCAGCGAAGAGGTTGGCCAGGTTTGTTGGGTGAAGGAGGGGCCCCTGGAGCCGTGGGGGTCTCTGCCAGGTGCTGGGAGAAGATGAGATGGGCACAGTCGACCTCCCTAAAGCAGCTATTTTTCTTTTTTTTTTTTAAGATTTTATTTATTTGACAGAGAGAAACACAGCCAGAGAGGAAACACAAGCAGGGGGAGTAAGAGGAGGAGAAGCAGGCTTCCTGCTGAGCAGGGAGCCCGATGTGGGACTCGATCCCGGGTCTCCGGGATCATGACCTGAGCCAAAGGCAGTCGCTTAACCAACTGAGCCACCCAGGCGCCCCAAGCAGCTATTTTTCTAATAATATGAGGAGAAGAACATTATGGTTACTCCAAAACAAGCACAACAACACTAGGAATAAAACAAAATTATATGATTTTTTGAGATAAAAATCTTTTATCTACCGATATGTCTTTCTTTTTACTTTATAGCTTGTATGCTTTTGAATTTCATACCATTTTCATGTGTTACTTCTTAGAAAAGTAAACACGGCAAATTGATTTTGAAAAACCAAAATAACTCTTTGGGGCACCCTGAATTTGTGGGGAATTCCTCTCTGCTACACATGTGCGCAGTTACAGAGATTATCTTTGTCCAAATATATGTATTAATCTCTTCCTCTCTCTCTATCTTTCAACACTTGTAATACTTCCAAAAATATTCAGCATCTGGGTGGCTTATTCAGTTAAGCAGCTGGCTCTTGATTTCCTCTCAGGTCATAGTCTCAGTCCTGGGATGATGTTGGTCCTGGGATGAGCCCAGAGTCAGGCTCTGCACTCTGAGGGGAGTCTCCTTGAGGATTCTCTCTCTCACTCTACCTCTGCCCCTTCCCCCCACCTCTCACTCACTCTCTCTCAAATAAAAAAATAATCTAAAAAAATGTTTCCACAAAAAAACCTTAATAGCCAAATAAGTAAAGACTTGTCCATTCTCTCTCTCCCACTCCTCCACTCCAAACTCATAACCCAGAAGGGGCTGGAGACATTAAATGTTTTTTAGGTTTTGGTGGAGTTTTTTTTAATTAATTTAACTTTTAAAATTTAACTACTATTTTTTGATGTGTTCATCTTCTTTTTGGATGTTGAGTTTGAGTAGTTCTTTGTAGATCTTGGATACAAGCCCTTTGTGTGTTGTGTCATTTGCAAATATCCTCTCCCATTCTGTGGCCTGCCTCTGTTTTGTTGACTGTTTCCTTTGCTGTACCGAAGCTTTTTATTTTGATGAAGTCCCAGAAGTTCATTTTCGCTTTTGTCTCCTTTGCCTTTGGAGACGTGTCTGGAGATTCCTTAAGAAATTAAAAATAGAGCTACCCTATGGCCCTGCAATTGCACTACTGGGCATTTACCCCAAAGATACGGATGTAGTGAAAAGAAGGGCCATATGTACCCCAATGTTCATCGCAGCAATGGCCACAATCGCCAAACTGTGGAAAGAGCCAAGGTGCTCATCAACAGATGAATGGATAAAGAAGATGTGGTACATATATACAATGGAATACTATGCCTCCATCAGAAAGGATGAATATCCAACTTTTGTAGCAACATGGACTGGATTGGAAGAGATTATGCTGAGTGAAATAAGCCAAGTAGAGAAAGTCAAGTATCACATGGTTTCACTTACTTGCGGTACATAAGGGGTAATATAGAGGACAGTAGGAGAAGGAAAGTAAATGGGAAGTAGGGTAATTCAGGGAGAGAAACGAAACAAGAGAGACTTTGGACACAGAAAGAAACTGAGGGACTTGGAGGGAGGGTGTGGGGGGATGGGAGAGCCTGGTGGTGGGTACTGGGGGCACCTATTGCGTGGAGCACTGGGTGTGGGGAATGGGCAATGAATCTTGGAACACTGAAAAAAAAATTTAAATTTAAATTTAAAAAAAATTTAACTACTAAAATTTAACCACTAAAATTTAACTACTAAAATTTAATAAAATTTAAATTTTATTAAAATAAAAATTTGTTTACCTTTTTCTTCACAATTTTAGTTCATTTGAATGGATTATAATTTAAAATTCAAAAGGAACAAAAATGTCCCCTTCCAACTCAGTCCCGAATTACTGAGTTTCCCTCCCTGAAAGCAACAACCAGTGTTACTGAGCTCCTGGGCATCCTGCCAGAGGCCTCCTTAAATCTGACTCAAACTCCATCACACCAGGCTGGAGAGAATTTTAATCTTAGTCCTGTTAAAGGATAAAATTTTTAAAAGGTACAATCATGACTTTCATACAAATATAAAATGAATGTGTCTTGAAAATTTTATATGAGTCATTAAATAATGAGAGAACCCGAGAAGGTGTTAGAGGAGTTCAAAAAAACACACCTCTGTAGGCAGGTAAGTGAATTTGCAAATGGGCACAAAATGGATCTGTCCACATAGCAATAAGCAATTGCATCTCATCAGACATAACTAATTTGCATGTCTATAGGCAATAATCCTTTCCCTAGCATCAGTTTCCTGCAACTTAAAAAGTTGTAAAATAGGCCAGAGACAATGCAAGAGGGAGATAAGCAGGAAGGATGTGTTTAGACAGAACACTCAGTCATCATTGCTCATTTGGGTCTTTCACAGCTTTTCTGGGCAGTCACTTCGGTGGGACCCTTATCCTCTCTGCTGCAGTCCACTCACTCCTGAGATATGTTAAGGTGCCGAGATCTGTCTCATAACAGAAGATTCAGGAAACTCCTTCAGTCTTTGTCCACACTGCTCACTGCTGGTGTGTCCAATGTCCTTGTTAGGGTACTATAAGGGGAGTCCCTCCCTTGCTTCCCTGATGTTTCATTTTGTGCTCTCCAGAGCAGGCTCTGAGATGAGGGCTTGAGTGGAGGTATTTTATTTGGGAGGTGCGCATACCAATGGTACAGAGGGAGGAAGTAAGGCAAAGAAGGAAAGACAACAATTAAATGATTGGACACCTGCAGCTTAATCCTATGGGGAAATTAAGGAAAACACTACAAAATACACTCTTCAAAGTTATTGTAGGTGATGAGGGAGCTGAGGCATTTATACTTGAGCTCAATGGACTCATTGAAAGAAGGCTCCTCCTGGAGGTGATAATTTCCTGGCACTTCTGGCCTCCTCTGATGGAGAACTGAGAACATTTCCAAGACTTTAGAGGAACACCTAAAGAGATGCACAAGAACACACTGAAGGGGTGGGGTCTAGATGAGGCAGAAAAACTCTGGGGCCCCAGCCCTGTCCTGTCTGCTGCTACCCACTGCTCTCGCTGAGATGGAAAAGGTCAAGTGACCGACCGGGCCCCCAGCCCTGCCCTATCTGCTCCTCCCCACTATTCCTGATAAGATGAAAAAGACGAAATGGCCATCCTATTTGGTTCAGAGAGAACAAGAAAAACAAGTTCCCTGGGATGATTTAGCACTCTCTTCTGGCATTCCCATATAGATTATACTTCCATATGAAGAAAGCCAATTGGCCATGAGAGACCAGAAAAACATCCTGTCACCATCCCCACCATCCCCCCCATCACCTGTAACAATAAAAACTCGCCCCTAACCCTGCTGGGTGCTCAGTCTTTGTGGAATCATCCATCTGAGCCCACCGGTGTAATAAAGCTGTGTTCTCCCAGCTCTTCGTGTGCTGCTCGAGTTTCCTCGGTCGTGTCAGGTTTTTCCACAATATAGAGATGGGAGCAGAGCACAAAGAGTATCTGCTTCACATTTCGGTTTGGATGTGAGACCTTTGGCTGGACCTGGAATCTCTGGAACCTGAACCCTAAACTTTGTTGCCCCTCATGGCCTCCTTCCTCTGGGGTCCTGCCCCACAAGGACTGTGAAGACATGGGTTCTTACTGTTTACAAAACCACCAGCCCTGTCCCTTTCTAGTCGTGGGTCTACTTCTTTCCTCTTAGACATTTGGCTTCCCTGGTCTCAAAGGCACTCACTTCTTTCCCTAATTCCTGGTGAGATCAAGGAAAACCCAACCTGAAATGATGTGCTTCCTTCAACCAACATCAAAGCACATTTCCCTGGAAGCAGGAGAAAGTGAAGTCTCAATTACCTTCTTGAAACAGAAAGAGAAAACAAGGAGAACAAAACATAAGTTCATGTCTCAAACTGTAACCTGTCATGTAGGCTCTCTGCTCCCAGCTGTTCCACAGAGAAGAAATAGTAAAAGTTGGGCATCCTCTTCCAAACTACTGTGGTCTGATGGTTCCTGCTAAAGACTACTCTTCCTACTTGCTTCCAGAATGCTTCAGAGAATAAGAGAATTCAGCTAAGCTGACAGCTGCTCTAGTCTCAGTGGTAACCCACTCCCAAGTGTTTGGAGGGTAGGTCTTTGCTCAAGTCATTCTTTCTTTCCCATTCTCAAGGCAGAGCTCCAGGGCATATTTCTCCTTAACCCAGGACTAAGAAGTGGCAGTTAGAGTTCCTGTCTTCTCTGCACATTTCATTGTCTTATTAGCTTAAAGTTATTTTACTCTTCCATAATCTACAATGAGAAAGGAAAGTAGCCAATTTTTTAAAATATTTTATTTATTTATTTGACAGACAGAAACACAGCTAGAGAGGGAACACAAGCAGGGGGAGTGAGAGAGGGAGAAGCAGGCCTCCCACTGAGCAGGGAGCCCCATGTGGGACTGGATCCCAGATCTCCGGGATCATGACCCGAGCCAAAGGTATTCGCTTAACCAACTGAGCCACCCAGGCACCCCAGTAGCCAATTTTTTTAGATCCTAGAAAACATCAGCAGCTTTACATAATATCCCTTAAAACTCACATTCCTTCCTTGT
The DNA here is from genome assembly GCA_004023965.1 of Spilogale gracilis. Taxonomy (NCBI): domain Eukaryota; kingdom Metazoa; phylum Chordata; class Mammalia; order Carnivora; family Mephitidae; genus Spilogale; species Spilogale gracilis. Next base: position 81,693 of record PITA01001280.1, read on the forward strand.
GGGAAGAATTTTAAGATGAGATCATTAAGGTCCAGGGAGGTTAAGAACTTTCCCTAAGTTCACAGAGCTACAGTTGGAACTAGAGTTCAAGTCTACTCCATCTGACATTTTCCAATATACCATGATAGGAGTTTCTTTATTAAATCCTAACTGGCTTTCATATCTTTCAAAACCAAAAGTTTATGTGAGGGTGAAAACAATAGCATTTTTTCCCTCAATTTTTTTCAAATCCTAGAAGGGAATGTTTGAGGTCTTTCAATCACAGTAGTGACAAATAGAAAATAAAGCTGAAGAAAATTCATTGTGTCAGTTAATGGACATTAAAGTCAATATCCCCCATGCTCCAGGTAACAAAGCTCTGCCAAGTAGTTCACATTTTAACTTAACAGTCTTGGTAAGAACAGGGTCTCCAATAACTTTCATCAAGTAACACAACTGTTCCGTCCTACACAATATTTCATCCGTGCATCTCCTAAATACTAGGCTTTACTGGACAAGTGGTTCTGACCTACAGAAACTACGAAATAATAAATGTGTGTTGCCCTAAGCCAGTTTGCACATATTTGTTACACAGCAATAGGGAACTAATACAAAGCACAAGAACAATGTGCTCCAAGAGAGCCCTGGGGGAGATGATTTAAGACTAAATGGTGACAATAGGCCTCTGTGAGGAATCATATGTGAGCAGACACCTGAAGAATAAGCAGAAACTAGCCAGCAATAGTATGGAATAGAATTACAATGGTTGGCTAGATGTTAGGACCACCAGTATTTTATGAAGAAAGTACTACTACCAAATGGCACATAATGGTCAAAAAATATAAGCATAGGCATTTCCTGTCCATAGATTCTACTCATCTTACTCCTCTTTTCTCTGGCTGTCCTCCCTTTCTTTGGCCAGGCCTTCCCAGGCCTTCTCATGCAGGCAGGAGGGAGAGACTGAATGAGTCCTCTTACTAAACATTTTGCAGATACATTTGTTTCTCTGTTGCAAATCACTGTGGCATTACTGTCTGGGTGTCTTATCAGCAAATAACAAATAATTCCACACTTAGCTCTGGCAGCCCTGCTTTTTTATTCCATTCACACACACCTACCTAATTAAAATGTACCTCCCAATGGCAGAGATTATGACATATCCCTCTTTATGTTCCAATACCATGCAAAGTACTAAAATGGCGGCCTCATCCCCACCACTTCCTCCCCTCACCCACCACACATACCCCAATGTCTTATGGACCTAAACACCCTCCAAATTCCAGCTCTGAAGCCACAACCCCTATGAAATTATCTTTCCCTTCCCCAGGTGCCAGAATTAATAATCTTTCTTCTATGCACCTTGAATCTATCATTGCACTGGTTAGACTGTATTATGATTTATCCATTGGTATTGTCTCCTTAACTAGTTGTTTACTGAGCTCTAATGGCATTATAAAGGCATACTGTGTGCCAGGAGCTAGAAATACACTAATGAATCCAATCAGCCCCTGCCTGGAGGGGAGGCAGGATGTGAACAAGGGGTTTGAACATAATATGGTAAATGCACAGATCCATATGTGTCCCAGGTGCTTTTAATCTGAAAGGGCAGTAGCTGAGTCCCTGGCCTCCTGGAGAATCTAGAGAGACTTCCTAGAGGACATATCAGGGGATCTGAATGGGAAAGAGACAGTGCTGTGGACTGAACTGTGTCCCCTCCAAATTCATATTTTGAAGCCCTAACTCCCCAAAGTGACAGTATTTAGGGATGGGGATTTAGGATCATTAGTATTACATGAGCTCATGAGAGTAAGGCCCTTACAGTGGGATTAGTACACTTATAGGAAGAGACATCAGAGAGCTTGCTCCTTTCCTCTCCCGACTATATGAGAATTTTAATGAGAAGGAGACTGAAAACCAGGAGGAGAGTCTTTACCAGAAACTAACTATGCCAGCACACTAATCCTGGACTTTCCAGACTCTAGAACTGTGAGAGATAAAGTTCTATAGTTTAAGCCACCCAGTCTATGGCATTTTGTTATAGCAGCTTGAGCAGACTAAGACAGACAAAGGATAAGCCTTGGCATTTCTGTCAGAAGCACCAGCTTTAAGAAAGGTATGGAAGCATGTATCAACACAGAGTATGAACATAGCTATTAGACTGCAAGTGACAAATGTACAAAACTGAAATAAACAAGAAAGTATGGCCCAGGTGGTGATGAAGTAAATGCCCAACTGACAGGAACCCTCTTTCTGTGAGAAGTGGCCTTCGTCCACAAGATTAAGATCCCACAGCCATGTTTCTGTCACATGACCCTCTTGGGCATAGTTGATTGGAGTATAGTGCCCATGTGACCAAAGCTGGGCCAATCAGATCCTCCTGGTAAATCTGGAATTGGTCTAAGAAGCCACTAGTAAGTGCAGACTGTTCCCTTGAATAACGATGAGAATGTAAAAGCTATGTGGTGGGCCATGAATAGACAGAAGCATAAAGAGTTGCTCTCAGGGTGAAGAGAATAATGCAAATGGGCCCAGCAAAAAATCAGCTGGGTAAAAAAGAGATGCCTGGAGTTTGTGGAAGTCCTTTTCCAATTCTTGAAATACATCAGAATCCTTCTGATAAATTCCCTTTTTACCTTATTTGTTTGAGCTGTTTTGCCTTGGTTTCTGCCACTTGGGTTTAAAAATGTTGGTGTTCCAGGCCTTTGTTCAGGGTCCTTCTTCTCTTTTTCATTGTCTCTTTCTTCTTAAATGATCATCACCTAGTCCCCCAATAAAAGTAGCACTTCTGTTCTCCCAAGCCCCAAATTTGTCTTCTTCTCTCATATATCCAGCCATTTACTTCATATCTTCATTTGAAATAGCTAAAGATACCTCAAACACATCATGTCCATCAGAATTCATTGATTCCTCCTTGTTCCCTAAACCTTTTTACCCCTAGTCTTCTCCATCTCTATAAATGATCACCAGTATCTACCATTTCTCAAGCTACATGCTTGGAATTATCCTTGTTTTTCTTTTCCTTCAGCTACTTCATCCATTACCTCAACAAATCCTGTCAACTCCATTTACAAAAGATATATCAAATCTATCCCTACATCTCCATCTCCACCACCCCAAATCCAAGCCATCAAAATCTCCTACTCTTCTACCCAGGTCATCTCTCCCTGCTGCCATGCTTCTTGACCTCTCCCTTGCCCCTACTCCTGCCAGTATATACATGCAACTATTATCCTCAGAGCTACCAGAATAATCCTTATAGAACACAGTGTAGGTTATGCCATTCACCCACTTAAAACTTCCAGTGGCTTCCTATTGCATTTAGGAAAAAAGTGTCTTAGTCTGTAAGTCCTTACATGATCTGGCCCCTGCCTGCTTGTCTGACTTTTCTCACTTTACTCTCCTCCTTGTTTACCAAGCTTCAGAAACTGGTTTCTGTTGATTTCTTTATTTTTTTCCCCTTTAAACATATCTAGATATTTCCCACCTCAACCTTTTTATGTCTAAAAGTCCAACAGCATCCTCTGTCTCCTCCTCATCATCATTCAGTGGTCGGTCTAATTGGCACCTTCCAAAAAAGGATGTCCTGGTCACGTTGGTAAAACTGGACTGATATTGATTATTTCACATACTGCTCTATTTCTCTGAAACACAGCAATCTGAAGAATATCTAGTGTATTTGCTATTTACCTATTTATTACCTGAATTCTCCCACTAGAAAAGTAAACCCTTATGTGCATCTTGTTCATTCTAGTGCAGTGTCAAGCCCAATTTCTGGCATATAGCAAACATACAATAAATATCTGTTGAGTAAATAGATAAAATCAAGGACAAGGCTGAAGAATTTTAAGGTGACATGAAACATCTTACATGTTTCATCTATATCAACAACAGTATAGAAGATGGATTTAAAATAGGGAGATCCAGTGTTTTATTCACCTTTGAATGTCCACTGTCTAGCATGAGACAATCTGGTCTACCATTATTTAATAATAAAATCCCAAGCAACCTTATTTTAGCAAAAATATCGTTAAAACACTCTTGTTTTAGTGTGTTTGGTTAGGAGATGGAGAGTTAGAGATATATAGTAACAGAGGTATTTTTCCTATATGAATTTCATTAATAAAATCAGAATTTTACTTGTATATGCATTTTATTAAGGCAAAAATAATAATCAGTTTTTCCAAATGAACAAAAACAAATTTAAACATTATCTGCATTCAGGATATTTGTAGAAATTCTGATGATAACTCAAATTCTAGAGCTTGAGTTGGAAGATTTAAAGATGACCTAGTTCAGTCATCTCAAAAAACAGATTTGGGAACAAGCCTGCAGGAATGAAGTGTTAAAGATCAGAACCCAGGCTCCAACCCAAACTTCCGACTTTCCCTCCTGGGCACCACCCATTCTCCCTCCATGAGTTGGGAAAGTGATGCTAAGGGCAGAGTTGGCAACATTGTGACCCAATCCAATTCATGCCAAAGGTGACAAAAAGTCGTTGGGCTATTTGAATCTAAAAAGTAAGGCTCTCAAGGCATGCTTGGCTCAGTGGGTTAAGTGTCTGACTTCAGCTCAGGCCATGATCTCAGGGTCGTGGAATCAAGTCCCACGTTGGGCTCCCTGCTCAGTGGAGAGTCTTCTTATCTCTCTCCCTTTCCTTTTGCCCCTCACCCCGCTTGTACTCTGTCTTTCAAATAAATAAATAAAATCTTTAAAAAATGAAAATAAAAAACTAGGAAGTGAGGCTCTGACTTTTATCATGGTGCCCTCTCAAATAAATAAATAAGATGTTAAAAAAATAAAAAGTGAGGTTCTGACTTTTATGATTTAGTTATTAAAAGATTTTCCTTAATCTCGATAGAAGGGGACATTTCCCAGAAATAAAAGGGAAGCCAAATCTTGCTTCCCATTGGCAGAGCCCAGTTTGAGCTCTTTTATAGTCTATGACCAGATGTGCATTTAGAGAAACCATCTGTTCTGTTCAGAATGCAAAATAAACCACATAAAAAAGAACTCTCACCCCAAATCCTTCTCCAAATGAGAAAGGAAATAATCAGGTAAACCATAAAACAGAACTTGAAGAGATAGATAGGTAATCAGATATATAATGCGACAGAAATTGTCATAGACATGGTGTTTGGTAAAGTTGGCAGATGAAACAGGTGTTAAGATTGTGATTCCATGTGTTTCCATTTAAAAATTCTTGGTAACTGAGGCTTTGGGGAAAGTTTTGCAATTTGGAAGCTTTGCCCACAGTCAAGTTCACTCCACAGACACCTACTTCAGTGTGTGTGTGTGTGTGTGTGTGTGTGTGTGTGTGTGTGTGTGTGTAGCCTTTCAACTTCACATTCTAGCTCTATCTTCCTTCCTATTATTGCTTAAAGTTTGTAACCTTTATTGAAATAAAAATTCACCTTATTTTTAGCTACATTTATTCACAAAAATAAACACCAGAGAATCTATCTTTGCTTTATCTTGTAAAACTGCTTCTGGAAAATTTTCACTGTACCAACACCGTGCTTAGAGCTTTAAAATGGATTCCCCTATTTCAAACTTGTTTTCATGCTGATGACTGGAGTGTGGTTTAAAGAACTGATTACTCACCAAATGGAAAGTTCTTTTCATACCTGATGAAATTGATCTACCCATAAATCCAAATCCAAGAATGTCAGCCAAATTTAGATTTCTGCTTAAAACTCTATGTCCCACAAATGCCTTATTGTTATCAACAGCCTTGAATCAGGAAGGCTTGCAATATTAGAACAATTTTACTGGAGAACAACAAGAATTCTATTCTACTGTTTTGATTGTGTATAAACAACCAGCCATGCATTCTTTCAATACACATTTACTGGCATCCGTTATGTGTTGGACCTTGCGCTAATGTTAAGGATATGAGAAGGATTCACTGTCACTATCACAATTCCTGTCTCCAGAACTCATCAACTAGTACAAGGGTTGGTGTAATAGCTAGACCCAAAGGTGATGCTGCCCATGATTCCCACTTTCTAATATTCCTGACCTTGTATAATCTCTTGCCCAAGTGTAGGCAAGACCTGTCATGTGATTCTAATCAATACCATAGGCAAAGGTGACAGGTGTCACTGCCTGGGATTAGGTTCCACTGTGTAAGACTCCATCCTGCCAGTTTGCTGAAATACAGAGTCATGTTGAGGAAGTCCACATAGCAAGGAACTACAGCTGATGGTCAGCAAAAAGTGGGGCACCCCTGTCATACAGCCACGGGAAATGAACTCTGTCAACAACCTAAACGAACTCAGAAGTAGGCAAGCCCCCATGTGAAAATCACAGCCTGGCCAACATCTTGAGTATAGCCTTTAAAAACCCTGAGCAGAGGACACAGTTAAGTTGTGCCTGACCTCCGGAGCCACAGACACTGAAATAAGAAATGTGTATTGTTTTCAGCTGCTAAGTTTGTAGTGATTCGAGACACAGCACGAGAAAATGAGCACAGCCAACTAGAGCCTGTAGCCAAATCTGTTCAGCTGCCTGTTTTTCTATGCCCTACAAGCAGAGAATGATTTTTACATTTTTAAGTGGTTTTTAAAAATCAAAAGAAAGGTACTTTGTGATGTATGAGAATTATATTAAATTCAACTATCAGTGTCCATAAATAAAGTCTTATTGGAAAACACCAAACGCGTTCATTTATGTATTCTCTAGGTCTTATGCACTACCATGGCACAGGTGAGTAGACCAAATAAACCAAAAGGCTATAAAATATTTACTATCTGTCCCTTTTCAGAAAAAAAAAAAAGTGCTGGATCTTGATCTAATGAAATAGATAGATTACAAGCTCACTGGGAAAAAGTTCAGAAAAGACATGGGAGCTGGGTCCTGATGTTGAATAAGAGTTTTCCAGATGGGAAGTGGAGGAAGGCTATCACAGAGGAGGGATCGAATGAGAAAAAATCACAGAGATAGGACAGAGTTCGGTGGCTGGGAAATGATGAGAAACTCCCAAAAGCCTGGAGTCCTGTCCACCATTCTATAACCCCATGGATTTCTGAAGCCCCAATTGAGTGGCATCAGATCCAACATCCAGCTTTGAGGAAATTATTGCACGTAATAAAATCTGCTGTTTAGTCCATATCCCTAAACTGTCATTGCAGTTTGCCTAGGGCTCTTGGCCAAATCACACATGCTCCTGCCCAAAGAAGTTTGGTGATACAGCTGCATCTCCACTTCCAAATGCCATAAAATCCACAAATTATTACTTTCCAAATTGGAAAGCCGTAATACTGCACTGCCATTGGTGCTCTTCTTTGTGGTTTAGTTGCTACAGGGCGCAGTCTGTTACTGAGTTACTTAAAAGATCGTTTCACCTCATATTCTCGAGTGTTCCACTCCTATCTGCTCTGATACTCGTGTCAGTTCATTTGGATGTGCCACTGAAGTTTGAAAAAAGCCACAAAGGCAGAGTTGCCTTCGGGGGAAGATCAGTTAGCTGGCTCCAAGAGACCTCACAGCGTGAGCGTGTCGGGGTCTGGCCTTCAGCTTCTCAATGTGAAGCTCCTCGTTAGTGCTCTATTCCTGCATGATCAATATCGTCATTATTATTGCCGCCATGATACTCTCAGGTTTTATCAAGGGGTGTAGCGTCATGTGCCTCCAAACCACTGTGTGTTCTGGGACTGTACATAACAATTTTTCTGTCTCCTTTGTGTTCTTGGGATACGAGGGCACCTCTCCCTTCCACTGACTGCCTTCTAGCGGCATCCACATTGCTGACTTCCAAATTGCTGAGAACTTAAAGAGACAACGTAGGTCTTGAAATTGTGTGTAAAAGAACAACATATAGACAAAGAATGAGGGCCTAAGTTATTCTTCAATCACTTACATTACATGCATTTACTATATTTAATTGGTGTCTTTTTGGCTGCTCAGAAGTCTTTTGTCCCACCGTCTGGCCATCAGTTGCTTTCCTAGTAGCTGAGTTCAGTACACATTAGAAGTTACCACTCTGCTCTTGAAACACTCAGGGATAATAGACGATACATGCCAAGGGAAAACAAAACTCTACCGTGCACATTATTTCTATTCACCCAGTACATATCTGTTCACAGGTCAATCTACCTACATTACATATTGTCATAATTTCTAATCCATGTCCTTTAATTTAGATCTAAGTTTGAGGAATTCCGCAAACTGATGAAACCAATCAGTGACGCCATCCTGCTAAGACTTCATGACATTTTCAGAAGCTCAACAGAGACTTGCCTGCAACAGCAACCACAGGACAGAATGTCCCAGATGGTAACTCTCCCCCTTTCCAGCCCTTCTTCCCCTGGGTCCAACACTGTGAAACTACCCTGCTCAGGAGACAGGAAACTAACAAGATCTCATTAATTAATTAAAAAAATATAGATGGTAGGACAGAGAGGGGGCAGAGAATTCTGTTCATACAAATATAGAAATAGTGGCCAACTGTCCCGATGAGCCTGGAACTGGGGCGGTTTCCAAGATGTGGGAATTTTGATGCTAAATAAGGGACAGAGTCAGGCAAACTAGGATAAGTTGACTCCATATATTTTATCAACTGTGGCTATGATTTTTTAGAATGTATAACTGAACTAAAAAGGAAAAAAAGAAGATTTTCTTGCCAAAGTAGAAAACAGAAAAGCCCATTAAGAGGCCCCTGGTGATTCCACTAATTGGAGAAGTTTCTCAGTGATACCAGTTATTGCCGTCGGTTTCTGCTGAACCTCATAAGGTCTTTCCTTCCCCTGAATTTCCTCTTTAAGCCCACATCTTGCTCATGCTAGAATACAGACCTCCTTTGCCAGTGCTGTCTGCCATTTAAAATACTTGAGCATAGGGGCACCTGCATGGCTCAGTTAGTTGAGTGTCTGACTCTTGATTTCAGTTTAGGTCATGATCTCGGGGTTCATGAGACTGAGCCGCACATCAGGCTCCATGCCCAACTTGGCACGGAGCCTGTTGAAGTTTCTCTCTCTACCTCTCCCTCTGTTTCCACCTCACTTACATGCATGTTTATTCCCTCTCTAAATAAATAAATAAATAAACAAATAAATAACTTCAGCACAGAAAATGTTGCACAACAAATGGATTCAGTGAGGGTGTACCCCAGGAGCATGATAACAGGAAGCTCACACTTCAGGAGAGGATCCTGTATGACCACTTCCATTACTTCCGTCTCAGTTAACACCAGATGCTTTGATAATTAGCATAATGAAGGTCAGTAATGAGCTGTCACTGGGGAAATTAGCGGTTGGTTACTTAATATCATGATTATTAGAAATGGACTCTCATTGGAGAAATTTATGGTATTCAAAGAGATATGTAAATCGTCTATTTTAGAGACACTCCCAACTATATTACTTCACTAAGGCTGCCATAACAAAGTACCACAAAGTACAGCTCTGGAGGCTAGAAATCAGCTCTCAAGGCATCAACAGAGCTGTGCTGCCTCTAAAGTCCATAGAGAAGAACTCTTCCTTACTTCTTCCTAGCTTCTAGTGGTTCCTCACAGTCCTCGGTATTCCTTAGCTTGCAGCTCATCACTGCAAAATTCTGTTCCCATCTTTGCATATTCTTCTCCATCGTGTCTCACTGTCTTCACGCGGCCTTCTTATGGGACATCTGTCACTGGGCGGACACCAGTCCACTCTAATCCAGTATGACCTGAATAGCTACATCTGTAAAGACACATTTTCAAATAAGGTCATGTTCTGAAGAGACATGAGTTTGGGGGGACACTCTTCAATCCAGGGCACTAAGCACATCTGACTAGGATATAAGACCCTAATAAACCTCTACTTTTAGAAATGGTAGAAACCTCATTCCTGACAGTGTCCAGCCATTGGGTTAGAGGATTTTTGGTTGCCTGATAGTAACCAGAGGACAATAGAATTTACCTCTGGAATGCTGTCAGGTCAAAGTCACATGAATCTTTCATCAAAGTGAAAGTCATCAGTGAGGACTTCAGAAAGTTGGGAGTTCATGAGACTTTCAGAACATTTGAATACATTGTCTTGCCTGCTGCATAATATGTGCTTGGGGAATAAATATTTGTAAGTGTGTCAGAATTTGGTCTAACATTTGCTTTCATTATAAGCTGGCAATAAGAACGTAAGACAATAGTAATCACATCCTTACATACACCAACATTTCCATGGCTGCTATTATTAACCAAAAGAACCAGGGAGTTGGGCGTGACTAATGCACTGTAACTTTATATCCTCCTCTCTCTTCCCTTTCACAGCCAAACTTCTAGAAAGAGTACTCTCTCTCACCTGCAGTTTTATCATTTCCATTTACTTCTCAACCCACTGAAATTTGACTTCTACCACCATCAAAACCAATGGAATGCTTTCTTCAAGGTCATCCATGTTTTTTGAATTGCCATGTTTTTTTAATTGCTTTTCAGTCCTTTTCTTAGGAATTGTCAGCAACAGTGGACTATGTCGAGCATTCATTTCTTCATGTAACCCTCTCTTCCCTCAGTTTCCATGATACTCCTTTCCCTAACTCTCCTACTCTTCAGAATATTACCCCCTGGTCATTTTCAAGGGCTGTTCTCCTTCTATCTGTCACTTTACTGCATGTATTTCTAATATTCTAGAAATCAGCAGCGGGTCTGGAATATTAGACATGGCTTTCATTTCCACACACTCTCCCTGGATGAGCTAATATGCTTTTCTGGCTTTCATCCACTATTCTAAGCTGCTGACTCCAAAACCATGTTTCCTAAGATTCAGATTTGCATACCCAGTGCCTGCTGGATATCTCTACCTGGATGACCCATGGATAGCTCAAACTCACTTGTTTAAACCAATGTCATTGCTTCTGGCCAACATCTATTCTTACTATTGGATTGACCTCAGGTAATGGCTGTACCAGACAAGGCAGAAACTCGACCAATACCTTTCCTTTCTCACTCACATCCATTCACTAATTCCTCAAACTCTTCTCTTCTCTTCCACTGCAAAGGCTCTAGTTCAAACATTCTCCAGTTCTCTCTGCTACTGCAAGAATCTAATCTCTTGCTTCAAGCCTTAGCATCTTCAAATCTACCCTCCATAGAGCTTATCTAACACAGAATGTACCATTCATTCACCTAAGGCCCCACAATAACCTATCTTCCTTTCTAAACGCGGGATTTCTCAACCCCAAGACTATTGCTATTTAGAGTCAGAGAATTCTTTGTTGTGGCCAGCTGACCTTGCATGGTAGGATGTCCAGCTACATTAGCACCCCCTGAGTTGAAATAATCAAAATTGTCTCTAGACATTGCCAAATTTGCCAGATCTAAAGAAATAATCTCCTAGAAGGGTGCAAAATCATCCTCACTTAAGAAGCAGTAACCTAGTGGGGTGCCTGGATGACTCAGTCAATTAAGTGGCTGACTTTGGCTTAGGTCATGATCGCAGGGTCCTGGGATTGAGCCCCACATTGGGCTCCCAGCTCAGTGGAGAGCCTGCTTCTCCCTGTCCCTCTGCCTACTGTTCTGTCTACTTGTGCTTTCTCTGTATCTCTTGGTCAAATAATAAAATAAAATAATAAAATAAAATAAATTGAAATGAAATGAAATAAAACAAAACAAAACAAAATAAATCAAAATAAAATAAAATAAAATAAAATAGAAGCAGTAACCTAGAGAACAAAGCCAAAAGTTCCTAATGCAACAAAAATGGCACTTCATCAGCTGGTCCCTGTCTATTAGCTACTCTGTCTCTTCTCTCTGCCTGTGGTGTATCTGATGCCCTATGAAAATCCCCATAATTATACCTAAAATATAGTACCATAGTTATACTGCCTATGTCTGGGTTTCCCATGAATCACAAGCCCCTTGAGAGTAAAGGACCATCACTTATTCTGCTGTGTATTTAAAGTGCCTAACAATTATAATACATGGTAATCACTAGGTATTTCATGTTTGTTGGATAAACGAAAAAATGAATTGAAGCGAACTTAGAAACAAAAACAACTTTGGCTTTTGTATCTATTGCCCCATCTCTGATGGAGTACAGCCACATACTCTCCTCTTCAAATCTTGAACAGTTCATCAAGTGTATTCTTGTGTTATTCTCCATTTTATGATGTACACTTTAGTTTCTTAGTTAGAATGTAAAATCTTTCCAAACAAAGATCTTGGAGGGGCACCTGGCTGGCTCAGTCAATGAGGCATCTGACTCTTAATTTCAGCTCATGTCATGATCTCAGGGTCATGAGATCAAGCCTCATGTGGGGCTCCATGAGATTCTCTCTCTCCTTCCTCTGCCCCTCCCCACTCCCCACTCACATGCTCTCTCTAAGGAAAAAAAAAGCTCTAATTCTCATATCCTTTAAGACAATGCTGGGCTTATAATATAGCTTAGCAGGAACTTCAAGAAACACACAGACTCTATAAAAACTTCACCCATGGAACACAAGCCCGGGTAGTGTGATAATCGAGTGCACCAATTCCAGAGTTCAACAATCTAAATTCCAATTCAGGTTTTTTCCACTTCTTACTAGCTCTCTAACTTGGGACCATCCATTTAACATATCTAAGTTTGTGTTTCATCCTAGGGCTAAATGAAGATAGTAATAGTGCTTCCCTCATTCATTCAAAAAAATATGTATTTTCTGTTATATGCCAGGCACTGGAGGTACAATTGAAATAAAACCAAAGCCACTTCTCTGATTGGGACTTATATTTTAACAGATAGAGACTGACAATAAGTATGCAACAGATAAAGAATATAATTCTGGATAATGGTAAGTGTTACAAAAAATATTCTAGGGCATTAGGATATTGTGATGGGTAAATTATCAATAAAAGCTTTATTAAGGAGATTAAATTTAACCTCCTAAATTACACAAAATTGTTCTGAAGATAAAATGAAATAAATGCATGTAAATTGATGAGTAGTGAATATTCATAAAAATTGCAGAGTCTCTGAAGATTTGCTGTTGCCATTACAGGAAATACCCACTAGAGGGAACTACCACGCGTTGCTCTTGCTGTGTGCCAGGCACAGGGCTTGTCATTTTACATGTAATTTTCATTTAACCTCCCAAGAGAAACAACCTTGAATAGATATTATTGGTTCCATTTTCCAAGACTGAGGCTCAGAGAGCAACTGGCCCTGGGGTCACACACCTGGTAAGCGGTGGAGCCATGCAGGCCTGTAAAACATCAAACCTGTGCTTTTTCAGTTAAACCATGCTGACTCTCCATACCGACTTCCCTCAAAGACAAAGAGAGAAGAGCACAGCAGTGGAAGATCAATAAGTAGGAGGGGGAAGGAGAAAGATCTATATGAAGTTCGTGGTTCACAATTTGGAGTCAAAAGCACTGGCAAGCCACGGAATGAGCAAGCCTCTCACATCAAGGGAAAACTCTTCAGAACTGTTTTGAGAGCAGGTCCGGCTTTCTGCCCAATTCAGGGGCTTCAGGCCTCGAGATCCCATGAAATCAAAGCTCAAAGCAACACTTTAGAGCTGTGAAACAGAACTGACAGAAACACTTCCTCGAGGCCCCCTAAGGGCAGAAGTAGGTGGAAAACTTCACTCTGTCAACCCAACAGAAGATTTTATTTTCCTTAAACAGCATCCTGGGTTTATTCTCCCTGTCATAGAAAGGCTGTGCCCAGAGAAACAGGTAAAGGGTCCCACAGCTTCTCTGTCAAAAATCCGGAGTCCAGAGCTACACCTAGAATTCAGTCAATGTCGTATCTTCCAGCATCCGTAGGACCCAGTGTGGTGCGAGAAATCCTGACTTGCAGGATTGGAAAATGGAGAAAAATGGAAGGTGAACTCTGCTCTGAAAATAAATGAACCACCTGTGTCGTGAGCACAGCAGTCCACACTAACTTTGGAGACAAGAAAGTGGGCAAAAAAAAAAAACCTCCCAAGTGGTTCATTCAGTCCCCCCACCAAACATTCATTAATATTGTGTCAGGCTAAGTAGGAAGACACGTACAGCATTACTGTTCATACCTTTAATTTTCTTAACTGTGTTTCCATTTTGGCTAAGAGTAGGCAGGCATTACAATATCCATTGTAAAAATGCATTCAGCCTTTTTCAAGTTTAAACGGACAGCGGAGGGCTTGTGAAGGTGTACCTGCTCTCCGTGTAAGAATGGGGGAGGGAAGCCTGATTTCCGGAGTTCGCCAGTTCCCCGGGGGTAACTATTGCCAGCGTGGCCAGTTTCAAGCTACCCCTGTGAAATCACCAAAACCAGGAGCTGGGAAGAAATGCCACGAGCCAGTATGAGCTAGTGTGAGCGAGCTCCAACATTCACCGAAAAGAAGTAGTTTCCTAGGGAAGATTTTCTCCCTATAGCTTTTGAAGAAATAAAACTTAGTCCACAAATTCCAAATTAAGAAGGCAGCACGGTATAATAGAAAAAACACAAAATGAAATTTAGGATCCCTGAGGTCTGGGCTCGGCTCTGCTCTGATGTCCTGTGTGACTTGGGGTTCGTCGCTCTGCTCCTCTGAGACCAGGTGTCTCAGGTCTACAAGGCAGGATTTAGACTCTATCGGTATTTTCCTGTCATGGCTACACATTCAAATCACTATGGATTTTCTTTTTTTAACTACAGTTGCCTGGACTTTACCTCCCAGAGACCATGATGTTAAGGATTTGGAGAGAACAGGAGGGAATCTTCCCTTTTGGTTGTTGTTGTGTCTGTTTTTCTTTTTTTCTCTTCTTTTATTTATTTTTATTTTTATTTTTTATTACATTATTTTATTGTTTCAGTATTCCAGGATTCACTGTGTTTGTTTTTTAATGCCATGCCTCTGCATGTTTAGCTAAGGCTGGGGAAGCACTGGGCTGTTCAGTCTCTAAGGCCCGCCCCAGGCTACCTACACAAATTTGCAGCTTAATCTAGTGTGGCAGCTAGAAGGTGACCTCCCCTGGCATCCATGCCCATGTATCATCTCCTCCTATGGACGTGGCAGGACCTGTGACTTGCTCCTACCAGTAAGATAAGGCGGAAGTGACGAGACGGCAATCCCACTGCTGTGCTACGTTCTGCAAGGCTCCATCTTGCTCCTGGGCTTCCTCTAGTGATTGTCCACCTCCTGCTGCTCCCCAGAAAGCAAGCTGCCACGTGGGAGCTGCCCACAGAGGGACCACGCAGGAGAGAACCACGGCAGACATCTTGGAAGCTAAAACGCCCTCCCACCAATCCTCCCAAAGAGCTGATGTTCTCAGGCCAGCAGATACAGAGAAATGAATTCTGCCAACAATAGGAGCGAATCTGGAGGCAGATTCCTCTCTACCTACGCATCCAGAAGAGATGCGGCCTGGCTGACCCCCGCCCCCACTCTAGCTTCTGGAGACCCTAAAACAGAAAAGGCAGTGAAGCCATGCCTGGGCTCCCCATCCAGAGGCACTGCGGTAAGAATCATGTTGTTTTGAACTGCTAAGTTGGTGGTAATTTATTAGCAGCACGGAAAATACATGTTCCGAAACACTAGAACCTCATTCGAGTAACGAGGCTCACACCATTGAGGACACATCAGAGTCTCACCCGCCTTCTCCAGCTCACTCCTCCCCCCCACCTGCAGGGACTGGAAGAATTACTCATACTCATACAAAATGTATTTGGTCTTTTTTTCTTTTACTTTCTTTCTTTATTTTTTTTGAGCCCATAGTGTTAAATTCTATTAAGCTAAATGTGCAGATGTGGCATCATAGTAAAATTATACTACACTTTGTAGCTTATAGAATTTATTTCCTAATCTTTACCATGTCCTTGTGTGGTATTTTTTGTGGTGTTAGTTTTCTTTTGCTGACTAACAAATCACCAGATTTAGAGGCATAAAAACACATATATTCACAAGAGCCAAGGTGGAAGTAACCTAAGTGTCCATCAAGAGATGAATGACTAGGGGCACCTGGGTGGCTCAGTTGGTTAAGCAACTGCCTTCGGCTCAGGTCATGATCCCGGAGACCCGGGATCGAGTCCCACATCGGGCTCCCTGCTCAGCAAGGAAGCCTGCTTCTCCCTCTCTCACTCCCCCTGCTTGTGTTCCCTCTCTGGCTGTGTTTCTCTCTGTCAAATAAATTTTTTAAAAAATCTTTAAAAAAAAATAGTTTACTTTAAAAAAAAGAGAGAGATGAATGAATAGACAAAATGTGATATATAGAGATACACACACACTAGAATATTATTCAGCCTTAAAAAGGAAGGAAACTCTGTCACTTGCTACAATAAGAACTGTGAGAACACTAAGTGAAGTCAGTCAGTCACAAAACAACAAATAGTGCATGATTCTATTTTTGTGAAGTATCTAGATTAGTCAAATTCATGGGATCTGAAAGCAGAATAGTGATTGCCAGAGCTGGGGGATGGGGTCAGTGGAGAGGATGGGAAGGTGCTGTTTATTTTTTTTTTATTTTTTTTTATTTTTTAATTTTTCCCCACTACCACAAATTATGCAGTCGAGTTTCCCACATTTGGGGAAATCGCAGGGGTCAGCACATCCGGAGTGCAATGGATAAGCCTCGCCCTGGGAAAACCACCTTCGTGATCATGGTATCTCCCCTGCCAGGTAAGTATGGAAGGTGCTGTTTAATAGGTAGTTTTGTTTCACAAGATAAAATCGTTCTGGAGATTGGTTGCCCGACAGTGTGAGTATACTTAACACTACTGAACTTAGAAATGATCAAGATGGTTTTATATTATTTGTATATTTTACCACAATTTAAACATTTTTAACTAATTACTTTTAAAAAACCCAAAACACCACATTTATTATCTCTCAGTTTCCAGGGGTCTGAAGTCCAGGCACAGCTCAGCGGTGACTATGCAAGAGGCCCCCTCCAGGACCACTCAGCCTGTTGGCAGCATTGGTTCCCTTGCGGCCATGGGACCCAGGGCCCCGTCAGCGGAGGCTGCTCTCAGCTCCCAGAGCCTGCTTGAAGTTCGTGGCCACAGGGCCCTCGGTCTCAGTCTGTTCTGGCTGCTAGAACAAACTACCATAGTCTGGGTAACTTAACCAATAAACACTTATTTCTCAAGCACCGCCGGCTAGGAAGCCCAAGATCAAGGCACCAGCAGGTGCGGTGTCTGGTGAGAGCCCACTTCCTAGTCATCGATGGCCAACTTCTCATGTTCTCACTATGTCCTCACAGGTAGAAAGAGTGAGGGGGGGTCTCTAGGGGACCTTCTAGAAGGGCACTAATCCCGTTCACACTCCACCCTCCTGATGTTATCACCTCGCAAGGGCCCCACCTCCAAATGCCATCACATTGGGGATTAGATTTCATCCTAAGAATGGAGCAGGAACGCACGCAGTCTACAGAAGCCTTTCTACGGAATCTCTTATTACAAGGCAGTTTCTCTCTTGAAAGCCAGTAAGAGTAGTCTCTCCTCTCAGCCTCCTAAGACAGTTTTATTATATAATGTAACCTCATCAAGGGCGTGACATCTCATCCCCTTTGCAGCATTCAGTTGGCACCAAGCGATTCGCAGGGTCCTCTCGCATTTAAATCGTGGGATCATACAAGGTTGTGACTCAGTGGGAGTCACCTTAGGTGCATCTGCCACCGCTTGACCCCTGTTACTAAGAACACTGAAAGCTTCACAAGGTCATATGACCCACCCAAGGTCATCCATCCAGTGACTGGCAGAAGCACAAGCTCTAGCTGCGGACTTCTGAATGCGGTTTCCAGGCTTATTTCAGTCCTCATGCTAAGGAGCTAATGGGCGTTTGGTGGAGCAGGATGGAGGGCGTCAATCTCCTCTTGCTAATCACAGCCAAGACACCCAAACATTAACAAATAGCCCAAACCTGACGAAAGAGTCCTCAAGTCTCAGCAGGAAACTGGCTAGATCATGTGGCTTCTTTGTTTCTTTTCATTATCCGCTAAGTTCAGCGTCAACTATCAGAATTTCAGGAGCCTCTTCTGAAGTCTGATCAATGATCTTGTCTGTGGAAATACTTTGAAAATGGAAATCACATCTTATCCCCCACAGAAAAGGATTATCACTTTTAAGAAGACTGAATATTTAGCCAATTCTTTAAAGGGTATCTCTGCACCCTGACTTGTTAAAAATCATGTCTCTTACCAGTGAGCTTTAGATTGTATCAGAGAATCTTAGAGCACAGCTAGGAAGTGCTAGCTACTGGCTCAGCCTCAAATAAAGAAAAGCTTCCTGCAATGCAGGTGGAGACATCCATAAAATAAAATTAGCAAGGGAGGATGAAAACAAATTAGTGAGGTCAGTTCAGAATTTACAGTTTTTATTTATACTCAACACTCATTTTGTAATTTAAACCTTATGTAATGTTCTCTATCTTCCAAACGTGCCCAAGATCACCTCCTAGGATTCTTCACTAGACAAGGTTCAGCCCGCTCCTTGTGGTTCTCATAATAGTCAGTGGTAGAAAAAGGAAATCTGGGGCACCTCAGTGGCTCAGTTGGTTAAGCGACTGCCTTCAGCTCAGGTCATGATCCCGGAGACCCAGGATCAAGACCCACATCGCATCTAGCTTCCTGCTTGCCCGGAAACCTGCTTCCCTCTCTCACTCCCCCTGCTTGTGTTCCCTCTCAAGCTGTGTTTCTCTCTGCCAAATAAATAAATAAAATCTTAAAAAAAAAAAAAAAAGGAAATCTATTAATCACACCAGTAAAACTAGGAAACCACCCTATATTGTTATTTTCCACAATTATTTCCAACTTAATAATGATTGCAGGGTATTTGAAAGTCACAAATACCTCAGCTAACTTTAAAGATGGACATTCTTCCAAATATATGCTTCCTGATATAACGTTTGAAAAACAGATATGCAAGAGGGGACTAAAGGCTCCTTCTTTTAGTTTAGTCCCTTCTTTCTTTCAACTAAAGGAAGGGACGGAAAAGAAAAAGGTCAAATAACACACCCTGGAGAAAAATATCACCAAGGAGAACCATATGCCTTTGTTTCTAAATTAAATACAAGTTCTTTATATTTCAAGCTCACCTCCTCTTCCGAACTACTGAAACTTGCTATTGTGGCTAGAAGTTCATTCTAATGAACTCAAGATCAAGAAGCGAATGGCTCTAAGATATATACAATATAAACCTTACAGGTTCTTCAGCTACAAAATCCAGTGTTGGGAGTAGGTCCTAGGTTGGTGATCTCTTCCCATGTGGGTGTCTCCACTGTCATTACTGGAAAACAAGCTGCTTTCTTTACAGCTTCTAGCAAGGGGCAGCTTCCCTGTGCCTCCAATCAGCATCACCCCTGTAGTAAGAAGGGAGAGTTCTAGTCCTCATCCTCACACCAAGCTACTGAGGGGCACAGCTGTAATGACTGCAGGGGCTACGGGTCATGAGAAGGAATTACAGAGTGGAGTTAAGTGGGCTGATTATGGGGGCAAACTGCCTGGTTTTGAATTCCACTTGGTTGCTCTAAGACTTCAGGCAACTTATTCAACCTCCATATTCCTCAGTTTTCCTATCTGAAAGATGGGATGACAGTAACACTTGCTTTATGGGTTTTGGGAAACACTGGCTGGCAACAATGTTTGATGCCCTGTAAGCATTTATTATCATGATTCTTTTTCTACCATACAAAAGAGGCTACATGCTTCTTGATTGACTAACTGACAATACAGGTGACGGTAAATTATTAAGTTAAAGAACTAAAATATTTGGGACACCTGGCTGGCCTATCAGTCGATAAGGCACGCAACTCTTGATCTCAGGGTTGTGAATTAAAATCCAACGTTGGGTGTAGAGATTACTTAAAAAAATAAAATCCTAAAAAAAGACAGAGAGAGAGAACTAAGATCTTCAAGATGTGATCCCTACTTACATATCCACATATCTAACCTACTTTTCATCTCCCCACCCCATTCTCAAGCCTATGCTCCACCCTTGCTGAGTCTCTTTCAGTGTTATAAACTTAGGTTCTCCTGACCTTTGACCTTTACACTCACTGTGTCTCTGCTTGGAATACTGACACACTACCAACACGGCTTAGTCACCACCTCCAGGAAGCCTTTCCTGACCCAAGCCTCAATACAGTGGCCTTCTCTATGCTCCCACACATCTGAGGCCAATGCATCAGATCACTTCCCATTCTGTATTGTAGTGATGTATTTGTTTGCTGCCTCCACTATCAAGAAAGATTCTTGAAAAGAAACGCTGTGCCACGTTCACTGGCTTCCCTCCACTTGGCAAAAGAACTGGCATTTGGTGGGTGTTCGATGTGCACACGCCTTAGTGAAATGAATGAATGTATGAACAAACGAAGGGATCACTGCTACTTGCAATTTGCGATATCTATAGGGTAAATTGGACAACCCGATTTTTAAAAATGTACAATACGATTAGGAAGATAAAGCCTAATAAAGAAGATGTGTGTGTGTGTACACACACACACACACACACACACACACACACACACACACAATGGAATACTATGCAGCCATCAAAAAGAATGAAATCCTGCCATTTGCAACTATGTGGATGGAACTGAAGGGTATTGTGCTGAGCAAAGTAAGTCAATCAGAGAAAGACAATTATCATATGATCTCTCTGATATGAGGAATTTGAGAATCAGGATGAGGGGTCGTGGAAGGTAGGGAGGGGAAAATATGAAATAAGATGAGACCGGGGAGGGAGACAAACCATAAGAGACTCTTAATCTCAAGAAACAAACTGAGGGTTTCTGGGGGGTAGGAGGGAGGGATAGGGTGGCTAGATTATGGAAAAAATAAAAAATAATAAAAAATAAAAACAATAAAATTTTTTAAAAAGGAAGATAAATTCTAAGTAGTTCACAAGTTAAATAATTATGGAAAGATTCAAATACATAGGTACATAATTATAAAACAATTGAACCCTCTTGCACATATCACTAACCATGATGTCAGGGTGGCAAGCTAACTCTCAAATAGCGATAGAAATATTACAGAGAACAAAACCTTCTACATATGTCTAGAAAATATCATATATCACTGATAATACACACCTTTCCTCAAATTTTAACATTTCACATTTAAGACGCATATTATAAGTTATGGCACGTCATAGTTAAGCAGAAGCATCCCTCTTAGCAGTACCTAAAACAATGGCGCATCTTACAACGATGGTGTTCTGGATTTGGTGAAATGAGATAAAAGAATCAAAGAAAACTAATTAATGTACATGCATTTCTTTCCTGGAAGAAATATCAGAAAATTTAAGGGCTAGGTGTTTGAGGACTTTGCTAATCATTTCTGTAGCAAGTAATTAAAAATAAAAGGTTGTAGGGGTCCTAAAAGGTAACTCTCACCTCTCAATGCCCAGGAGTGCCTGAGGAAGTATGAGTGTAGGGAGCCTTATCGTAGCAGCCTATAAGGATATAACCCACAAGATTTAGGGGTGTAGTCTGAAATAGCTGCATCCAAACATTCAGTATAATTCTTCACTATCATTTTTATGTTCTTCTAAATGCAGATAATCTTGTACCTCTTCCACCCTGTTTTATGAATTTTATGAAAGATAAAACATAATTCAGCTATCTTACAAAGCCCTTTATAACTAACTCCTTCCTCTGCCCAGTGATCATTCATTGTGTGTGGCCATATTTTGAAAGGTGATAAACAATTTATTAGTTCCATTAAAGATGCCTCCTTATGAAATGAGAGTGTTCCTTATGAGCCGAAGGGAGTCGCTTAACCAACTGAACCACCCAGGCGCCCCTAATTTAGCTGATTTGTTAACCAATTTCACATTTACCAAGAATTTCACATGACATTCACACTAAGTTTTTAAATAACCTCCCTGTAATACCATGTCAGAGAGGAGGAAACAGATTTTTGCCAGCAATTTCTTTTTCTTTAATTCTAAAATAGAGATTGTTTTCTGGTACCTTACCACATCTCTTCGCTTCTTTCTCTTTCTTTGTCTCTCTAACACACACACACACACACACACACACACACACACACACACACACAGAGGAAAGCTTTCCTATCAAAATAAAACTATCTTATTTTGGTATATAAATGTATCACATAATTTGTATCTTTAATCAACACATCGAATTTGGCTAATGCACATGAGGTGATTAGGTGTCTATGTGCTAATAACAGTGACTGAGTGCTAATAGCTGGGAAAGGCTAACTGCCCCGAGAACAGTCTTGGATTAACTATGAGCATTCGTCTCTTGGATTTTCTAGAACTATCTGGCTTCACCTTCATTTAACCTTGATATTTATAAACCAAATCTAAAGTTTTGACAAATAGGGACCCAACTTAAACACAAAGCAGAATGCCAAAAATTCTGCACATATTCTCCTGGAAGGAAATGAGAATCTGACTGAGACCCTCTTCCTTTACCGCCTTATACTTTGACCTCATTGAGTAAAAATGATTCAAGAATCCAGTAATCTATTATTAAAAAGAACTTTTGGTAGGCAAAATAAAAATATATATTTGAGAAGCGCTTAATTACCTGTGAAAATATTCGCTAGCAACACCTTTACCAAGTGTTCTGAGGAACACTAGCTAGCATAATTCTGGGAGAACATGGGATTCTGTTTTTAAATAAGTTGGGATTCATTGAATATAGTATACTCCTACCCACGTGAGTTTCACATTACGGATCTCTATGTTAGAGCTTCAGAAAACTCTTACAGCAAAGAAACTTTTTTAAATGTTACACTTTGTTGCCTGAATTTATTTGACCACAGAACTTTTTTTGAGCAACAGTATTTTGGGAATGTTGGTTAAATGCAAAAAACAACCAGAAGAAAGATGAAGAGACATAAAGCCTAAGGTTAGCCCTGTTTTAGGTGACCATACACAGGTTGGAGTGAGTCATTTCTATCTTGTTCATGCCTTCAGAAAATGAAAGGGTTGAGCTAGATGAGCCCTGAAGTCTCTTCTAGCTCGCAAGTTAAATCATCCTGAGAAAATCTAACGAAAATGAAGGTGAGAGACTGAAGAAAATACTGGACATCACCTAAAGAACAGGGATAAAGAAGATGAGATAAACAACTATGCAAGAGGGCACGAGGACTTGGGCAATTCATCCTCAAGAAAGACTTTACCAAGCAACCCAGGAGCAGATTCAGATCCTTGTCAACAGAAGTCCAGGTCAGTTAGAGCCAAGAAGACAACACCTTGCAGAAGCAAATAGACTGATGAATTGATAAAGAAAATTATGTGTACACACACACACACACGCGTGCACACACACACACCATGGAAAATTATCCAGCCATTAAAAAAAGGATGAAGTCTTACCATTTGTAATAACAGAGGGTATCATGCCAAGCAAAATAAGTCAGAAAAAGACAAATACCATATGATTTCATTGATATGTGGAATTTAAGAGACAAAACAAAGGAACAAAAGGGAAAAAGAGAGAGGCAAACCAAGAAACAGACTCTCAACTATGAGAACAAACTGATGGTTACCAGGGGGGAGGTGTATGGGGAGATAGGTTAAATATATGAAGGGGATTGAGGAGTGCACTTGTCATCATGAGTACCGGGTGATGTATGGAAGTTTTGAATCAGTATATTGTACACCTGAAATGAATATTACGTGGTATGGTAACTAACTGAAATTTAAATAAAAACTTTAAAAATAAAATAGACAAGCCAAAGACAGAAACAAAAACTGACCCTAGAGGGTACATGGAGAGTCAGGAATATGTGAGATAAAATTAGGTCCGCAAAATTGTTCAAGGTGAGGAGTTCAGGAGGGAGACTGAGAACAGAAGTGTGGCAAAATACCACCCTTTGTATATGCTGTGCAATGTTCTGGGAGCAGCAAGAGCCTGGACAAAAAAAATTAAAAAGCATGATAGATTGGATAAAAATTAAAATTATAGGTCACCTTTTTTGGCAATATGCAGTTGATTCTTTAAGGCTTTTAATAAATTTTGAATGAATTTTGTCTTACAATGCAGTAAACAAAAGAAAATAATACGGTGAGACCAAAGTTTTCAAGCCTGCAAGCCCTGTCCCAGTAAGGTCATGAAAGGTGTTTGAGTCACCCCTCTGTTAAAAGAAAGACTTATGGCTCTCTCCAGGGATGCTGGGCAGAAGGCCATTGCCTAGGATTGAAGTCACAGGGATCCAGGGAGGGCAAGGGGTTAGCACTGATGAGGGTAAGGCAAAAATACAAATGCTCAGACCAGAAGAACAGAGGCAGAATAGAATTTCAGGTTGCAGGGCATCTGGGTGGCTCAGTGGGTTAAAGCCTCTGCCTCCAGCTCAGGTCATGATCTCAGGGTCCTGGGATCGTGGCCCGCATCAGGCCCTCTGCTCAGCGGGGAGCCTGCTCCCTCCTCTCTCTTTGCCTGCCTCTCTGCCTACTTGTGATCTCTCTATGTCAAATAAATAAGTAAAATCTTTAAAAAAAAAAAAAAAGAAGAAGTTCAGGTTGCAGAGCCAAGACAAAATAAGGAAGACCAGAGATGTTCTGGATTGTGCACCAGTCGTTTAAAAAATTGGACACATAGTTTATACCTGCCCTATATGCAAATTATGTACTTACAGAACTCTCGTAGTAAGTTATATACATTACAAAATATTCAGAAGAAGCAAAAAAATGTAAACCAATGAGAAAAAATATATATAAATTTTCTTATACTCATACCTCTTAGAGTGAAAACACTCCACTTTGGAGACCACTGATAGACCAAATGAAAGCAGAGAAACATGAAACACAAACAAGACAAGAATCAGCCAAACAGAGGGCTGGAGACAGCAGTGAGAAGCTCTGTTTTGGGGGACTGTAGTACACGGATTTATCAGGCTGGTTTAAAAAGTTAGAAAAAAAAGGGGGCGCCTGGGTGGCTCAGTTGGTTAAGCGACTGCCTTCGGCTCAGGTCATGATCGCAGAGACCCGGGATCGAGCCCCACATTGGGCTCCCTGTTCGGCGGGAAGCCTGCTTCTCCTCTCTCACTCCCCCTGCTTGTGTTCCCTCTCTGCCTGTGTTTCTCTCCGTCAAATAAATAAAATCTTTAAAAAAAAAAAAAAGTTAGAAAAAAAGAAAACAACAGGGATCTGAAAGCCCTTTTTGGAAATTCAAGACTTAAAATGTAAAATATGCCCTTACCTGTGATAAGGTCACCACAACTGAAAAACCATACTCATTTTTTAAAATTTTGGCGAGCATTATATCAGCTTAGTGTCGTCCAATCTGCTTGGTAACAGATGGAATTACATTGGTTTATGCCATGAATTAACAAGTGGGGAAAGAGGTTCTCTTTTATCTAATAAGAGCCCCACAACACAGAACTTTCTTTAACAGGCAAATATATAGAAAAGTTCTCAGAAGTAGAATGTTGAAAGTTATTGGAGTAGAGTATCTCTGACTCCATTCTGTTCTTCAAACTGAAAAACCTTCTAGAGCAGGCCATCCAATAGCAGTATCTCCAATAATGGAAATCTTCGATATCTATGCTTCCATATCCAACATGGTGACCCCAGCCACATGTGACTACTGAGCACTCGAAATGTGGCAAGTGTGACTGAGAAACTGACTTTTTTTCATTTAAATTCAATTAGCCAACATACAGTGCATCACTAGTTTCAGATGCAGTGTCCAATAACCCATCGGTTGTGTATAACACCCAGTGCTCATCACATCACAAGAAACTGAATTTTTCATTTCAATCTTAATAACAATTTTAAATAGTCACATGTGGCTAGTGGTTACTGTGTCAGATAGTGCAGTTCTAGAATAAAAAACTCAAATATAGAGCAACCAGCTGCTAGTGGCAATCAACATAGTTTATGAAGATTTGGGCAGACTTGCTAAAATCCCATAATATAATTTTCCTGGTAGACTTTGAAGTCAACAAACCACAAAATCAAAGGATGCAATTTAATAGGCTTTAAGTATAAGATATTAAACTGTAACCAAAACAAAGAAAACCCTCAGATACCAGAGGGTCAATGACCTGTGAAAAAATACGAAGATAATAAAAGCTCACAGAGACCACAAAGGATAACAAATGGAATGAACCGGAAACATATCTAGAATGAAGATTATAGGGGCTGAAGTAAGAGGTAAGGATAGAAAAGTGCCAGGGAGCAATCCTTCCTCTAAACTTGGCTTGCATTTTTGGCCTCCACATCTAAGGAGGGAAGAGAAAGAATTGGAGAAAGTCCAAGGAAGAACAAAATGATTCAGTTGTTGGATCACAGAATCACAATGGGGAAATACTGGATGTATTGTGGCTTTTTAATCCAGAAAATAGAGTCTGAGTGTAACAATATCTGCCTTTGGGTACCAGAAGAGGCACAATAGGTAGCATTTGCCAGATGGTTCCCATGCACACAGAGGAGAAAACTGCACTTAATATACAGTGAGGAAGGTATTCAGCCAGAAGGAAGACTTGTCTAGTGAGAGGTAATAGTATAATAGGGAAGCGGTTTAATTAAATGAGAGATGCTGAGTATCAGGATCTGCAAGGACTGAGCCTAAAGTATAAGCAAGACAAGAACCTTGAACTCCAGGAGCTCCACCCAGGAGAGTCCAAAAAGGCCTCACAGCCCACCACCAAACACTGGGATAAGTTTGTTAAGAGGGCAGTTGATTCTACATTTACACCCCCTCCCCTCTATCGAGGGAGCTGTTCACACAAGCCACCAGAAGGAAACAAAGCACAGCATTATTAATAGAAGAGAAGCAACTGCACGTAATATCTAGTGTTCAGGTTGACTCTGGATTAAAATAAATGGAAAGGTCCAAAAGAGTTGTTGATGCCTTGCCCTGAATTTAGGATGGCAGCATCTGTGGGGCAAAGCATCCCTAATATACCCTCTCAGGTGGAAAGAACAATGCATAACCAAAAGAGGAAGCAGATCTTGCATGGGTAAGCTTACCACCTGGAAACAGGGTGTGTGAGTGAGTGGTGCTCACAAGGAGTGAGCTAATGAGTCTGGACTGGGGATGACCACATGGTGGCCAATGTGATTTACTGGGGCTGTCCTGGGAAAATTGGATGTAGGGTCACACTCCCGGGAAGGCACTGCACTCTTACTAGTTAAACATTCATTTTGTCCAATCAAGGCTCAGGCTCTACCCAATCAGAGAGCAGCTCCTCTGTCAGGGAGAAGGAGTGAAGGTTCCCGCTGCATCTATTACAATTATACCACAGATATAATCAAGCCCTAACGAGAAATCAGAGAAAGGAGTATAATGAAGGGCAATTGCATATTATGCAACATTGAATTAATCTGAAAGTATGTGATATAAAAATATTAATAAAGTCCCAATTTATGCACAAACTCAAAATTATGCAATTTTCAAATCACTGTTTACTTCATCAGGAATTGTTTATTTTCAATGCTGTTATGCCAAGTGAATTGTAGACAGTGTTTACACTGTTACCACTTGAGCTGGTAAACAGAAATACCCACCATCAGAAATACTTCTGTCACATCTGTGAGAAAATTAATCTTTAATTATGTTAATTTTGAATTATGTAAATTCTTCAAAAACCTATCCCTCGTATAAACTGTCACCTCTGTGGATGAGAGCAGGGGAAAGACATTTCAGGAAGAGATAAAAATTATTTTCAAATGCATAGAGGCAAGAGAGAATCAAAAGAAACAAGGGAAGGCAGAAAGGAAGGAAGACGGTTTGAAATATTCAAGAAACACTGGGAAGTGGGGGAGGGGAAAAGAACACTGAAAAAAAACTGTCAGCCTCTGATTCCCAAAAGCAGTCTTCATTTCAGTATCATGCCATGAGGAGTTTTCATAGATCCACAGTGAAATGAGAGAAACATGGATGTTTTTTATAAAGCAAAATATATAAAGTATTAATTTGATTTTTTTTCAAACTGTCCCTCTTATAAGACTACATCCTCTTTAATTTCTTGGCGTTAAAATATCCTGTTATGAAGTGGTGGCAATGGGAGATGACAGGTGTCAGGTAGGGTTGTTGGGGGTTTTTTTATGTCCTTATTTAACAAAATAAAATTTGACAACCTAATATAGGTCCACAACATATTCTTCATAAATATTCGTGCTTCATAAAATACAAGAGACCAGCAACCACAGCCCTGCGGTAAGAAGTTTAAATAATTGAACAAGATAACTGGATTAGGCACATCGAGAATAACTCTAGATGTTGATTTTTAAATATATTGAAATATATATCGATAATTAAAAGAAACTACTAGAAGAATACAAGTAATATGCATGTATTCAAAACAACTAGAGAGAAAAAATGTAACATAAAGCATTATAAATTCAACAAAGGGAAGGAAGAAAAAAGAAAGAAGAAAACAATATGACAGCAAGCATAAATCCAAATGTGACACATTTTATAACATAAAATTGATCATCTGTACAAGAAAAACACTGTAGGGAAGCTCAATGACCAATCAAAAACAGAAAGAAATTGTTTGCAATATATGACAAGGAGACAATAATTAAACAATTATTTTAAATAATTAAAATATTTTTAATATTTTTAAATGATAAACATACCAACAGGGGAAAAAGGCAACATCTACAGGCAGGTAATTCATAGAAGAAATAAATGCCAATAAACATATTGAATATGTTTTACTTTACAATCAGGAAAATAAAAAATGAATAAAAATAAATAGATGATAGATGATAGATAGATAATGATAGATGATAGATGATAGATAATGATAGATGATGGATAGATAGATAATGATAGATGATAGATAGATAGGTAGATAGATAATGATAGATATAGATAGATAATGATAGATGTAGATAGATAGATGATAGATAGATAGATGATAGATAGATAAATAGATAGATAAATGATAGATAGAAAAATAAAAAGGTGAGTTTACCCGTTAGGGGACTATGTACCAGTTAGGGGACTATGTACTGAATATTAGTCTACGTGACAGATGATGATGACAATGTGACATAGGAAGAGTGAGGTCTGTGAATATTTTGATATGAGGAGTTTTAGAGGGAGAAGCAAAGATGCAAACAGGAAGGTGAAAGATTCAATAATGGCTTAGGTATAGATGAATGAACGGAAATTCCATCAGTGGCTCAGATGAAGGATAGAGGATGAAGGCCAGATTTGGTTTCAGGGGTGTTAACAAGTTCTAGAGGGAGATACCTTTCTGGAGCAGAGGCTCTAGCAGTTAGGAGGTGGGAGACGGATGCACTAGGTTTCAAGTACTAAATCTTTTCTCTCTACCTGTGTGACCTAAGGTACTTGAATATCTCTGAGTCCCAGTGTCCTCATCTGCAAAACAGGGTTGCCAAAACCTGCCTACCAGATTTTACGTGACTCTCAAGTAAGATAATGAACAGAAAAAAAACATGTTATTTGCTATTAAATACACACATACATGCACATGTGCACGTACACACACATGCACACACAAAATAGAATTTAAAAAGCTCTCAGTGCTTTAGCAAGAGAATTCAGCTTCATGTAGACGAAGTATTTCAATAATATCAATCCTTCCTGTACTTCGTTAACATTTGATATTCTTTGATGAGAGTCAGCAGTTAGAGCACAATAATGAGAGAAATCAAAATGGCTTTATAGATTCAAGTTTTTAACAAAATCCATATTTTCATAGTTTTTTTTTTAAAAAATTGGCTTCGATTATCCTCCTGAAATCAATAAGTTGCATTTACAGAGACATTTTAGGAAAAAAGAACAGTGGGGTTTTTTTTAAGACCAATTGTAAATGACTCAATTCCTACCAGGCAATGAGCGCATCCAGGTTAACTCTTGGGAGCTAGGGAAGTCATCCTCAAAATCTACTCCTACCCAAGCCTTGCTCATTCCTTGAGGTCCAGCTTCCTCATTGCCTTCAAGATAAGGCAGGGTACCGCGCCTGAGTGGCTCAGTTGATTAAGCGACTGCCTTTGGCTCAGGTCATGATCCAGGAGACCCGGGATTGAGTCCCACATCGGGCTCCCTGCTTCTCCCTCTCTCACTCCCCCTGCTTGTGTTCCCTCTCTGGCTGTGTTTCTCTCTGTCAAATAAAATTTAAAAAAAAAAAAAAAAGATAAGGTAGGGTAGTTTTTAAGACCATGTACTTTTTAAAGAGTATCAGGCAGAAATGTATCCACAACGTTGCGGCACTGTGATCTCGAGCAAGTTACTCGGTCTCTGTAACCCTCGTGAACTGGGAGTAACAAACGATCATAGCATCATAGGTTGTGGCTGGGATTTTTTTTTTAAGTAGGTGTGTCTTAGGTCAGATTCCCCATCTAAGATTCTAAGATGAAGATTGTATGCAGGAAGTTTTTCAGAGAGTGCTACCTACACCGGTCAACATGGGTGCGGTAGTAGAAGAGGCAGGATCGAACCCGGGGGATATGTTGCAGCATGCTGCAGTCACAAAAGAGGCCTCAGCCGATCCCACAGGAGCTCTAGAGCTGGGATTGGCCTTCAGAGTTGTCTGGAACTGAGGCAAAGTGCTGGTCCTTTGTACCCTTCATCTACTACTAGTCATTGGATGCAAGCTCCTCCCCAGGAATGAAAAAAACAAAAACCCAAAAAGCTCTACACTAGGAGGCGCTCTTTCGCTGAGGACAATTCCTGTGAACCAGCAGCTAAAACCAGCAGCCAACAGCTGGAAGAATGAGTGCCTTAGTCCTGCAGCGGGATCTGAGCGGCTGAAGGCACATAAAACACATAAAAGAAGTCAGCTCACCCGACTATAAGCACCACAAAAGTAATCACCCTCTCTGCTATTTGCTTTCACTTCCCGTTGTCTAGACTATTCCCATCATATAGCCTGTGCTTAATAAATGTCGGTTGAATGTAAAGAAGATACATAATAAGTGTTAGCTACAATTTTGATGAGCCACTATTATTATGAAGCTCTCTCCCTCCTTCCTATACCCTTATTCCTTTGGTCTTCTTGTTCTTGTTCTTCTATCTGATTCTACATTGCTCCCTCACCACTTTTTATTTAGTTACTAATATCCCACATTATTCCACAGAACATAAGGTAACCCCTGAATTTTATCTTCTCAGGTAATATCTGTCACTCCTCAGTTAAAAGATAGAGGGGCGCCTGGGTGGCTCAGTTGGTTGGGCGACTGCCTTCCGCACAGGTCATGATCCCGGAGACCAGGGATCGAGTCCCACATCGGGCTCCCTGCTCGGCAGGAGGCCTGCTTCTCCCTCTCTCACTCCCCCTGCTTGTGTTCCCTCTCTGGCTGTGTTTCTCTCTGTCAAATAAATAAATAAAATCTTTAAAAAAAAAAAAAGATAGAAGGGATAAGAGTCCTAAGATTACTATGGACAGGAAGAAACCAGATGCAAAAATTCATCCTTCAAAGGAGGAAAGGGGACATTGCCTACACTGGTGCAAGAGGCCTTGGAGATGGAAACTTTGGCCAAGACTGAAAGCATTTTCTCAGGGAATGATTCCCTATTCTGCCCTCACCAACACTCAGGAGGTAAGTTCCTGATTACATACCACAGCAGCTGACCCAGTCACTCAGAGATTCACTTGTTCACTGTCGAGCCCACCAGGAGACTACGTGTCACATGAGGCCTGGGGACATGTGATGCCATGTGTGGGGCCGAGACGAAGCCAGTGTGCATGAATATGTGTGTAGCAATTAATGATGCAGGCACCCTCTCTAGTCAACCAGGCCAGTACTGAATGCTCCCAGCCACACCATAGTAGTTTGTCAAAAATTTTGAAAATCACCTTTCTCTCACATTCAGGGCTTAGGATAGTTCCTGAGAAGTAGTAGGCACTTGTTACAAGCTGAACTGTATCCCCCAAGATTCATATGGTGAAGTCCTAACCCCCAGTACCTGAAAACATGACTGTATTTGGAGATAGGGTCTTTAAAAAGACGATTAAGGACACCTGGGTGGCTCAGTGGGTTCAAGCCTCTGCCTTCAGCTCAGGTCATGATCTCAGGGTTCTGGGATCGAGGCCCATGTTGGGCTCTCTGCTCAGCAGGGAGCCTACCTCCTCCTCTCTCTCTGCCTGCCTGTGATCTCTCTCTCTCTGTCAAATAAATAAATAAAATCTTTTAAAAAAATTATTAAGTTAAAACGAAGCTGTTAAGATGGGCTCTATCTAATCTGCCTGGTGTCCTTACAAGAAGAAGAAATTCAGACACGACAAGAGGCACCAAGAATGATCCACCACAAGCCAGGAAGAAGAAAGCAAACCTGATGCTACCTTGACCTGGAATTTCCAGCCTCCAGAGCTGTAGGACAATAAATTTCTGTTGTTTAAGTCACCCAGTCTGTGATGTCTTGTTATGACAGCCTGAGCAAACTAATACAGTGCTTAACAAATATTTGTGGATGGAAATACTGGTTACTTAGAAAAGGTAAAGGGAGAAACTGATTATTTCACATACAATCCAATAAATATTTACCAAGTGCTGCCATATGCCAGGCCCTGAGCTAGGTGCTAGGTAACAAAAATCAACAAAATGTGGCCCTATGACCTCGGTGGACTGACAGCAATTGCCCAAAAAGAGTAAATGTGAAACAGGAAATTGCTGTAAGCCACAGTAAGAGGGAGATGGCATCCAAGGGGAAGGCTCGGTCATGTCAACAATCCCAGGAGCCTGTGCTGCATAGTGCTCGAAGGGGCATAATGACATGGATGAATGTGGACCAGAGACCTCTAGGAACAAACAGAATGTGGTCTGGTTCAAATCTGTCTCTTTGGACCTCTCTGTCCTTAGGGTCCCAGTGATCAGTCTTCCTGGGGATGATGAGATGATTAGACCAAAAACAGTTCAGACAGCATAACTTTTGGTGGGAATGCAAACTTTTGCAGCATTGAGGTTCCTCAAAAAATACAAAAACAGAATTACCATTTGATCAAGGAATTCCACTATGGGGTATTTACCCAAAGAAAATGAAAACACTAACTTGAAAAGATATATATACACCTCTATTTTTATTGTAACATTATTTACAATAATCAAGATATGAAAGCAACCCAAGTGTCCATCCATAAATAGATGGATAAAGAAGATGTAATACACACACACACACACACACACACACACACACACACACAAAGAAAGAAAGAAAGAAAGAAGAATATTACTCAGATATTTAAAAGAATAAGATCTTGTCATTTGCAACATCATGGATGGAAATAGAGGGTATTATGCTAAGTGAAATAAGTCAGGCAGGGAAAGACAAATGCCATATGACTTCACTCCTGTGTGGAATTCAAGAAACAAAACACACGAACAAAGAACAAAGAGACAAGAATAGACTCTTAAATACAGAGAACCAACTGATGGTTAGCAGAGGAGTGGTGGGTAGGGGGATGGGTAAAATAGGTGAAGGGGATTAAAAGCCTTGAGTGCTGTCCAGAATTGATGAATCACTATATTGTACACCTGAGACTAATATAGCACTGTATGTTAATGATCATTCAAGTTTTAAAAAGAAGAGAAAAAGGCCCACCTCACAGAAACAGCACTACAGATGATTGAGCAAATTGAACCCAGCATCCATTTGATGCTGAAGAAGCACAAGCAACAAATCCAGTTGCCTTGGTTACAAGCCCCCTCCCCAGCCCATGATGCTATTATTAAAAAGAAAAAAAAAACCACAGGCAAATCAAGGAAACTGAATATAAAGGCAACATTTGGCTTAATTAGCTCCACCTTAGGGAAAGGATCTTTGAAAAAATCTGGGCAGGGGTGTGCAGGAGTAAAGGGGGCGTTGAGAAGAGATAAACTTGATTATAAATAACAGGAATTATAGCTAACCCCATGAGTTTGAGAACTTCTTCGGTTCTGCAATGACTCTTCCATTGACAAGGTTGCAGTGAGTGTTAATAATTGAAATGCCTGTGAGCCCAGCGCCCTTCATCTGCATTACTCCACTACCACCACCACAAGAAAGAAAACTCTGGAGCCAGAGACAGGAGAACTTTTGCCCTCCCTAGGTGTTTGAAAGTTGGCTTGAATTATTAGCATTTGATTAAACTGATTAAACTCGCACCCCCTTGCACCCATCCAGAAAAGGCAAACCCACCTAAAGGATTTGGGTATAAGTAAGAAAAGAGCCCTTATATAACTTTTCCTAGCTTAGAAAACACATTTCCCAGATTTCACAAGAACCAAGAGACTCTCACTAGCTCCTGTCTCAGTTCCATTCCTAAACAATTCTCTCTTCTCTGATAAAATGATTCTTGTATTTAGGATTCAACCCTGGGAGAGCACAGTATTCCCCTGTAATCTTTTAAATAAAAAATAAAACCAGAGAAATCCAGAGAAAATGACAGTTTATAAGTTTCCCTCAAACATTTTCTGATCAGATCTCCCTTTCTCTTTTCAGCCTATCACCAGAATGACTTTTTCCTTATACCTTAATCCAATGTTGCTGTCATAAAGTAAGTGAATGGCATGGGCCAAGCTCCTGAACATGTCAAAAAACAATGATAGAGTTCAGCAGGAAATAGCTCATAGAAAAATTTTATAAGCCGCTAATGTGATATTTTATCCTACAATGTAGTCAACCTCCCTTCATAACCTCCTATGCTTCCAGCCATCCCAAGATACCTCCCTTTCCCACAGACACTCTGGTGCTCATTAATCCAAAAGAAGAATTGAACTTTTTAGACATTTTTTTACATTCTTGATCATTGAGTCTTATGAACTCTTATGAGCTGGAAATCTTCCCTATCTCTGTCTTCCTTGAAGCCATGAAAACTTAAAAAAAAAAAAAGTTATGTATGGGAATACTCCATTACAAAAAGGAACCCTTAATGCAAACATATCATTTGAAGGGGCTTGCAGGTGGATCCACAAAGGGTCAAATCACCACAAAACTACAGTAAGGTCAGGTTCTAAAACAGCTGTATTTCACTGACTTCAGTGAAAGCTGAATACATGCTAATTAAATTACCAAAGAATTGGTAAATTACAAAGAAGCCCATTATTCTTAGCATTCAGCTTTTTTTTTTTTAAGATTTTATTTATTTTTTTGACAGAGAGAAACACAGCCAGAGAGGGAACATAAGCAGGTAGAGTGAGAGAGGGAGAAGCAGGCTTCCCGCTGAGCAGGGAGCCCAATGTGGGGCTTGATCCCGGGACTCTGGGATGGTGACCCTGAGCCCAAGGCAGATGCCTAAAGACTGAGCCACCCAGGCATCCCAGCATTCAGCTTTAAGAAAGTTTTTTGTTGGGCGCCTGGGTGGCTCAGTTGGTTAAGCAACTGCCTTCGGCTCAGGTCATGATCCTGGAGACCTAGGATGAGTCCCACATCAGGCTCTCTCTGCCTGCCTCTCTACCTACTTGTGATCTCTCTCTCTGTCAAATAAATAAATAAAATCTTTAAAAAAGAAAAAAAGGATGCTAATAGAAGAGGACCAAGACCTGGGAAACAAAGGCAAAAATGAACTTGGGACTTCATCATGATAAAAAGCTTTTGCACAAGAAAGGGAACAGTTGATAAAACCAAAAGAAAACTGGTAGAATGGGAGAAGATATTTGCAAATGACATAGCAGATAAAAGGCTAGTATCCAAAATCTGTAAAGAACTTATCAAGCTCAACACCCAAAGTACAAATGATCCAATCAATAAATGGGCAAAAGACATAAAACAGACATTTCTCCAAAGAAAACATGCAAATGCCCAACAGACACTTGAAAAATGTTCAATATCACTCAACATCAGGGAAATACAAATCAAAACCACAATGAGATATCACTTCACACCAGTCAGAATGGCTAAAAATAACAAGATAGGAAACAATAAATGTTGGCGAGAATGCCGAGAAAGGGAGCACTCTTGATGGGAATGCAAACTGGTGCAGCCACTCTGGAAAATAGAATGGAGATCCTTCAGAAAGTTGAAAACAGAGGTACCCTACAACCCAGCAATTGCACTACTGGGTAATTATCCCAAAGATGGAAATGTAATGATCCAAGGGGACACCTGCACCCCAGTATTTATAGCAGCAATATCCACAATAGGCAAACTATGGAAAGAGCCCAGATGTCCACTGACAGATGAATGGATAAAGAAGATGTGATATATATATATA
Organism: Spilogale gracilis; assembly: GCA_004023965.1. Lineage (NCBI taxonomy): Eukaryota > Metazoa > Chordata > Mammalia > Carnivora > Mephitidae > Spilogale > Spilogale gracilis. The sequence goes on from PITA01001280.1 coordinate 117,616, forward strand.
TATATATATATATATATATATATATATATATATATATATATATATATATGAAATGTTGCCATTTGCAATGACACAGATGGAACTACCTAAGCAAAAAACAGATAATTATCATATGATCTCACTGATATGTGGAATTTAAGAAACAAAATGGAGGATCATAAGGGGAAGAGAGGAAAAAATAAAACAGGACAAAACCAGAGAGAGAGACAAACCATAAGAGACTCTGAGAGTTGCTGGAGGGGAAGGAGGTGGGGGCATGAGGTAACTGGATGATGAGCATTAAGGAAGACATGTGATGTAATGAGCTCTGGGTATTATGTAGACTGATGAATCACTGACCTCTACCTCTGAAACCAATAATATGTTATATGTTAATTGAGTAAATTTAAATTAAAAAAGATAAGTGGGAAGAAAAGAAGAGGAAGAAGAGGACCAAGATGAGCTATCATTGGGTGCCTGGGTGGCTCAGTCGTTAAGCGTCTGCCTTCAGCTCAGGTCATGATCCTGGAGTCCCAGGATTGAGCGTGCATCGAGCTCCTTGCTCAGCAAGAAGCCTGCTTCTCCCTCTCTCACTCCTCTTACTTGTGTTCCCTCTCTAGCTGCGTTTCTCTCTGTCAAATAATAAAATCTTAAAAAAAAAAAAAAAAAAGATGAGCTATTATTCATTTGCACAGTCCCACTGAATAGGTTCCTCAACTCAGAGAGTTAAAAAGGAGTAAGGAAGTGCCACACAGTCACCAGTTCTCAGCCAGACTCAGGACAGGACAGAAGACCAGAGGGAGAGTTTTGACATACGTGGGCACACACACACATGCAGGTAAGAACTTCACCTCCAATAAATCGATCTTCTCAAGGCAATGCCCTCCAGTACGAAACAATCATGAATCAAAGTCTCAATCATGGGGTCACTCCATAGACCACAAGGCAGGCTTCACAGTCTTCGAATCCCTGAAGCTCACTGGGATCTGAAACTATCAGCAATTTCTCAACTGCTAGAGACATGTAAATCTACCTCAATACAATATTGTAAAAATAGATCTCTGTCACCTGATTCATATTTCTGTTAACAACTGGAAACAGGAATAGAGGTGCTTTTTAAATATGAGATTTAGTGGAAGTTGAAGGGGATGGAAAACTATGAGTGAGCTTTGCTACAAAGAAGGGGAGGGGGTAATAAATGCCCAGGTGGGAATGCCCTAGCCGCATTCCCAGCAACAGGGAGACAGCAGCTCAAGGCAGAAAAATGACAATAACTATATTGCTCAGAAAATGACAACATACATAAACCTGGTGCATTAAGCCCTGCCCGTGCATTCACTTTCCAATCTCATTTCAGCAGCATCCTTTCTGGGAGTTAGAATCCCTTCTTTTTGCCTAGAGACTTCAGGTAAATTCTGCCTCTGCAAAAGGCATTTATTATCATACGTTCTCACTTGCTTTGCTTGTTTCTTGTTTAGGCAGTACCAAATCCCACTGTTATTTCATTTCTCCCCACTGAATTACCAGCCACAAGGAAGGAAGAGGGTCGATGGTGTTTGGATCAGGGTGTTTCTGCTTCAAGTGGCTGTTGTGTGTGATTTCTCCCTGTTCCTTCCAGACAAGTCACACTTGAACCTGGGCTTATGTAAAAAACATCACTCCTCAAGCAACCTCCACGTTACTAAGCTGGCTTCTTCATTCAAGCCGGCTTTAAAACTTCATTGGAGATCATGCTGGTGTAGATGTGTGTCTAGAAAAAAAGCATTCAGAATTCATCATGCTGAAGGAAGTTTGGGCTGTGTCCAGGAAAAGCTCAGTTTCATGGTGCAAATGCTGTAAAGATAGGAAGGAATTTTAAAGTCACATGCTTTTGAAATACAAAGACAACTTGTCAACATTTTCTTCAGTGGCAAATTTCACACCTTGGAATGAATTTGCAACTTCTGAATCTGGTAGCAATCAAGGCATTAGCATATAAGATTCTGTATTTGAAGGGTCTTAGTGTTCCCAAGTTTTAAGTTTTAGCAATTAAAATAAATGTATATGATTGTGTATATAATTTAATATCAATTACATATAAATATATATTATATTTTATATATTTTTTTCAGGGAGACTTCTCCACTTAGAGGAACACTCTGAACAATACCATCTTCTCAAATTCTGTGTTAAGACCCAGGACCAAGCAGAGGCTACTGGTGGGGAAGGTATGTGGAGGGGCTGAAATAGAGAAGAAGCATAGGAGCAGGCCCTTTCTTCCCCACCTCAACGTCTGCCCCCCTCAAAGTCCTGGTGCAACTCACCAACATACCACAAAGGTATGATAACCCTCAGAAACTTGAGAGGACATGAAATAAAATAAATGAATCCAGAAGGATAAATTGCATACTATGTCACAACAGCATTTACTCTCAGATGGTGTCTATATCACAATTTTTTCAAGATTAAGACCAAAATTAAACATAAACCAAGAGCAGATCTTAGAGCAGTTCGTAGAGAGACCTATATCCAGGAGAAAGGCTCTTACCCCAACTGCCCCAAGACATTTCTCAAAAAGACACCTTTGCTAACAACCCCACAGCTTAAGAAACATGGGAGATAGACTCATTTATCCTCCACTGCTTAAATCTCTACAGAGGAGAGAGAATGTCCACAGTCCCCAGCTGTACTAGAAAGGGTTTAGGGTTCTCCTGAGAAACAGAACCAATAGGATATATTGGATATATATATATATATATATATATATATATATATATATATATACTTATTCTTTAACTAATTCATGTATGTATATATATATATACACACACACACACACACACACACACATATATCCATCTATGTGTGTGTGTGCACACACTTGTGTGTTTTTGTGTGTATTCATCTAGAAAGAGATTTAAGGAATTGGCTCACATGATTACAGAGGTTGGTAAGTTCCACACTCTGCTTCCTATAAGCCAGAGATCTAGAAAGCCAGCTGTATAGTTTGAAGGCTTGAAATCTAAAGAGTCAATGGTATAGATTCTAGTCTGGATCTGAAGACCTGAAAACCAGGAATGCCACGCATAGGAGAAAATTAATGTCCCAGCCCAAACTCAGGCAGAGAGTGAATTCAAACCTCCTCCACTCTCTTGTTCAACTCAATGATAGAATGAGGCCCACTTACATGGGGAGGACCATCGACTTCACTCAGTTCACTGATTCAAAGGCTCATCTCTTCTGAGAACACCCTCACAGACACATCCAGAAATAATGTCACCAGTCAAGGGGTCTGGTCATGTGGACCCATAAAAGTAACCATCACTGACACCCAAAGTGGAAATTGGAAGAAGAGCACCTTGAGCTTCCCTCTCCTCCCTCACTGATGAGGAGGATGAATTATCTGAGTGGAGACTTTGGGTAACAGGGTAAGCCCTGAGCACATCTGCTCAGGCCTGCAAGGAGACTGCTTGTGAGAGACAATCTTGAGACTCCCATTCTCTGCCCAGCCCCACTGGTGGATTTCTGGGCTGCTCCTCCCCTGCCTGTCAGAGGCCAGCTGTTGAGGCAGCTACAGGAGGGTCGTTCAGTTCAAGGAGCGCTTGCCTCTCCTCAGAACCACACATCCAATCTGTGGTCTCGTCCATCCAATCCAACTTTACCAGAAATAAAGCAGGAGTGTTTACCATCTTCTTTTTCTCACCTTTTTTTTTCATTGAGGTAAAATATACATAACATAAAATTTATTCTTTTAACCATTTTTAAGCATACATTTCAGTATCTTCATGTGGCTGGGCAAACATCACCACCATCCATGCCCAGAATTTTTTTTACCTTCCCCAACTGAAACTCTGTACCTATTCAACACTAACTTCTCATTGCGCATCCTCCAGCCCCTGGAAGCCACTATTATACTTTCTGGCTCTATGAATGTAACTACTTTTAGTTCTTTTGGGTATATACCCAGAAGTGGAATTGTTATTCCAACTTTTCCAATGCCTGCATCCATCTCTCACACGGTCTTGATCTCAGACCTGGAGAAAAGAATTATTTATGACTCTGCAAAAACTCCAATAGTCAGGGCTTCCATGTCCATTTCTGGAGCCTAGGCCATACCCCCAAAATGTCTGGGTGTAGGGGTTACTGAACCCCAACATGTTCTTTCCCCAGGATATGTGCCAGGTGAGTATGGATCCACCTGGAGGAAGAGACTTTTCTTAAATTGTCTTGTGATACTGTGATCTATAATAAGAAAGACACATTTGGTCTTCATCCTATTACTAAAACAGAGCTCCTGGAACCCTGGGAATTTCCTAAGTGATGAGAGCCTAAAGATGTCTATTGTTATGTCAATGAGGTGACATTAGTACCCCAGCTAATGAGGAAGACTGGTTGTCAGGGGAGACAACCATGTGATTGGAGCGTTGGAACTTTGAGTCCCCCCCACAGTCTCCAAGGAAGAGAGGGGCTGAAGGTTGAATTCATTGCCAATGGCCAATGATTTAATAAATCACGCCCATGGAATGATGGCTCCATAAAAACCCAAAAGAATGAGGTTCAGAAAGCTTCTGGATTTGGTTGAACAGGTGAAGATGCAGAGAGAATGGCACACCTGGAGAGGCTTTGAAATCATCCTGCCCTTCCCTATACCGTACCCTACTCATCTCTTCTACCTGGTTATTCTTGAGTTATATCCTTTAAAATAAATGGGTAATCTAGTAAGTAAACTATTTCTCCGAGTCGTGTGAGCCACTATAGCAAAATAATCAAACTCAAGGATGGAGAACCTTTCGTTCATAGCTGGTCTATCAGAAGCACAGGCGACCACCTGGACTTGCGATTAGCATCTGAAGGGGATTGGGGTGGGGCAGTCTTGTAGGACTGAGCCTTTAACCTGCAGGATCTGACACTACTTCAGTGGATAGCATCAGGATTTAGTTGGATTGTCCTCTTCCATGTATTAAGACTCTTGTGATGACATTGTGACCACCAGACAATTTGGGAAAATTTCCCTCTCTTAAGGTCAGGTGTATAGTAACCCTAGTTCCATCTACAACCTTCATTTCTCTTTGGCATGTGACCTCACATATTCAGTTCCTGGAATCTGGACATGGACATCTTTGGGGGATCTTTATTCTGCTTTCCATGGGCATATTGCATAAAACAGTAAAACAGTCCAGATACAAACCAGAAAGTAGATGCTAATTTTTAAAAGATTTTGCTTATTTATTTGAGAGAGAGAGAGAGAGAGAAAGAGTGAGTGCACAAGCGGGGGAAAGGGCAAAGGGAGAAGGAGAAGCAGACCCCATGCTAAGCAGGGACCCCCCCTCAGGGCTCTATCCCAGCACCCTGAGATCATGACTTGAGCTGAAGGCAGATGCTTAACCAACTGAGTCACCCGGGCACCCTGAAAATGTTAATCTTTATGTGGAATCTTATGCTTCTTAAACATTAACAGCTAAACCACATTTAACCAAAAATAAAACATTGTTCACATCAAACTCCTTTATAGGCCACATTCAGCTGTGGCCTTTAGTTTGCAACCTCTGCTCCATTATGGGACACTGATTCCTAATCTCTTTTTCACCACCAAAAACCCTATTTTGGTATCTTCCACTTAGACCTCAGGTTTTGACAGATTCAAACTAATAAAGAAATGTTGTTTATTAAGTAAAGATCTATTTTCCAAAGTTTTATTAAACAAAAACAAGGATTAACATCTATCCTCTGTATGAACAACAGAAGAGTATTCGTAGTAAAATCAGTGTGAATTGAACACTTACTAACCACCATGCGCTATGCTAAGAGCTTTCTCTGCATTGAATCTTTGAGATCAGGACTTTTATTGCTCCCACTTCATCAATGAGAAAGTCAAAGCACAAATTGTTGTGTCCTCAAAATAACACAGTCAATGGCAAAACCATGATCAAAACCAAGGTCTGACTGTAGGAGCCATAATTTTTTTATTGTCTTATGTTAGTCACCATAAAATACATCATTAGATTTTGATGTAGTGTTCCAAGATTCAATGTTTACGTACAACACCAAGTGCTCCATGTAATACGAGCCCTCCTTAATACCCACCACCTGGCTCACCCATCCCCTCACCCCCACTTCCCTCTAAAACCCTCAGTTTGTTTCTCAGAGTCCACCATTTCTCATGGTTCATCTCCCCCTCCGATTTCCTACAATTCACTTTTCCTTTCCTTCTCCTAATGTCCTCCGTGTTATTCCTTATGTTCCACAAGTAAGTGAAACCATATGATAATTGGCTTTCTCTGCTTGACTTATTCGACTCAACATAATCTCCTACAGTCCCATCCATGTTGATGCAAAAGTTGGGTATTTATCCTTTCTGATGGCTGAATAATATTCCTTTGTACATATGGACTGCATCTTCTTTATTCATTGGTCTGTTGAAGGGCATCTTGGCTCTTTCCATAGTTTGGCAATTGTGCACATTGCTGCTATGAACACTGGGGTACATATAGCCCTTCTTTTCACTATATCTGTACCTTTGGGGTAAATACTCAGTAGTGCAATTGCCAGGTTGTAGGGTAGCTCTATTTTTAATTTTTTGAGGAATCTCTGAACTGTTTTCCAACGTGGCTGCACCAACTTGCATTCCCACCACCACTGTAAGAAGGTTCCCTTCTTCCACATTCTCTGAAGGAGCCATATTTTTAATAATTATGTTATTCTGCCAATATATTCCTAATAAAAGAAAATAAATGTTATGGTTCCATGTGTTTGTGCCACCTACTGATGGGCAACCATGTATGTGCATTTATTTGACCTGTTGAGAATAATATGGTTTTGTGCCTCTTTTGCTTCCTTTGGCAACCCCGGAGGACTGTGTAGGAGTAGCGTTTGAAATAATTCAAACAATAGATAATCTAAGAAATTATACTTCAAAGCAATGAAAATGCATAATTAATTGGGCATCATACATAGGAGACTCCAAACCACACACAAAAAATCTTGAAAATGAATCATATTTCCTCGGATTTCAGACTTGAACAACTGCTAAAGAAGTCTGACTTTCTGCCAGCTCAGCTCCCCTGGCCTGGCCTGCAGCAGTTCTGAATGGCTCCTAGAGACCATTGCAGCTGGAGCAGGTGCACCTCATCCATCTTGAGTTATGCAATATACAATATGATGGAAAATGTGGTACAATACTATGTGTTAAACACAAACACAGTCATTAATCACCCTCCACTTCCCCAAGCTAATGCAGCCTGGCCCAGATGTTACACTTTCTGAATTCAGAGCTGTGGAACTAAAATAATGGTCAGTTACTGAGTGTCTATGGGAATCATGCCTGAGGATTAGAGCCTTACTGTATAGGCAATCCTGAAGACAAGTGGGAAGAAAGGATACAGGGACGGAGAGGGAAGGAAGGAAGGACAGAGAAAGTATCCTACTCCAGAAATACAGTGGAGTTCTAGTGTGCCTCATATCTAGCTTTCTTCTTCCAGATATAGAAAGATTATACTTCCTTACCTTCTTTGTAGGTTAGGTGGTATCGTGTGGCAAGTCTGCACTGGAGTGTTTATTTGCTGGTGAGCCCTCTCTGTGTTCCCTTCCCCTGCTGAGGTGATCATACAGAAATCAGAGGCCTTGTGATGAGATGCAGGGACCACAATACTGATGCTTTGTCCTAGAGAATTACCCAGAAGCTCAATGGACCTAAGCAAGCAAGAAACAATCTTGGTTTCTTGAGCCATTAAGAAATAGGAGTGTTTTATTTATGCAGTATCACTTATCCTAACATGACTAATATACAAAATTAAAGGCAAAGCTTGCCAGAGCCAAACTACAAGAGAATTTTTAAATTTTTATAAAGCAAATTTGCACAATGGATACAACCTAATCAGGGCTCAATAAATATTTACTAAACATTGTGTGAGTGGTTTTTCTCAACTACTAATTAGTAATATCTCATCTCTTATGCAAAATATGGGGACAAAGAAGCTGACATCCAGAAAGAAGTCAAGCCCAAAGAAAGAAGGTTTCTGGCTTCAGTTGTCTCAACCCTTACCTCTTCCATTTTATCTACCAAAAAAAAATAAAAGTTCTTTTTTATCTAAACTAGTCTCAGAATTTCTGTCACTTGCAATCAAGAATCCTATCTAATCCCAAAGACAACCCTTTTGAGGAAGACTCAATTCATGAATTTGGTAAACTTGTCTGAGCACCCACTATGTGCAGTTATATTTCCCATTATTGCTAGTAGAATTTCCTATATAGGATAGATGAGGAAAAAATGTAATGGATGCAAAAAATTGCTCATAATATTTATCCCTTAGAGGGGCTACTGAGACACTCATATTTTCCTTTGGAAACTGGATCTTGAAACCAAAACCTGCTAAGCAAGAATGCAAAGCCTAAACATAGACATGTGGCCTACAGTCTTCCCACAAATCTAGTCTGCCAGTTTAAGTAACCCCCACCTCCCAATCACACCCCACATACACAGATTTAAACATCTTTTGCAACAGAATGTTCATCTCATATGTTCACCATGAGGATAGATTTTTCACCAAGCACACTTGGGAATGTAGGATAAACCAGGGGCGATATTCTAAATATTTAACAACTAGACCTACATAGGCATGGACAATCACAGCAGAGGTTATCAATAGCTCCACATTATAACATAAGCCTCAGGACAGAGTAGGCAAAAAAAAAAAAAAAAAAAAAAAAAAAAAAAAAAAAAAAAAAAAAAAAAAGAAAGAAAGAAAGAAAAAAAAAAAACTAGGATTCTGGATTCCAGAGGAATCAGGATTGGGAATTGAGAGAACCCCAATAGGCTGACCCTGGCAAACCAGCAAAGAGACTTCTGGCTGTGTCTTAACACATCTATCACTCATTTAGCTGTCAACTGTGAGCAGGACAGATGATTACAAGCCCCCCTCACACCCTATTTTCATAAGTTTCTGATCATACACTTCGAGTTAACCCACTGCTTCGGTAGATGTGATCATTCCTTCCACTGGGGTATAGCCAAGACTCTCTGCCTTAGTTGCCTTCCTGTCTCCTTCAGGTCACCATCCACAAGTATTCCAAACTCAATTCAAGACAACGCATGTTGTAATTTCTGTGTTTCAAAGAATTAGAGTCCAACAATCCAAAAGACTGCTTAAAGCAATTTTTTTAAAGATTTTATTTACTTATTTGACAGGGAGAAACACAGCCAGAGAGGGAACACAAGCAGGGGGAGTGAGAGAGGGAGAAGCAGGCTTCCCGCCGAGCAGGCAGCCGGATGTGGGGCTCGATCCGGGTCTCCGGGATCATGACCTGAGCTGAAGGCAGTCGCTTAACCAACTGAGCCACCCAGGTGCCCCTGCTTAAAGCAATTTAAATCTTTATTCAGACTCTTGTGGAAATAGCAAAGAAGAAGAGTGCACAAAAAATATATTAGCTGTCTTTAAGTAGAGTTTCCTCACAGTCAATTTCTCTCCTCGGGCCATCTCTCTCCCTCACTCTACAGCAGACTCCAGAAAAATTCTCCCTCTGTCAGTGACTCTTAAAAACTCTCTTCTGGGCGCCTGGGTGGCTCAGTTGGTTAAGCGACTGCCTTCGGCTCAGGTCATGATCCCAGAGACCTGGGATCGAGCCCCGCATCGGGCTCCCTGCTCGGCGGGAAGCCTGCTTCTCCCTCTCTCACTCCCTCTGCTTGTGTTCCCTCTCTGGCTGTGTTTCTCTCTGTCAAATAAATAAAAGCTTTAAAAAAAAAACTCTCTTCTCCGGCAGTAGTCATCCCCCAAGACTCCCCACCAAGATTTAGCCCCAGGAGCTAGTCTTTTCTTCTCCAAGAGTTTGTCAAGCATCACAGAGGTTTAGAAGCCTTTCTCTCTGTACCCTCCCTCCCCTCACATTGCTCTTCTATTCCCACAGCACCACACTCTCAACCTCCAAGCAAGTGGCAGTCATGGTGGGAGGGCTGCTTCTTCCAAGGCGAACCAGTTCCTACCATGCAATTCACTCACAGCCCACAGAAGGGAGCTCATGAAGCCCTGTCGTTTACAACAGAAATTCTAGTGGAGACTCTGATGAATGGAATGTCCAATCTGCTTATACATATCTCCAGTTCAAGCCTATTTGCATTGTTTTCTTAATGCTTCTCATCCCCAGTCCTTTGAGGTGCCTTGCCTTGGACCCGTGTGGCACCCTTAGACCAGCCCCTACCAGAAAGCCTCCTCCTCACAACCCTGACCAACGAGAGCTGTGTCGTCTTCTGCTAAGTCATACTCCCTGCTCAATTGGGATTATATACTCAAGGTACCAGATTAATTTGCTTCTTTTTAATTCTCATTTGAGCCCTGGAAGAACAAAATACTTCAGCACAGTATGCCATGTCTTGCCTGGCTTAAGGAACCCTGATCTAAGAATTGGAAACATGATTTCTGGCCCCATACTCACAAATCATAAGCTGGATGATTCTGAATCCATTAGTTCCTTTCTCAAGGCATCAGTTGGAGGGTGTTAAACTAGATTAAGTGTTTCTCAGCAGGAGAGAAATTTAGGCATAAGCTTGTTTTTTTCATTTTTATTTACTGGGATTGATCATATGATTGATTGCACTTGTATAAAAAATATAGTGCTAAAAAAGTTTGAAAAACACTGACCTAGATAATATCTCCAAGGTCCTTCCAGCTCTAATTGTCCAATAGTCTGTGATTTTCCTCTGTGACCTCCCTTTATAGAGGAAGTCTGCAATGAGCAAATTTTTTTATTCTCAAATCAATCAGAGAATGGCAAGCAGTTACAATTGAACATCCTTAAGCACTCTAATTGGGTGATGTCTTAGGAAAATATTACTACCCTAGATCATGGGTTAAATAATGGATGCCATTTCCTCTCCAGCAATGCTCATCTCCCTGCTCAACAGCTCAAGGGGTGGCTATTATTGGGTGGCCTTGAACCTCTGGGTTCCGACAAAACCACTGGCACCACCCAGAGGACCAACAGTTGCAATATGGCCACAAAATAATAATGGGAGAATAAAGTCATTCTCATTGGAGAGTAAAATTCGGTAGGCTGCCTGTGAATCAGGAACAGGCAGTGACTAAGGGAGGGAGCTGCAGGATGGAAGGGAACATGATTATTCCCAACTGATACCAAAGGAGATTTAGATACCTCCTTCCTCCATCCCTCCACCCATCACTGACATTCCTATTCTCTACTCCTGCTTTCTTCAATGGAGCCACATTTTCCCCCACCACTAGCTCAGACATTAGGAAACAGTGAAAATTCAGAAAACATTTTAGTTTCTCTTGTAATAAAATAAGAAAAAGCAAAAATTGATAAGCGTCCTAAAAATCCAAAAATAAAGCAATTTTTAAAGATAACTTTGCTCATTTTTAAAATTATGCCTATAAGTAGTTTAAAGTAACATGGGATACTTTATACTTTATATGAAAGTTGACTCAAAAATAGATCAAAAAGCTAAATGAAAAAGCTAAAACTAGGGGTGTGTGGGTGTCTCAGAGGGTTAAGCCTCTGCCTTTGGCTCAGATCATGGTCTCAGGGTCCTAGGATAGAGCCCCACATCGGGCTCTCTGCTCAGCGGAGAGCCTCCTTCCCCCTATTTCTCTGTCTGCCTCTCTGATTATTTGTTTTCTCTCTGTGTCAAATAAATTTTAAAAAAAAGAAAGAGTTCTAACTATGAGACTCTTAGAAGAAAACAGGGCAAAATTTTCACAGCAGGGTGCCTGGGTGGCTCAGTGGATTAAAGCCTCTGCCTTCAGCTCAGGTCATGATCTCAGGGTCCTGGGATCGAGGCCCATGTCGGGCTCTCTACTCAACAGGGAGCAGGGATCTCTCTGCCTGCCTCTGCCTACTTGTGATCTCTCTCTCTCTGTCAAATAAAAAATATCTTTAAAAAAAATTTTTCCCATCATTGGATTTGGCAATGACTTATTGGATATGACACCAAAAGCATAGAAAACAAAAGTAAAAATCGATAAGGTTTTAAGAAATTAAAAACTTTTTTGCATCAAAGGACACTATCAACAGGATGAATAGGCAATGCATGGAATGGGAGAAAATATTTATAAATCATAAATCTGATAAGGGATTAATATCCAGAATATATAAAGAGCTCTTACAAGTCAACAACAACAAAAATTTTTAATGGTCAAAGAACTTGACATTTCTCCAAAGACAATATACAAATGCCAAATAAACACATAAAAAGATGTTCAACACCACCAAACACTAGGGAAATGTAAAGAAAAGCAAGTGAGACACTAGCATTTATCACAATAACCAAACAGTGAAGCAATCCAAACATTTATTCATAGATGAATGGATTTAAAAAGTGTGAGATTGGGGCGCCCGGGTGGCTCAGTTGGTTAAGCGACTGCCTTTGGCTCAGGTCATGATCCCAGAGACCCGGGATCAAGCCCCACATCGGGCTCCCTGCTCGGCGGGAAGCCTGCTTCTCCCTCTCTCACTCCCCCTGCTTGTGTTCCCTCTCTCGCTATGTTTCTCTCTGTCAAATAAATAAAATCTTTTTTTTAAAAAAGTGTGAGATAGATAATGGATAGATATAAATATGAATATATGAGAGACACTCTGTGTGTGTGTGTATGTGTGTGTGTGTGTGTGTGTGTGTGTGTGTGTATCTCCCCTTGCTGCATCCACTGAGAGCATACGGGAACAGCAATATTCCAATACCAATGAAAATACCTAGTGTCTAGATATAGGTTTCTAAATATCATTTTCCAGTAAAAGCAATCAGGGCTCCTTGAAGAAGTGGCTGATTCCAGGACTGGAGAAAGAAAAGTATAAGATGTATCTGAAACAACTCATTGTTCCAGTAAGGAAATGATCCAAAAATGATGGGAACATGTCAAAGGACACTGGAGCCAGCTTGAAGGGATGCCATTGGCCAAATCTGGGGAAATATGAGGAACCCAAAAAAATGATAATAATAGATTTTACACTCATTAAATAAAATAGGAAACCATGAGTCCATCTGATATAAACAAAGAGAACTCGAAAGAGAGTAGTTTGGTGAGGAATGAAATATTTACATAGTTTGAAATACCTCTCCATCAAATGCTTGTTAATTATAAAAGGAAAAGTAGTGATGGTATTGTGCAGAAGCTCGGCAGATGATTCATTAATTAGGGGTCAAAGTGAGTATCAACAGCTATGGGACAAATTAAAATTGTATACCACTTGAAGGCAACATCACATCACTTTCTGATATTTCCACCAAAAACTAAAACTTGAATCTAACCATCAGGAACTCTCAGAAAAATCCCAAAGTGAGGGACATCATTTGAAACAAGTAGCTTTAGTCTTCAAAAGTATAAAGGCTGTGCCAGTCTAGAAAATACTGAAGAGCTGGGCCAGACTGACAACTTAATGTCAAGGCATGATTTTGAACTAGCTAGATCTATTTGTATTGGCAAAACTTGAACGGGACCTGAGGATTAATATACATTAATATTAATATCTTGCCTCTAGCTATTGTACTGTGGCTCTATGAGAAAATGTCCTTATTTGTAGGAAATAAAGTATTTGGAGGTGATGGAGGCTCACATGCAACTTTCTCTCAAATGGTTTGGGAGAGAAGTTTTATTTTGCTGTTCTCACAACATTTCTGTAAGTTTGAGATCTTTCCGTATTAAAATTGTTTCCAAAAATAATATTGGATAATTCATACATTTGATGTAAAAAAGCAAGACATAAAACTAAGCATACTTAGAAAGTTAGAGTTTCTTCAAAAATGTATAGGCACAGAAAAAAGTCTTGAAACAGAAGCACATCCAAGTTATAGTAGTTGACTATAATTTAATTAGCATAATGGTTTCTTTATATTTTTTCAAAATTTCTATTAGAAGAATACACTTCTTTTAAGTAATGTTTTCTTTTAATAGAATTTAATATTTTCTTTTTCTTTGACATTCTTACTTTCCTATGGTAGGGCTATGAATTCATCTGTTTTGTATAGTTTTAAGATGTTATATGTTTATTTATTTATTTGTGAGAGAGAGAGGGAGGGACGGAGGGAAGAGTAGAGGAAGAGGGACAGACAGACTCCATACCGCGTGGAGCCGACCCGGGCTTGATCCTACACTGTGAGACCATAACCTGAGCCGATATCAAGAGTTAGACATTTAACCAATTGAGCCACCCAGGTGTCCCTGAATTCATTTATTTTTATTTGTACACTTAAAAACACTGTGAATTTCTTTAATGATTCCTTATAGTTTTCTTCAAAACTGAAAAATTCTCCCACCGTTTCACCTCGTGGTCATTATATCCTGTCTCTCTGTCACTTTCATCAGAAACATTTTTAATCCTTTAATCTGTCTTCCTTTTCTTATAATCTCGCTCACATTTGTGCTCCATTTTGGCTCATTTACTTAGCTCTGTCATCTATTTCATCAGTTTTTTCTTTAACCATTTCTAGTCTACCATTTAATGATTTTCTTTTTTTCATTTCAACGGCTGCATTGTTTGCTCCTGGAATTCCTATTTGGTTCTTCCTCAAACCACCTGATCTTTTGCCATGATCCCATTCTTGCCTTCCTCATCTCTTTGAACATTATAAATTTACTTATTTGAAAGTCTTTCTTAATTTTTTTTAAATATTAATGTTACCACGATATAAATTTTACCACTTCTTGCATCCCCTGACTCTAAAGCCTCAGTTCACTTGTAATTTTTGAATGTGAAGCCATTTGCAGCAGGAATTGGCTTTCATCACAGAGTCCTGTCCTTCCAGGTTCAGGCTCTTTCCCCAAAGAAGAGCTTCTCTTCATATATACTTGGCCTTGGGGATTACCCAATGCCTTCATCCCTGCTACACACTCCTAGAAGGACCCTTCATCGTGGTCCCAACATTGAAGACTACATAGGCCATATGTAGGCTTACCATGACCTCTGACCAACATATCTGAAACTGGCCCCTCTGGATGCTGCAGCAGAAAACAGTCTCACCATTAGTGGCAGAACCCATCCTCCTCCCTGCCATGAGAGAGCACTTTTACCTTCTCTTTGACTCTAACGTACTGAGTTTTGCCAGTTTGCCTGGTTTGAGTCCCATAGTGCCTAAAACTGTGCTTTGTGAGCCAGAAGAGCTAGAGCTAGGCGTGCCCTCCCCCCCCCGACTCTGCCCAAGCCTCTGCAGCAAGCCCCTCTACCCACTCCTGCACCAGGCATGATGCTCACGCCGTCATTGGCCACAGTCACCAATCTGAGCAAGGCTCTCCATCCTGTGCACTGGGCCCCAGGCCACCCTCATTTTCACTTGAAGTCACAGACTTAGTGTTGCAGGCTCAACTCTTTATATACTTCGTCTCATACAATGTTCCCAGTTCTAGGAGGTAGATTTTTGTTATACCCATTTTAAAGATAGGAAACTAAGACTCAGTGAGTAAAGTCACTCAGTCACATAGCCCAAGAGTGTCAAAGTCAAATAAGTTGGACCACTGACTTTGAGTCCACTGCTCTCTTGGCCTCCGTGGTCTTCTCTTTCGGACCCTGAGCCAGGCACACCTCCCTCTCTACAAATTGGGAAGTGCATCTCTTTATTTCAAACTGCCCTGCTGAACCCTTCAGTAACTGTCTTTTCAAATTTCTGAGTGTAAGTCACCAGGGATATGCAATCTTTATTAAATTAGAAAATGGCCAATTGAATAAAAGCTACATTAAAGTGGTACATAATAGACTTTTTGCTTTCCCTAATGAAGTTCATGTGTCCTTTTCTGAGGAAAGCTTGTGTCAGGGTAAGGAATGGTCAGACTCACTTGCATTTTTCCCAGGAAGGACGACTTAATACAATAAAACCTCAGACCCATCAGTGAGTTTGCCTGAGAGCTACTTCCTGGAAAGATTTTTTAAAGGTTCTATTTACATTAAAACAACGTCCACCTTATCTCTCAAGGCCACTTCCTATTGCAGCTGACCAGGGAGCAAGAGCTATATTCCAACAGGAAGAAATCAGAATGAATTTGGCTGATGCTACATCTTCTACATTTACACTTTCCCTTGGGGGCGGGGGGACCACGAAGCTGCTTTTTCAATTCCACTATTGCCAAGTTGAATGTGTGCACTGTCATCTTAGCCTCATGCATATTAACTACAAATCCAGGAAGAGATATCTCAGATCTTGGATTCCCACTAACTTCCTGGCATAAACTTAAACACTCTTATATTGACTATTATTATTTGGAGGTTAAAACCATCTCATACATTAAAAAATAAAATAAAATCCCCAGTATCACAGATACTCTTCACTCCACCTTCTCACTCAAATTCCTAACTTCACTGTAATTCTTACTCTGTAGACTTGAATAAACACAAATATTATTTTTCCAACACTACTTCCATCTTTGGCCCTTTAATAAGGTCAGGACTGGTCCATGTGTGGCCACAAGTCACTCATCAATGGTCCTGCTCACTGGCTCCCTCTTGCCTTTAAACCCTGCCTCTGCTACTCCTGCCTGAAGTAAGACTTTCCACCTCTCTCAATTTTAATTCACTAACTCCTGCTCACACTATAACTTTCAACTCCAAGACATCCTGTCCTGCTCCCAAATGGCTGAAGTGTGTCCCATCAGCGCATGTGCTTCCCTCCCTGGTGGTACCATAAGGACATAGTAGGCGCACTGTGTCTAGAATGATTCCACAAATACAAATTTTTTTCTATCATATTCTTTTGTCGTAAAAGTGGCCTTGGGTGACTGACTCTTCAAGAAAGTCATAAGTGGAGTTAACAAGTCATGGGAAGGAGGTGAATCATTCACAAGGATCCAAAACAACATTTATCTAGGATTTACTGCATGCCAGCACTTGCGTTAATGCTTAATATAGTATCTTATTAAATCTTCAGACAACACTAGCAGGTAGGTGTCGTTATGGCCTCTCAGCATGGGGAACTAAGGGTGCCCAAAGTTAGGAATACCCCTCAGCCTGACAATGGCAGAAGTAGGTTCAAGCCCAGGTCTAACTCCAAAGCTCACATACGCCCTTGCCTAGACTTCTTCTACATTTCCTTTAGTCCAAAAAGTTTCTACTTGGTAGTCACCATGAAGACACTTGCACAGACTCCCCTACAAATTCAGAATGTGTTCAGTATATTATTTAAGGTATTCCGTCCTGCTAGAGAAAATCAGGAACACAAATAAGAAGAATAAATGAAACTAAATATAGAAGCAAATAGCTTGTGAGCCACAGGCAGAATTCATTAGATGTGTTAAGGATATATAAATAAGTTGGTTACATGTGCAAATACGTTAGCATAGATGAAGTAGAGCATGTGTATGCTGAATATAGAAGACCAAGACCAAGTGATATCAAATATTCGTGACTCTCTAAATATACATGAAACGCCTTTATTTCCAAATAGTCACAATACATCCTTTCTACATGAGGCACTCAACATTTATGAGGTCTTAAATCAGCCACCCATTTGGTGACTCCTATTCTGGCCCCTGCAAGTCTTTTGCAAAATGAAATCCTTAGCTGCTTATTGGAATAATTGGTGATTACAATTATGGGCAATGCAAAATTGCTGCGCCATCGCTAATAGAACAAGTACACTGTTGGCTCCAGGCACATTTCATGTGTCAAGCTCCTTCTTCAACCTCAGCTCTGCTCTTCCTGACTTCTCCAATCAGCAGGGAAATCTGAGGTAGCAGAGAAACGGGACAGAAGAACTCTGCATAAGTCAGGATCCAGGCAGTATTGTCCATTTCCCCTGTGCATACCCTTTCCTAAGTGCATCAACTACCCACCCCATTCCTCTTGCTTAGCACACTATGCTTTAAATTTCTACATAAACCACGTGATTCAAGCATCCTACCTTAGACATTGAGCCCTTCTGTTACAAGAGCTTTGTGATAGCTCCCTTAGAGTTAGCATTGCATCAAGATAATTTCCTATGGGACACCTTTGGACTATTCTTTTCTCCACAAAGCATGCCCTTGACACCATGGTATAAGAAAGCAAGCAGTGGATTTGGAGTCAGGCTCCTGGATTTCAACATTGCATCAGCCACTAGCCACTGCTTTAAGCTTTCATTCTCTCCAGATCTGTCCGATAAGAATGGCAATCCTTCTCACATAAGGTTGCATTAAGATCAAATAATGGCATTTGTAAAAATATTTTGCAAAATCCTATAACCTGTACGACTTTTTCTGTGACATTCAGATAAAATATGCTTCTTTTTATATCAGCATTGGTGGGAATCCTAATCCCAGTCTCCAGGTGGCAAGCTTACCCTCACTTGGACATTTGGGGGGTCCTAGGGGTTTAGGAGAAAAGTTGGGGAGGTGCCCCAGGTTGTCCATCCTGGTGAAGGCTCCTGAAATGCCCACTCTTTAAGCCAATAGGTGTGCTAGGAGCTGGACCCTTCTACTGCCTAGGGCAGTTGCTCCAAAGACCAAAGTCTTGGACGCTTGCCAAGCCTCCGTCAAAGCTGTATTTTGGGTGTCCAGTGCCCAGGAGTCGTGTAGTCCCTCTGTTAGGGGGCTTGCCACTGTGTACTATTTGGGGGATGGAGCATGAACCCCTGCTTCTCCAGCCCCCAGATCCAACTCTCACTTCCCTTTTGACACCTTGAGTACCACCCTCCCTCTCAGCACCCCAGCTCCACTATCTGGTGTTGGAAGTCAACGTGCCACTAACTGTCCTCTGGGAGAGCACAAAAACTGAGAATGAGGAGAGTCGCTGGGCAGCATGATGGCCAAAAGCAGAGGGAGGGTTCCTGCCCTGCCTCTGCCACTCTATGGCCTTAGGCAAGCTCTCTGTGCCTCGATATCAATAAAATGGGTGTAGTAACAGGATCCCCCCCAAAAGGACTGTTAAAGCTGGACAGATTTAAAAATGCTTGGAATCAGGAGAGGGAGGATGAACAGGCAGAGAACATGAGATTTTTAGGTCAGTAAAAAAACTAATACCATAAGGATGGATACAAATCATTACACATCTGCCTAGACCCACCTACAGAGCATACAACATGAAGAGTGAGCCCTGCTGCAAATGATGGACTTGGGTGGTTATGATGTGTCCGTGCAAGTTGATCAGTTGTAATAAATGTCCGATTCTAGTGGGCGCTGTTGATAATTGGAGGGAAAGGGAGAAAAAGGAGGCAGGAAGTATATGGGAACTCTAAGTCCTTCAGCTCAACTTTGCTATAAGCCTAGAATTCCCCTTAAAAAATAGTCTTAATAGGGGCACCTGGGTGGCTCAGCCGTTAAGCATCTGCTTTAGGCTTAGGTTGTGATCCCAGGGCCCTGGGATAGAGTCCCACACAGGGCTCCCTGCTCAGCAGGAAGCCTGCTTCTCCCTTTCTCACTCCTCTTGCTTGTGTTCCCTCTCTGGCTGTGTTTCTCTCTGTCAAATAAATAAATAAAATATTTTTTTAAAATAGTCTTAATAAAAAAGTTTTAATTGAAAAACCCCTGAAACAATGGCCAGCAAAAAGTATGCATTCAGAGCTAGCGATTTATTATAATTATTATTATTAACCTCTCTATACTGAAATAAAACAAGATAAGCTATAAAACACAATTCGGGGGTGGAGGGATGGGAGAGCCTGGTTGGGTACTGGGGGCACCTACTGCGTGGAGCACTGGGTGTGGGGAATGGGGAATGAATCTTGGAACACTGGAAAAAAAAATTTAAGTAACAATAAAAAAAATTTAAAAATTTAAAAAAAACACAATTCGGTTCTTTTTTTTCTTTTTTTTTAAAGCATAATTTACATACAATAAAATGCACAAACCTTAACTGTACTAAGAGACTATCAGGCCCAAGGCAGGCACGTCCATCTCCTTAGAAAGTTCCCTCGTGCCCTTTTCCAGCCAGTACTCCTCCGCCCCGAACAGAACTACTCTGGCTTTATCCGCATAGATTAGTTTTGCCTGTTCTTGAATTCAGTGTGTCATTTCTAAACCAGGTGATCCTGCCGTGCTGTAAGGGGTTTCTCGGAGGCCAGGGTTCTTGCGATCGCATGTGGTCCCACGTGATACGCTCAGGGCAGCCGCGTGGAAGAGCGGGGCAGGGGGGTCCCCGCAGGGCGGCCCCCCCAGACCTCCCGCTCCTGACTCAGCCCAACATGGCAGGAACAGGGGCAGAAGTCGCCGCAAAGCTGAGCTGCCGTGGCCGCGAAAGAGATGACGGCTCCAACCCGGAGCATGATCAGTAATTGATGCAGGGAGCATGACTCCAAGGGCTGCGGGGCAGCGGCGTGTGGAGCTGGCCGTGGCGCCCCACATCGGACCATGCAGCCTCCGGCGGTGACCCAAGCACGGCTGTTCATGACTTTAGCGCGCTGCACGTGCAGGTCGTTCCATCTCCCAAATAAATTAATCATGGAGACTTTAAAGGATTTTTAAGAGGGAATCTCATTACTAGCTGTACATTTTGCCTCCCAATCAATAGCTTTTTCATTTTTACGTAGCAAGTGGGAGAGTGAAGGGGTTTTTTTAAAAAAGAACCTCTTCTTCTTTTCATTTCATCATCTCCAGGCTTGGCATTTAATGAGTGCTCTGAAACTTTCTTAAACTCACAATCCCCACTATGTAACCCTGGGCAAATAATAACTTCTCTGAGGCTCCTCTTTAAAATACCTTTGTTTTTCCTATCCTGGTGAAAGTCTGTCACCCTTATTTTCCATGAGAAACTGCTATTCATTGCACAAAGCCCTACTGCACTCATAATGGGCAAGCATCTGGCACAGTGATAAACAGCCCTCGCTTAAAGTGAGAGTCTTAGATCCGAATGCTACTCCAGTTCTTACTAGCTAGGGTGACTGTGGGTAAAGGACTTAAGCCTCAGTCTTCTCATTGGTAAAATGGCATCAATATTCATAACTCCTAGGTGGTTCTGTGGAATAGTGAAAGCACGCATGTAAAGCCACTTAGCACAGGCTGGGTTCATAATACGTGTATAATACCTGCTGGCTATTATTATTATGCATGTATTTATTTATTTAATCCACAGTTATCTATAGAAGTCTACTATGTGGCCATCACTGTGTTTAGACAAAAGCCCCCCATCAGCTACTGCCCCTATCTTAACAACATCTCTTGAGTCTGCCTTACCTCCCTGCTTTTTGTTCCTTCCGTTACTGTGTGTGTCCCACTTATATTTTATTTGATCGGTCAGTGGATTATCTCCCTCTGTAAATGCAGAGGTCTTAGAAGGCAGGGACCAGTCCCATTTGGCTTTGCATTCACAGAGCTTACTTAGCGTGGTATGTGGAACACAGGAGGTACTCAAATATTGGTTGAACTTTTGGCATTTAAAGCTCCATAATAGGGGCAGCCTGAGTGGCTCAGTCAGTTAAGCCTCTGCTTTCAGCTCAGGTCATGATCCAGGGTCCTGGGATCAAGTCCTACCTCAGGCTCCCTGCTCAGTGGGGGTCCTGATCCTCCCTGCTCCTCCTGCTGCTGCTCCCCCTGCTCATGTGTGCTCACTCTCTCTCTCTCAAATAAATTTTTAAAATATAAAAAAAAGGCACCCCATAACAGAGGCAGGAACAAGTTCCAAGGAACACTGAGGGGAAGGTGCCAGCTGAGCCAAATCTTAGAGAATAAGCTGGAGTTAGTCAAGATAAAAGACAGAACTACATGGCTGGAGAGTTTCCTGAAACTGCTGCCACAGCCCCTGAGTGAGGGGCAGCTCAAGCGCCCTGGCCCTCAGTGCCCAGGAGAACAAGGTTCTGGAACAGACCTCCAGAGCTGATGGTGGGGTCATGGCACTAGGAGGGTCCCTGGCAGCAGACATTCCACAAGCCTCTGCCTAGGCCAAAGGCTGGAGGGCCATGGTGTGGGCAAAGGAGCACTGAGGTTATCCTGTTGGGACAAGTGCTCCTAGAGGCTTCTTAGAAGAGAGCTAGGCTCAGACTTACATGCTAAAATGAATCCCTAAGGAAGTCAGGGAGGTGTTGAGGCTGAGGGAAGAAGTATGAAAGTGGCCCATGTGTGATTCTGCTCATTGTCATACCTGGCAAGTCCTGGGAAATGCCAAATAAATATTTACTGAGTGAACAAGGAAGACATATTGAAGAACCTAGAGATAACTTCAGGGGTGACAATCTGGGTGAGAAATACAATGAGAACGTATACCAATGCTGTCCAAGAGAACTTCCTAAGATGATGAAAATGACTCTGAGCTGTGATATAGTCACTAGCCACTTGTGGCTGCTGAGCTCTTACAATATAACAAATGCCTTCTGAGGAACTAAATTTAATTGTAATTGATTTAAATGCAAGCAGTCACATATGTCTACCATAGTGCAGACCTATACTAAGATTGAGAGAGCATAGATGGAGAGGAAGTATCCCTCCTGGGGATCTCTTGTTTTGAAACATCTAAATTCCCAAACTGCATATAAATAAAATTTCTTTTTATATTTTTTTTCATCAGAATATCAGTATGGGTTTCTGATCAGCATGGTGTAATTCCAAATAAAAATGGGATATTCCAGGCAGTGAATGATAATAATAATTACCACTAATTGAGTGACTACTGTATGCTCAGAGTGGCAATAGAGGGTGGTGTTTGAGAGCAGGGATCTGGAGCCAGATGGTCTAGGTTTAAAAGCTGGCCTTGACAATACAAATTATTTCCTTCTCTATGAAATAATAGTGCTTATTTCATGAGATTTTTACAGATTAAAGTGGTTGATACTTATAAAAAGCCCATCCCATAAATGCCTAATACACATCAGCTATTTATGTGTGTTTTCCATTAATTATCTTATTAATCCCTCAATTACTCTGCAAAGTAGGTGTTATCATTTCCATTGGACAGATGTGGAAACAGGCTCAATTAGGATGATTGTAACTAAAATACAGAGTCATACTGGAAGCAGACACTAGAGCCAGGAATCAAACCCAGGTTTATCTAAATCCAAAGCCCTGAACTAAAACAAAGTGATAAAATATGTGAAATAGCAGTGCTTGCTACTTCTGCAGCACAGAACAGTGCTCCATGAGAAAGAGGAAACAAAGGCTCTTTGGGGAGTTTCCAGGCTGCAGATCGGGAAGGGGGAAAATAGGAGCAGTCCAGCAGTATCTCTGAGTTCATCTGATGAATTTGGGAGACTGGAAAGACCAAGTAAGCCAGAGTTTGCAGGACAGAGAGCCAGAAAGGAGAGAGCTCTACACCACAGGGAGAGACCGAGAAGAGAGAAGAACACATAAAGACAGAGATAGAAAGAGAGCTGTGAAAATCTCCCTGTGAAATCTTCAGCAGAGTCCTGATGCTTTGGAAGAAACTACCTGAGATAGAGCTGTGGGCAGGGAAAATGTGCCAAAGGATCAGAGGCATCATCACCAGGGCTCAACAAAGACCAAGAAGAACATTTCAAAAAAAAAAGAATAACATTTCCACCATCTTGCAATTCATGGGACATCAGCTAGAGTAGTCAGAAGGTACTGCCTCAGTAGTAAGACCTAAAGCCTCCTCCAGTCCTCTTT
The DNA here is from genome assembly GCA_004023965.1 of Spilogale gracilis. Taxonomy (NCBI): domain Eukaryota; kingdom Metazoa; phylum Chordata; class Mammalia; order Carnivora; family Mephitidae; genus Spilogale; species Spilogale gracilis. Next base: position 141,027 of record PITA01001280.1, read on the forward strand.
AACAAAGCCAAAAGTTGGGGCACCTGGTGGCTCAGTCATTAAGCGTCTGCCTTCGGCTCAGGTCGTGATCCCGGGGTCCCGGGATTAAGCCCCACATCTGGCTCCCTGCTCGGCGGGAAGCCTGCTTCTCCCTCTCTCACTCCCCCGCTTGTGTTCCCTCTCTGTGTTTCTCTGTGTCAAATAAATAAATAAAATCTTTTTAAAAAATGGTTATAGGAATACAGAAATATTCAGCACCTAAAAAGGTAAAATTCACAATGTCTGGTATTGAATGCAAAATTTTCAGGCATTGGCGCTCCTGGGTAGCACAGTAGGTTAAAATCTGACTTTGGGTAAGATTCGTCTTTTTAGATAAAACACAAAGGACACAATCCACGAAAGAAATTCATAAACTGGACTTCATTAAAACTAAAAAATTCTGATCTGTGAAAGAGAGTATCAAGAGAATTAGAAGACAAGCTACAGACAGAGAAAATATTTTAAAAAGATACATCTGGTAAAGAACCATTATCCAGAATATGCAAAGAACCCATAAAATTCAACAATCAGAAAATGAACAACCCAATTAAAAAATGAGCCAAAGACCTTAACAGACACTTCACCAACGAAGATACAAAGGTGGCAAATAAGCATATGGAAGAATGCTCCATATCATACGTCAAAAGGGAAATGCAAGTTAAAACAACGAGATACCACCATATACCTATTAAAATGGCCAAAATCTGGAACACTGACAATACCAAATAATGGTGAGGATGTGGAGTAGCAGGAACTCTCATACATTGCTGGTGGGAATGCAAAATGGTGCAGCCCCTTTGGAAGATGGTTTGCATACTCTTACCTCTAACCCAGCAGTCGCACTCCATGATGTTTACCCAAATGTGTTAAAAACGTATCTACACAAAAACCTGCACACATGCGTTCATAGCAGCTTTATTCATGCCACCAAAGCTGGGAAATATCCTTCAGCTGAAGGATATTATCTATCCATTCACCTGCTGAAGGATATCTTCCTTCAGGAGGTGAATGGATAGATAAACTGTGGTACATCCATCCAAACAATGGAATATTATTCAGCACTTAAAAGAAATAAGCTATTAAGCCATGACAAGACATGGAGAATATTTTTTTTAAGATTTTATTTATTTATTTGACAAATCACAAGTAGGCAGAGAGAGAGGAGGAAGCAGGCTCCCTGCTGAGCAGAGAGCCCCATGTGGACCTCGATCCCAGGACCCTGAGATCATGACCTGAGCCAAAGGAAGAGGCTTTAACCCACTGAGCCACCCAGGGGCCCGAGACATGGAGGATCTTAAATGCATATTATTAAGCAGAAGAAGCCGATCTGAGAGGGCTACATACTCTTTGGATCCAACTATATGGCATTCTTGGAAAGGCTAACCTACGGAAATAATAATAATAAAAATCAGTGGTTGCTGAGGGCTGGAGGGAGATAAATAGGCAGAGCACAGAGGATTTTTAGGGCAGTGAAAATACTCCTTATAATGGTGCATATATATCATTATACATTTGCCCAAACCCATAAAATATAGAAAATAAGTGAACCCTAAGGTAAACCATGGACATTAGGGGATTATGATGCATCCATGTAGATTCATCCTTAATAAAAAATAAATAAATAAAAAGTACCATACTGGTGAGTGATGTTGATAAGAGGGGAGTGATGTGCATGTTGGGGGCAAACAGTAAAGTGTAAATGAGAAATCTCTGTAGCTTACTCTCAATTCTGTGTAAACCTAAAACTATTCTTTAAAAAACAGTCTTGGGGCGCCTGGGTGGCTCAGTTGGTCAAGCGACTGCCTTCAGCTCAGGTCATGATCCCGGACACCTGGGATCAAGCCCCACATCGGGCTCCCTGCTCAGTGGGAAGCCTGCTTCTCCCTCTCTCACTCCCCCTGCTTGTGTTCCACCTCTGGCTCTGTTTCTCTGTCAAATAAATAAATAAAATCTTTAAAAAAATAAAAAAGTAAAAAATAAAAAAGTCTTATTTTTAAAAATTACCAGAGCGATATCTGGATGGCACAGTTAGTTAAGCATCTGGCTCTTGGTTACAGTTCAGGTCATGATCTCAGGGTCATGAAACTGAGCCCCACATCAGGCTCCATGCTCAATGCAGAGTCTGCTAAGGTTTTTCTCTCTCTCCCTCTGCCTCTTCTTGCACTTGCTTGCTCCCTCTCACTCCCTAAAATAAGGAAATAAATCTTTAAGAAAAATTACCAGAGATGCAAAGAACCAGGAATATGTAACCCATAATTAGGAGAAAAATCAATAGGAACAGATCCAGAAATGACACTGAGGGGCTGCCTGGGTGGCACAGTCAGTTGAGCATCAGACTCTTGGTTTCACC
>PITA01001280.1:143494-205039 GCA_004023965.1 Spilogale gracilis
GGGGGGGGGGGGGGGGGGGGGGGGGGGGAAGACACATTATACACAAAAGAATAAAGACAATAATCAGAGCAGACTTCTCATTGGAAACAACCAAGCAAGAAGACACTGGGGTAACATCAGAAAAGTATTAAAAGATAAGAGTATCAAAGTAGAATGCTATACCCAGCAAAAATATATTTCAAAATTGAAGGTGAAATGAAGTCTTTCAACCTTGGCCTCATTGCCTTCATGGTTAGTAAATGTCCGTTTAAGTTTTCTGAACCACTTTTATGTTCTTATTACTACATTCTCAGACCCCAGCTTAGGAACCACTGGCTTCCTAAAGGCATTCACATTTCAGACCCAGGAAAGTTGGAGGCAAGACCATCATATGGATCCTACTGAGAGACTCCCAACATGATCTGAAGGCTAAGATTTTGGCTAGAACTCCACACAGACCCTTCCCTGGGTAGCAAGACACATGACAATGCAGTTAAACTGCTCAACAGAAAATTCCTGCCTGGGAAAATATGTTTATATGCTGTATGATGCAGAAGGTACATATTAGAGGATTTGTTTTCAATACTAATCTATTAGATAATGTTTAAATGAAAAATACTATTTATTAATTAATACCCAGGATCTATACTTTGTTAAACTCATACTATCATATTTTATGGGGCTGACATGGCATTATTGCAAATCCAACCATATAATGTACCTTTCAATACATGCAACACCCCCCCCAAAAAAACCAACAAAACTGCCAATTAAACAACACAGTGCTTGCTTAATATTCATAATTCTATTTGAAAGGACTTTTTAGACTCATCTCAACATGGACTATTATCTTGTATCATTTTCATAAGTACACAAAAATAAATAGAGAGAATAAATTGCCTAAGTTATTACTCAAAATGCCTACCCTCAGTGTTCAATATTCTAAGACCCTTTTGACTCAGAGTGATACATATTTTTTCCTTTCACATTGAACACATGCTCTATGCCATCAAATGCATTGATGGTATAGCAATTGTTTTTAAAGTGCTGTATACTCTGTCTCTGGAGGTATCCTTCCAAACCACTAGCACCCATTCTGCAAGTTTTGGTGTAGTCTTTCACCAAAAAGTTGATGGAAATTTTCAAATAGCATCTGGGACTTATATTCACTCCTCAAATGCTTGCTGGTATAAGAACCACGTTCACAGCTTTGTGGGCAATGAAAACTACATCTCAACATCCATTAGGCTGAGATCCATTGTGATATTCCATTGATTGTGGGACATGTCCTAACTCTGAGAACTTAAAATATGAGAAGTATTCTCAGAGCCAATAAAATATAATATGTTTCAGGCACTTTTATTCATCACTCAATCAATATTTATTAAACTCCTCTGAGGTAAGAGACACTATGTTAGGTAATGAATTACAGCAAAAATTAAATTGTAGAACATTCCCGGCATCAAGAAACTATAGTCTCTATTAACTCTCACAACAACCCTGCACAGTTGGCATAGATCTACATATTTTACTGGTAAGGAAACTAGTGGTGGAGTTTCAATAACAAACAAGGTCTTTATTACTCCTAAATCTATATTCATTCCACTAAAAAATTAAAATAACATAATCTAAAATTGACCTGAACAGATATTCAGGCATTTCTTCATAAAGACATCCCCCATGGATAGAGTGGGGACTACTCTATAACCAAGCACCAGATCAGGACTCAGGCTTTCTGTCTGTACCTGTCATGCTCCAGTACTGATTCCTTTAAAAAAGACTAAAATAAATATCAAAATTCACTGTATCATACTTTAAAAGTATATGCATTTTCGCCTACACTGGCTGTATTCAGTTCTTCTCTGTATTCAGTTATAGAGTGCAGGGATAGACATTCTGAACTAAACCATTTTACAGTTTCTAAACGACGTCTTGGGTGTTTCTATAGATAGAAAAGGTATTTGTAATAGCTACAGCAAGGCATAAAAATTAAGTACACAGACTCTACAGCTAGCTTGCCTGGGTCCAAATTGTAGCTGTACCACTTACCATGCATATGACCTTCAGCAGGTTATTTATCTTTGTACCTGTTTTCTCTTCTATAAAGTGGAGTGATGATGATTGTATTTCCCCCCTAAGTTGTAGTGAATGTTAAATGAGTTAATATGTACAAAGCATTCAGAACAATACATTGTATATAGTCAGCAATATATAAGCATTAGCCAAAAAGATTATGCTTAGAGTTAATATATTATTATACCTAGATTTGTATATCATATCTAGATTGCTATAATGTTATACCTACCCTAATTAGTGCTACCCAAATCCTGGTGTTCAGAAAGAGTAATTGAATAAATCAGCAAGTGAATGAATGCATGTGGCTTTCACAAGGGGCATTTCAGGGTATGGGGGAGCACACGGCCCAGGCACCTGTTAGACACACACTCCATTCACCCCTGAGCCCATACATCAGAAGGCGAGTTCTAGAACCATGAGCTCTAAAGAGAATTCAGAAATCATTCTCTCCTGCACGTAAAATTCAGTTCAGACTCTAAGATATTGTTTATAGAAGTTCAACTCTGAGTTCGCTTAACCTTGAATGAATATTTTAAACATTATTTTGTATCGTGCCTCAGAAGATTTCTTTTAAGTGGTATCAGAGGAAAATTTTTCAATTAATACGGAACAAGTAGAATGGAATTGCTTAAGATCAATACCCATTTTTTCCTCCTTACTTCATAATTAATGGAGTGATGACTTTTGCTTTGGCGGCTATGGCTTACTATGGCAGGGGTGGGGGTGGGAGAAGCTGGTGAAATGTACCACCTGTATAGAAGCATTTTAGTGTCTTCTCATCTTTCCTGCAGGGCTGTTTGAAAGCTTCCGCCTCTGCTCCAATTTTTACTCATGTTGCTAAGAACAATGATTTAAGCATTATGAATTTGTTTTACATTGAACTGACATGTGTGCTTTTTGCAGTTTTTAGAAATGTTGAAAGAAGAAAGCTCTTTGCTGCTGTAAGGACCTCAAGGAAACTATGCTCCTTGGAACTGCCCTGAGAAGCTGGCAAACAGAGGGCCACAAGGATGGAATGTTATGCCTTGAAGAGTAGAGGAGAATGGAAAATGAGCTTCAGTACTGGAGCGTGAGAGGTACAGGCAGAAAGCCCGAGTCCTGATCTGGTGCTTGGGTATAGAGTAGTCCCCACTCTATCCACGGGAGATGCCTCAAACTTCACAGAGTATCAAACCCTATATAGACTATTTTTTTTCCTGTACATACAGGCTTATGATAAAATTTAATTTATAAATTGGGCACACAGATTAGCGATAATCATAAAATAAAAACAATTTTAACACTATACTAAAAGTCATGTGATACAGATGTAGTGAAAAGAGGGGTCATATGTACCCCAATGTTCATAGCGCAATGGCCACAATTGTTAAACTGTGGAAAGAGCCAAGAAGCCCTTCAACAGACAAATGTATAAAGAAGATACGGTCCATATAGACAATGGAATATTACGCCTCCATCAGAAAGGATCAGTACCCAACTTTTGTAGCAACATGGACAGGATTGGAGGAGATTATGCTGAGTGAAATAAGCCAAGCAGAGAAAGTCGAGAGTCATATGGTTCCACTTACTTGGAGTATAAGGAGTAACATAGAGGACAGTGGGAGAAGGAAAGGAAATGTGAACTGGGATAAATCATAAAGGAGATGAACCATGAGAGACTTTGGACTCTGAGAAGCAAACAGCGTTTTAGAAGGGAACAGGGTGGGGGGATGGTGAGCTTGGTGGTGGGTATTGAGAGCACATATTGCATGGAGCACTGGGTGTGGTGCCTAAACAATGAATCTTGGAACACTGAAAATAAATAAATAAAATAAAACTAAAAAAAAGTCATATGAATGTTACCCATCTCTCTCAAAATATTGTATTGCACTGAACTCACCCATCTTCTCGTGATGATGTGAGATGGCAAAATGATGATAAGGTGAATGAGATGGTGAGATGAGATGAGGTGAATAATGGAGGCATGTGACAAGATGCTAGAAGGAGGATCATCAGCTTCTAGACTGTGGTTGACCATGGGTAACAGAAACCAGGGGAAGTAAAAGCTCAGATAAGGGGAGGCTATGTTCATAGCACCCACCCCCTCTTTATTCCCTTTGGAAAATCCCTCATCTCTTACCCTCAGCTTGGGTGATTTCCACTAGGGCTGATCACTCCCATCCCTAGGATGACCACATAATTTATCCTTCAATCTGTGGCACTTTTTAAAGTAAAATGTTCTTTTTAATTGTAATTATATAATTTTGGAAATATGTGTTTACTGACCAACAAGTTTATTAAATTAGTAGAAACCTATAAAATAATTCTATTCAAAAATTTTTTTTAAAGTAAATTTTTTCATGCACTTAGGTGGCTCAGTTGGTTAAGCACCTGCCTTCAGCTCAGGTTATGATCCCAGAATCCTGGGATCAAGTCCCTCATGGGGCTCTCTCTCTTCCTGCTGCTCGCCCTCCTTGTGCTCATGCATGCAATCTGTGTGTGTGTGTGTCAAATAAATAAACTCTTTTTTAAAAAACTAAATTTTTTTCTTAAAAAAAACATATCCATGACCATTACAGCACAATGGAAGAAAAATTTCTTTATATTAATTTTCTGAACATTAAAAATAACAAGCTAGAATATTCTTCATACATACATCAAATACTTCAATTTCTTAACCATATCTGTCTCTAGTACAATATCAAAGATATTTTCTAAAGAATTAATGGTTTTATAATTTAAATGTTCTCATAAAGTTATACGGTTTTTCCAAATTGCACTTTATGTTTAATAAATTTCAAATTGTTGAAAGCTTCAATCAACTCTTCTCTATAGATTCAAGCATTTCTAATATCTGATTATTAGTGGGCAGCTAAAAAAAGCAAGTATTTTTTTGATCCAGTTTTAGGTTAATCACAAGAAATGTTTGGAAAATGTGTTTGTATAAAAATTATATGAAGTTGACAGGAAAAGTTTTATTTTTTAAAAGATTTTATTTATTTATTTGGTTAGTTATTTAAAAGGTTTTATTTATTTATTTATTTATTTATTTGACAGAAAGAGAAATGACAGCACAGGGAGCAGCAGGCAGAGGGGAGAGGGAGAAGCAGCCTCCCTGGGGAGCATAGAACCCAATGTCCAGCTCAATCCCAAGACCCCAGGATCATGTCCTGAGCCGAAGACAGATGCTTAACCAACTGAGCCGCCCACATGTAATTTGTAATTAATTTACAAATTAATTAGTAAAATATCACAGTTTATTTGGATGCAACTAATTCCAAGTACAATTTAACTCTATATGCTTCACAGTTTAGTTAAAAATTTTGTTTTGCTTTGACATTGTGTTGCACCAAAAATTGTATTTGTGTTATGATAAAAGTAATTTCACCTTCAATGTTAGACTTTTTAACTTAATATACATCAATATTCACAATAATAATAATAATAATATTATTATTATTATTATGTTTCACCTTCAATAGAATGAATTTCCAGATTTATTTGTTTCCAATAGTTTGGTGAAAAACTCAAACCATTATAGAAATAAAATAATTTTCCTTTCTCAAGATTTATTTATTGGGGCACCTGGGTGGCTCAGTCAGTTAAGCCACTAACTTGGTTTCCACTAGGATGGTGATCTCCTGGTCGCTGAATCAAGCCTGGGTCAGGCTGGTGCTCAGTGCCAAGTCTGTTCAAGATTCTCTTTCTTTCTTCCTGTCCACCTCTGTTCTTCCCCCTACTTGTTTCTCTCTCTCTAAAATGAATAAATAGAATCTGTTTGTTTGTTTGTTTATATTTATCTTCAAGCAAACCCTCGCAGCTGATCATAGAGCTGGACACGGGGTTCAATCCCACCACCCGTGAGACTATGACCTGAGCTCAAACCAAGAGTTGATTGCTTAACTAGGTGCCCCACACCCCAGAAATTAATGTTTTCTAAATGTATTCTAAAATTTTTCTATTTGAAACATCTCAAGATGTGAATATAAAGTTAGCACCATTTAACTATTTAAAATGTTCTTCTTAATGGAATCCAAACATTATAGTTTTATATTACTTTTTATATTTCACAAGAGAACTTGCTATAGAAAATAAGTAAAATTAATTTAAATGAGCAGTCCATCCATCTGAATGAAGAATTATGCTTCATCCAGGGAGAGAAATGAAACAACAGAGACTTTGGACACAGAAACAAACTGAGGGACTTGGAGGGAGGGGGGTGGAGGGATGGGAGAGCCTAGTGGTGGGTACTGGGGACACCTAAAGCATGGAGCACTGGGTGTGGGGAATGGGGAATGAATCTTGGAACACTGGGAAAAAAAATTTAAGTAACAATAAAAAAAAAAAAGAATTATGCTTCACAGAATGAAACTCAAAAGCACTTACTTTCGGGGCGCCTGGGTGGCTCAGTTGGTTAAGGGACTGTATGATCCCAGAGACCCAGGATCAAGTCCCGCATCGGGCTCCCTGCTTGACAGGAAGCCTGCTTCTCCCTCTCTCACTCCCCCTGCTTGTGTTCCCTCTCTGGCTGTGTTTCTCTCTGTCAAATAAATAAAATCTTTAAAAAAAAAAAAAAAGCACCTACTTTCACCATGCACATGAATTTATTATGATTAGCCACAATCTTCTTCTTAAAACAGCTGCCAACTTTTGAAGTAGATTTTGGTACTCCAATAGATTTGTGCCTTCTTGTTTCATGTGTTCAGTAATAATATTATGCCCCCCAATAGTGGATGATAAATGTCAATAAATATCTTGTACAAGCTAATCTTCATCATCAACTCTCTGGAGAAATGGAAATTCATTTCCCTAATTTTTCATTAAATAATGAATAAATAAATATAAATAAATAATAAATAATAAATAATATAAATAAATAAAAATTTTTACTTATTGCTGCCAAAATAACATAACTATCATTGTAAACCAGAAAGGTTTCTCCTAACAATCAAATAAATAGCTGTAGATTTCACCAAACAATAGTAGATAAAACCACCACAGCCAGAGAATGAAGATTACTCTCTGTGCCAAACACGCATTTCCTCCACGTATTTCACATACATCTTACCTATAGATTGCACATTTCCTGTTGATCCCACCAGCTGGATGCCTAGTATAAGACACAGTCACTTCTGTGACCAATAGGGACTGCACCCCAACACCACCCATAACCTAAAGAGAAAGTCCTAGCCGCTCCTCTCTAAGCATCCAGCTTGCTGTCCTTAAAGGGGAGGTGTTGGTAATTTCTTTTTTTTTTTTTTTTAATTTGATAGAGAGAAACACAGCCAGAGAGGGAATACAAGCAGGGGGAGTGAGAGAGGGCAAAGCAGGCTTCCTGCCGAGCAGGGAGCCCGATGTGGGACCCGATCCCGGGTCTCCAGGATCATGACCTGAGCCGAAGGCAGTCGCCCAACCAACTGAGCCACCCAGGCGCCCCAGTGTTGGTAATTTCATGTCAGAAAAGAGTCAGGACAAGAAAGTCATCATGATCGGGTGATATTTAGGTTTAACCATAGGCTAGCTTCTCTCACTCAATTATAGGAGGCCATGGTAAAAATTGGAGTACAAAGTGCAGGCCTACAAAAACCCATTTATATTTATTTTAATTCAGTATAAGTAATATTTTGTTAAAAATGAAGAAACCAGGGTAAGTGCTAAGCCACTTAGTAATGACAACAGGCACAAACTTGGGCTGCCTCATACAATCCAGAAAACATACTGTTACAATAGCAGTGGACAGATCTTCTAGCCTGCCTATCAGAGCAGAGCAACCTTCTGGCAATCATTACTGGTTCAAAGCTGAATCCAAGACTTTCACCGAACCAGTGAGAGTCAACTCCTGATCTTTTGCTGAGATTTTTAGAAAAGACCTGCTTCCTTTCTACTAAAGATTGCTAAATTGGACCTGTTGGTAGTCATTTTGTCACCACATGGGAAGAAGCTGAGAAGGAAGCCAACATGGAGAGAGGCAGAGCCAACTGATTCCTGAGGACATTAGTTGAGCACCAGCATCTCGCTATACCCCAAACAGATAATACTTGGTCCCTGCTTTCATAAAGATCATTATATACTTAGGAAAAATGTCAAACCAAGAAGCCATTCACAATCTGAGTAAGCTGATAATCTTGAATTAAAAGTCATCAGCTATTTTATTATAAACTACTAAAGCAGTTAAGTTTCCAGCCCCTGATTTTGGCTCATGCCATGATCTCAAGGTTGTGAGACTGAGCCCCATGTCAGGCTCCTAACTGGCAGTGGAGCCTGCTTAAGTTTCTCTCTCTTCCCCTCCCTCTGACCTTCCCCCTGCCAAAAAAATACTAATGCAGATAAGGTCTTTAGCACTATGAGAGATTACCGTGGATGACAGCAATCAGAAAGGGTGCATGGAGAATATAAAACTTGAACCAGACTTTGAAAAAAGGAAAGAGGAAAGAACTAAGTGTGAGCAAAGTTCAAGGCAAGAATGAAAATGGCATTTGGTAAGTCACCTGGCTATTTACACAGCACCTTTCGTAGAGCAATCATAACTCAAGGCCCATCTTAAAACTTGAAGAATTCAAAGAACCAAAGAGGTATCAGTTGGTCAACAAATACCAAATATTTACCTAGCACCTACTAAGCCCAGGCAACTATCCTGGACGCTATGCAGAAAAACAAAACAGAATGAGAAAATATCCTTATATTTCAAGGCATTTAAAGGATAAACAGTATGATCTGTAGAAGTGAAAAAAAATTCATACAAGATCACATAATGCCTTTCTACATCCGAACACAAACAGGGTACTTTTGTAAGGAGAGCAACATAGGTCTTCGGCCCACTTGAAATCTTGCATACAGATGGTAGGTCAACACAATTTGCATCCTTTTCTTTAAACATCTCTGCATGGTTCTTTTTAAATATATACATTTTGAAGAACAGTGGAGTAGTTGAGTAAAATTAAACTCAACTATGTAAGATAATTACACATAGCTTACTATATAGTTTTCTTGAGCTTATTTCATCAACAGCCCAATGAGCAAAATACAAAGATTTAACTACAGTACAATTATAACTGTAATTCTCATTGTGGAACTCCTAAATCTAAAGGGAAGAAATGCTCCTGTCCTGGTCCACTGTTTGGACAGTTTTCAAGAATCCTCCTTTAATCCCCATGTTTACTCAAATGTACAACCACATTGGAAGGATGGCTACTATGTACCATGTTTCACGACTAATTGAAAGGAGTTCTCTGCTTCCCCATCTGCCACTGCTCACAGGTTTTATCACCTACATGTCTAGGCTGGAGCTATTCTCACCCCTAACTTGATACCTGGTACATTCATACAGTGGTAAAATTTAAGGAAGCTCATATTTGTCCAATTCTACTCTGCAAAATTTCCTGATACAGCAGCTTCCTTCTCCCAGATGTGCTATCAGGGAGTGAGCCAATAATGGGTTTTGGTTTAAATGTCTTTTCCTAAACTGTTCTCAAAAGTCTTCCACCATTTTGGAGGGAAAAAAACAAATCTATTATTACTTACTGGGTTATGCTATCAAATATTCCTCACCGTCTTCAAGTGTCAGAGTTTCATTTTCGAGCAATTTGTTTTCCACTTATCAAGGTGATATTGGCACTTCCAATAATGAGCACTATTTAAATGGTACAAGCAACAAATACCATGGAAGTCTACCCCCAAAAATTCTAGGACAGTCTACCATTTATTTACTCATTTATCCACTCAGGGAATATTTATTGATAATCTGTCACATGCCACACACCAAGGTAGGAAGGGTGATGGGCAAGATAGACATGATTTCTACCATAATGGAGATGGTAGTTTAGGTGGAAACACATATAGGAAATACACAAACAGAGAGGTCATTACAAAGAGTGGTAAGTACTGCACAGAAAAGGTACAAAGTACTATGAGAAAGAAAAACTGAAATGGGGACTAGGATCTAATTTAGATTTAGAAGGAGGGAGGATTTGATTGGGCTACAGGCAATAATCAAGATTTATCATGATCAAAGCAGTCTGAACTCAAATAATGGGTTATCTGAATACTGGGGCCTTGCAAGAGGGCCACAAAAAAACAAAGATAATTATGATGACTTCTAGGCCCCAGCAGGTGGTGACCCCTAGCAAGTCATGAAGCTATGGTGTCATGGACAGAGCCCTCCCAGAATCTAATGGCTCATCCAACTTTCTGACACAGGTTTGTTATTCACTTGTGCTCAGATTCACTCTACAAGTGGAGTACTCCAAACTGTGACGGTGGCAAATCTCATTAGATTTCAGGCTAAACAAGTAGTTCCATCCAGGGTCCCTATCAACTAGCACAGTTGTGAATGATAATAAAGGAAGTCTTATAACACAAGGAAATGGAAAGATATTCCATGATCATCGTTTGGAAGAATAAATATTGTTAAAATGTCTATACTATCTAAAGCAATCTACACATGTAATGCAATCCCTACCAAAACACCAACAGCATTTTTCATGGAGTAAAACAAACAATCCTAAAATTTGTATGGAACCACAAAAGATCCCAAATATCAAAAGCAATCTTGAAAAAGGAAAACAAAACTGAAGGTATCACAAGTCTAGATTTCAAGTCATATTACAAAGCTGTAGTAATCAAAACAGTATGGCACTAGCACAAAAATAGACATATAGGTCAATGGAACAGAATAGAAAACCCAGAAATATATCCACAATTATATGGCAAATTAATCTTCAAAAAAGGAGGAGAAATATACAATGGGAAAAAGACCATCTCTTCAACAAATGGTATGGGAAAACTGGACAGCTACATGCAAAAGAATTAAAATGGACCATTTTCTTACACTATACACAAGAATAAACTCAAAATGGATTAAGACCTAAGTGTGAGAATTGAAACCATAAAAATCCTAAAAGAGAGCATAGGCAGTAGTTTCTCTGACTTTGGCAATAGAAGCATTTTTTTTGAGATGTCCCCTGAGGCAAGGGAAATAAAAGCAAAAGTAAACCATTGGGACTACATCAAAATAAAAAACTTCTGCACAGCAAAGAAAACAATCAACGATCAAATGTATAGAATTGTTGAGTTGCTATATTGTACATCTGAAACTAATATAACACTATACGTTAGCTATCCAAAACTAAAAGACAGCCTACAGAATGGGAGAAGATACTTGCAGATGACATATCTGATAAAGACTTAGTATCCAAAATATATAAAGAACTTATAAAACTCAATATCCAAAAAGCAAATAATCCAATTAAAAATGGGCAGAAGATATGAAAAGACATTTCTCCAAAGAAGACACACAGATGGCCAACAGACTCATGAAAAGATGCTCAAAACCACTCATCATCATCAGGGAAACACAAATCAAAACTATACTGAGATATCACTTCACATCCGTCAGAAAAGCTAAAGTGAAAAACACAAGAAAAAACAAGTGTTGGCAAGGATGTGGAGAAAAAGGAATCCTGTTGCACTGTTGTTGGGAATGCAAACTGGTGGAACCACTGTGGAAAACAGTACAGAGTTTCCTGAAAAAATTAGAAATAAACTACCCTATGATCCAGTAATTGCACTACTGGGTATTTATCCAAAAGATACAAAACACTAATTCAAAGGGATACATGTACTACCTATATTTGTTGAAGCTTTATTTACAACAGCCAAATCTTGGAGGCAACCAATACGTTCATCAATAGATGAATGGATAAAGCAGTGGTATGTATATACAATGGAATATTCCTCAGCCATAAAAAGGATGAAATCTTGCCATTTGCAATGACGTGGATGGAAGTAGTGAGTATAATGCTAAGTAAATAAGTCAGTCAGAGAAAGACAAATACATTATGATCTTACTCATGTGTGGAATTTAAGAAACAAAATAAACAAATTAAGGGGAAAACGAGAGAGGGAAACCAAGAAACCGATGAGAAGAAACTGATGGGCACCATAGGGAAGGTGGGTGGGGGAGGGGGAAATAGGTGAAGGGGATTATGAGTACACTTATCACGATGAGCACTGAGTAATGTATAGAATTGTTGAGTTGCTATATTGTACACCTGAAACTAATATAACACTATATGTTAGCTATACTGGAATTAAAATTAAAAACTTAATAAAAAGAAAAAAATCAGGAAGTCTTACAGTGAGCCTCACTTGGTCAGTTACTGAATAATGACCCCAGTATTCTTTCATCTGTTGTTGAGCCTGGAGGAAAGAACTGGTCCCAGCTGGCATTTTCTCAGGACAAGCAAAATATGAAGCAGTAAAGGGGAAATGAGCATCCAGGACATAATTCTAAAATATTCTCTCTGTAGCCCTACTCTCAATTAAACCAAATGCAGTATTTCTTTACTGCAGAATTTCTCCATGTCTTTATTATGCCTTTATTTACTGTGAGTCTCCAGGAAAGAAGCATGTTATGAAATATCTTCTACTTTTCTATCACTATTGTAATAAATTATACAACTATTTGCCATGCATCCAGTTCCCCTAGCTGAAAGAATAATCTTCATCTCCATGCTGATAAACTCAAGTGTGACCATATGGCTTGGCATGGCCAGTGAAATAATGGCGGAAGTGATATGTCTCACTTCCTATAGCCACGTCTGAATGGGTATCCTAACTGCCAGCTCATGGCTCCTCTTTTGTCTTCCCTCTACCATGACAATCATCAATATTCCAGAAGCAGTCTGCCCCTACCCTGGGTCCTTGAGTGAAGATGACATAAAGCAAACCTTTAATCATTCTATTTGGACATGAAATATGAGCAAGAAATAATAAGTCCTTATAGTTTATGTTCCTGAAGATCTGTAGTCACTTGTTACCACAGTATAACTATCCTAGTGGTCCTCAAAGTGTGGTCTTCCAGTCCTGTGGATCCTCAGAGACCCTCAGGGCATCCAGGAAGTCAAAATTATCTTCATAATGATACTAATTGTTTGCCTTTTCAACATGCTGACATTTACATTAATGCTGGAAAAGTAATGGTGGGTAAACCTGCTGGTCCTTATCATAATTCAGAGCAGTAACACCAACGATATGAGAAGTCATTATATTCTTCACCCCATGCAGCAGTCATTTTTTGAAAAACGCACTTTCATTTCATCACTTAATAGAAGAGAAACAGAGGGCTAATTTCATGAAATCTCAGCCTTGAACACACATCTTTTTTTTTTAAGATTTTTATTTATTTGAGAGAGAGAGAGAACACAAGCAAGCAGAAGGTCAGAGGAAGAGGGAGAAAAAGACTCCCTGCTCAGCTGAGAGCCCGACGTGGGGCTCGGTCCCAGGACCCTGGAATCATGACCTGAGCTGAAGGCAGATGCTTAACCAACTGAGCCACCCAGGTGCCCCAAACACACATCTTCCTAATATTCTTTGTACTGAAATGGGAAGTAGGTATAAAACTGTTGCAGGATCCCTAAATACTGTGGTTTGTCCCGAGGAAGCACACTTGTAATTGTCTCAGTTGCAAGCAGAATTAGCCATTTTTTCATTAAAAATTTTTTTAATTGAAAAGGATGACTGACAGATAAATTATGGTTTTTAGACCTTGTTATTTGGCAAACATTTTCTTGCCAATGATCGACTTCGGGTTTTCAAGTGAATATTAGAATTGTGATAAGCTTGTAGATATCACTATGAACTGGACAGATTCTAATACTTAGAGATATTTTTCTGATAACATCACTAGTGATATTGATGATTGTGGGTTTTTTTTATATTGTATAAACACTCAAACTACAAGAGAGATAAATGGATTTCAATTTCAGATTCCATATCACAAGTAACCTCTTGAAAATGACCATTTGTCGAGTTTGGGTATGGCATCAAAGAAGACCACAATCATCTGAAAAGGCTGCTTAGCTACTCCTCCCTTTCCAACTATACTTAGGAGAAGCCAGATCTTCTTCATAAATTTCAAGCTAAACAATAAATCACAACAGATTGCAGAAGCACACATGACAATCCAGCTGTCTTCATTAAGGCAGACATGAAAGATACTTGCAGAAATGTAAAACAATACTACTCATCTCACTAATACATTTTTTGAAAGATATGTTTTCTTCAGTGTGATTTAACATGTAATGGGTTTATCATTTTAAAGAACTTAATAACTAAATATGCTTAAATTTTGTCAGATTTATTTCTAATATGGTAATATTATTAGCTAGAACCTACATGAATAGAAACTCTTTGGGGTCTTCAATAATGTTAAGAGTATAAAGGGGCCCTGAAAATAGGTGTCTGAGAACCAATGCTATCCTGTCATTGCCAAGAATACAGAAGCCACACGGAAAGTTGATAGAGCTAATACTCTAACTATAAAGAATTTTTCAGCATAACAATGGAATAACTATAAAGATGTAAAGAGAATTCTAAACAAGGCCCTAGAGCCAAGGAAGAGTTTACAGGGAAGGACAAGACCCTGAAAGAGAGGGCCCTACTCATCCCCAAGCTTGGGATTCAGAGGAAGGTGCTGGCTGCAACCCATTGGGTGGCCAAGAAGTTTGCTGAGCTAGAGCTGGTCCGCAGTCTGCAGGGAAGCAGCAAACATCTGTCCAGAGCACAAGAGAGGTGGGCAACAAAGTTGTCCTGGCAGCACAAAGCCTGAGGACACTGTGTCCACACCAGGGGGACTATGCGAGGTGGTCACCAGGCTGGGAAGTGACTGTGAAGATGCTGAGGAACTGTGTGCCCTGGGCATGACGCTGGAGCTCAGTGCTGTTGACAGAGGTGCTGCTAGAAGCAAAAAGAGGGCCACATGGGTGGCTCAGTCGGTTAAACGTCTGCCTTCAACTCAGGTCATGATCTCAGGGTCTAGGATGGACCTCACATTGGGCTCCCTGCTCAGGGGGAGCCTTCTCCCTCTCCCTCTGCCACTCCCCCTGCTGTGTTTGATTGCTCTCTCCTTCTCTCTATCTCTCTCTCTTTGTAAATAAATAAATAAAATCGTTAAAAAGAAGGAGGAGGAAGAGGAGGAGGAAAAGGAGGAGAAGGAGGAGGAGGTCAACAATCCCCATATGTTGACCCAAATTTGTTCACTTCAAGTGAAGGAAGAATGGAAGCTTGAGGAGGAGGAGGAGGAAGAAGAAAAAAGGAGGAGAAGGAGAAGAAGAAGAAAGAAGAGGAGGAGGAGGAAGAGGAGGAGGAGGAGGGGGAAGACAGGTCTGGAACCTGAAGAGCACCCCCTTCTTCCTGCAATATCTCTCTAGTGCCCTCTATTGACAAAGTTCGGTATGACAGGCTGTAAGAAACACTCCATGACGGGGCTGGTAATGAAGGGTGAATTCAGGGCTATGGGGTAATAAATAGGTAGCTAGTACACTGACAACTTTCTTAAAAAACATTACTTCTAAAGGTGGTGGGTATTAAGGAGGGCACGTATTGCATGGAGCACTGGGTGTGGTGCATAAACAATGAATCTTGGAACACTGAAAAAATAAATTATTTTTTTTTAATTTTCAAAAAATGATGTTCTGGAAACATGGATTAAGAAACACTGATCTTTGGGGTGGGTGGCTCAATCATTAGGCATCTGCCTTCAGCTCAGGTCAAGCCCCGCATTGGGCTCCCTACTCAGCAGGAAGCCTGCTTCTTCCTCCCTCACTCCCCCTGCTTGTGTTCCCTCTCCAACTGTGTTTCTCTCTGTCAGATAAATAAACAAAATCTTTTAGAAAAAGAAACACTGGTCTTTTTATATGATGGAAGATCTGTTCTGAGTCTCCTACCCACCCCTTTATGTATTCTTTGTTGTCAAATACCAAAATTTGCATGTCGGCAACCACATCTGGAAACACACTCTACTTAGGAAGGTTGCCAAGGGCCAAGAACTGGGTGTGTCTATGTGTGGGTTAATTTCTGTAACAAGAATTTTTTTTTTAGAGCAGGAAGCAAAAAAGATTTGATGAATCATTAATAAGGGCAATTTAGCAAAATATATCAACAAGTTCTTGCATTCGATGACAATATTATGACAATTTTCCCATTAGCCCAGATCTCTGGTTGCCTGGGCTTTGAAAATGCCCAAATTACACATCTCCTGAGCTAGAGCTTCCACAGTTTTAGAATTAAAATCCTAAAGGGTGGAGATAAAATCACATCTCACAGAAAACTGTCAAGGTTTTTCCCATCCTTCAAGTGCAAGCTCAAACACATAGTCTTCCCCATCTCCCCAAGTCAGAGTGAATCTCTCGAAACCCTGGCTTTTGTTGTTGCTGTTTATGCCTCTACTGAAGCGCTTCCCCAGGCTGACTTGTTCCGTAGCAAATTATGTCTGCATCCTTCTCTCCCCCTAGACTGGGAGCTCCGTGAGGGGAGGGAGTATGTCTCATCATCTTTGCATCCCAGAGCCAAACACAGGACTTGATGTAGAAAGCCCCCATCCCTATATGTTGACCCAAATTTGTTCACTTCAGGTGAAGGAAGAGTGGGAGCTTGACATCTCATCATTACCATCCCCAGCTTGCGAAGGAATTCAACCACAGACAGTCACTTAGCTATTTTTTGCTGCAAGCAATCTTCAAGGCATTTTGAAAACAACTAGTCGTCAGAGGGATTCTTTTGAGATAGGCAAAGAATATGGAATTTATTGGAGAATTTCAGAATGCAGAAAGTTTACAGGCTATTTCAAAACCCCCCTAAAAATTATCAGCTATTATTTTATACAGTAGTTCTGTTGCAGCTTATCTTGATTCATCGCTTCCTTTCCTCTCGCTTCCCACCTGCAGCTTTGGTCCTCCACAATGTATAAGACAGGAGTATTTTGTCTGGCAGAATCTTAAGATTTTTTTTGGTAGCAGGGAATGCTCCCCATTTCAAACCTTCCTAAAGAGATTCTCTTGGTTAAAATCAACTCGATTATGAGGCAGTAACAAATACTCCTTGAATTTCAGTGCCTTAATGTCGTAAGAGTTTGGTTCTCACTTTTCCAAAGTCCACTGTGGGGCTGTGGCAGGGCCAGGGTGGCTGTGACCAGTGCAGTCACTCAGTGATGTAGGTAAGTTTCACTTGGTGACTCGGACATCTCCGGGACAAAGTGAAGAGGAGAGAGTGGAGATCTCATGTCTGAAGGCTTTATGCTTTGGCTCAGAAGTGACACATATTGCATTAGCCACAACCCTTTGGCCAAAACCAGACATGTAGCTCCCCCAACAGGCAAAGGGGCTCTATGAACCGAGGAAGAAGAGGAAAACCAGACTGGGAGCTTCAGTGATGTCTACTTCCAAGGCTCTCCTAAGGACTTTATAAGTTAAAAATAGATAAATGTCCTTCCCATCAAGCCCGGTCTCCTGGTACATGCGACCCTCCACATGCATCTGACAGAGGGAAGGCAGATGATAAGAGGCAGCTCGCTTCTCCCACCCCTGCCTTGTGTCCTAAAAAGACTAACCAAGGAAGAGGAAGCCAGGAGAAAGCTCCTCAGCATCGTGGGAAGCAGAACCTTCACCTGCAGAGAGTGGAAGGAAGAAATACATACTCCCTACCTTTTCATTTACAATCTTATTTACCTAAGGGCATGTTTAGGTCATAGGGCTATTTTGCCAGGGTTAACTAGGAAAGAAATAAAACAATTAAGCAAATAATTGCCCATTCCAGGGCATCCATCCTTAAAGAGTTTCATATGAGAAAAGAAGAATGAGTAAAGTTTGAAAGGTTTTAACCTTTTTTCCAACTTCAATAACTAATTTTATTTTAATATTATAACTCATTTTTTGCTAATAACATGCCTCAATACCTCCAACAAATATTCATTGAATACTTACAACCTACCTGACTGCAGAAAATGGAGACCCAAGTGTATTTTAGACAACTATGATCCAAGTTTCAAACTATATGCACTTTACAAACAAATTATTTTATCTTTTTCATAAGTTTTTGAGGTTCTGGCATCTCTCATTTACAGCCAAATAAGCTGAAGTTCAAAGAGTTAAGTACAATGTTCAAGGCCATGACTAGTTAAAGGGGGGAAAGTGGGGATCTCAATCGATATCTATCTGGTTCATGATAAGAAATTCCCACACATTCACCCCAAATCAGTTAGAACTTAGAAGTTATTGACTTAACAGCCTTTCTTAGACTTTGTGTTGCTTGAAAAGTATAATCAAGAGATCATTCATTCATTGAAATAACTACAGCTCTATTTGAGTAAGTTGAAATTTGAAAGAATGCTAATCATCTCATTTTATAATGCCATGACGATCTTTCTAATGCACCAATTTCTCTTTCTTTCTAATAAATCATTGAGCAGAATGCAGTTCTATAACATAGTCCACAGATACACTCCTGCACTGGGATTAAATGAGATAATGTATATTTGGCACAGTGCCCAAAGCACTTTATAAAGATCAGCTGTGATCTCGTCTGGTGAAGTTGGAGAACATTGGGTCCCCATCCCATATAATAAGTGAAAAACTGAAAAAAAACTAAAATGTTAATTTTTCAGTGGAAGTGTAAATGTCATAAACCTAACAGAACTGAGGTGAGGATAAAGATCATTATATGTGTCCAGAATGACAAATCTCTAGCTTCCGAACAGGTATGCATGAGGCTTAACATGATCAAGTGTGTGCAGAACAAAAACAAAAGCAAAAACAAGAGCAAAAACAAAAACAAATCTAGAAGCATCCTGACATACTAGAAACATACTGGAAAAATTGCAACTAAAAGGCAAGATATAAATAGAGGTTTTATAATTTTTTTAGTTCTTTGAGAATACTCCACTTTATGCTAGATGAGCCTGTTTAGACTTTCTTACATTTGATTTTACACACATTTTCAGGAACCATTATACACAAAATTAGGTTAACACCAGTGTGTGTGCGTTGTTTTGTTTGTTTTGTTTTGTTTTTTAATACAATGGATCTACTTTGTTCACTGTAACTTCAGTATCCAAAGCATTGCACACAGCAGGCTCTCAGGAGATATTTATGAACCAATAGATGAAATGATCTACATAAAAGAAAATAATGTGGCAATGAGGAAAAAATATTTCAAAAGCTGGAGCTGAGTGAGCACTGCCTTTTCTTGGATAATATGTTGATGAGACTTTTATTTCTGGCAGGATAGGAGACCAGGTATTTTAGACACCTGTCCAGTGAAAGACCACTAACTACTAAATGAAATTTTTAAAAAGTGTCTTTTAAATGCATCACTAAATAAGCCAGTACAGATACCAGGAAGGTGCAGGGACAAAAACAAACAAGACTAACTGAGCTCTAAAACTGACTCTCACCCTACAGTTGTCTGCTCTGCTTTGCAGACATTAAGCTTGCCAAGTGGTGGACAGAGGGTGAGGGAAAAAGGAATCAGAGATAAAACCAAGAATCTGGGTGCCTGGGTGGCTCAGTGGGTTAAAGCCTCTGCCTTCAGCTCAGGTCATGAACTCAGGGTCCTGGGATCGAGGCCCGCCTCGGGCTCTCTGCTTGGTGGGGAGCCTGCTTCCTCCTCTCTCTCCGCCTGCCTCTCTGCCTACTTGTGATCTCTCTCTCTGTCAAATAAATAAATAAAATCTTAAAAAAAAAAAAAAAAAAGAATCTGCTAAGGCCACCAATTCTTATTCTGACATCGTTCTAGGTTGATCTCCTTTTTTTTTTAAGATTTTATTTATTTATCTAACAGCGAGAGAGATCACAAGTAGACAGAGAGGCAAGCAGAGAGAGAGAAGGAAGCAGGCTCCCCGCCTAGCAGAGAGCCCAATGCAAGCCTCAATCCCAGGACCCTGAGATCATGACCTGAGCTGAAGGCAGAGGCTTTAACCCACTGAGCCACCCAGGTGCTCTGACCCCCCCCCTTTTTTTTTTAAGATTTTGTTTATTTATTTGACAGATGATAAGACCTGCTTAGCTTTAGAGTGTTAGGACCTGATTAGCTTGAGGGCAGCTATGCTCAGTTCGATAACCCCCTGATGAGTTAGGCACCTACAGATCTAAGACCTCCTGGTGATGACGCCTTCACAAAGCCTGTGTTAACAAAATGAAGGCAGATAGGTCAAGGAACCATCTGTGCATCTTGCTTCCTTGCCCCAATACCTGGAATGTGTGAGCAGTCCAGGAATTGGGGAGGGGGCTAAAAATGTTATCTCACCCTAACAGAAAAATTACTGTGTAACTCTTGCTTGCTGTTTAAAACTTATATAAACCCCTAGACCCTTGCATTCGGGGTCCTTGCTGAAACCCGCTGCGCCGGGCAGATGCTTGGACCTCAGCTAGCTGGAGAATAAACCTCGCTGTGCGATTTGCATTATCCTGAGCGTCCTTGGTTTCTCTTTGGGGAGGTGGTCGACATCGGACTTTAACAGAAAGAGAGGGGGAGGGAACACAAGCAGGGAGTGTGAGAAAGGGAGAAGCAGGCTTCTTCGGGCAGAGCAGGGAGCCAAAGGGCTTATCCCTGACGCTTAACAACTGAGCCACCCAGGTGCCCCTAAGGTTGACTTCCAATTCTATTGGTTCTATCTACATCTACTACAAAGGGCTGTAACTTGCTTACAAAAGAGAACTGGAAATTAATTTGTAGTTCAGAAGGGGAGTATCTGGAAAGGAATGGGAAAAGGTGAGTAGAGGATTTGGGGTGACAACCAGGCCCTCTGACCTCTCTTTCCATTGGACAAGGAAGCCTCCCTGCTTTCAGACATTTCATCCAGAACACGTCTTAGTTCCAGTTCCCATAAGGCTTTTCCCAATTGGGTCCTATATTCAGCTCAAGGGGTAAAAAGTACAGCAGTGCCTTCGTTTTAAGTCAGCAGCCAAGCTTTCTTTATTGTAGTTACATTTTCATTAATTAACTATAAATATGGAAAAATGGCTACCTCCTCAGGATTCTCTCTGCTGCCCTTGCTTTGGGTGTGAACAGCACATCCAGCACGGCAGTGAGCGGCCATGAGGACCCCACACATGGCTTGGTCACGTGTTCAGGGTGTGTTTGATGACTCAGCCCCAAGCTTGGCAGACAGTTTAATCATAGTATTGAGGCGATGACATCTCTTTATCACCAAACATACTATGCCATGGACGCCTCCCAGGGACAAGGGGTGCGATTAAAGTTTCTGCCAAAATAATCAACTTTCTGTAGATAATAGAGGAAGAAACTGATATGAGAATGGGTTTTAGAAAGGAAACACAAAAGAGAGAAAATATATTTTTTAAGAGGCACCAGGAAAAAGCAGAGCATTCAGTTCAGTTAGATTCTACAGAGATCCGCTGAGCACGTAATACGCGTAGGGTATAGGGTGAGGCCAGGTAAATACCTACACACATACATATCTGCGTGCATACAACATAACATCTGGATGCTGTACTCCATTCTAGTGCTACAATCAGTGCTTCTGAAAACCTGTCTCACTTGTTAATAACTTTTCTTATTGAACTATAGCCTACATACAGAAAAGTTCAGGAGGGGTCCCTGGGTGGCTCAGTTGGTTAAGCAACTGCCTTCGGCTCAGGTCATGATCCTGGAGACCCAGGATCGAGTCCCACATCGGGATCCCTCCTCGGCCGGAAGCCTGCTTCTCCCTCTCTCACTCCCCGTGCTTGTGTTTCCTCTCTGGCTGTGTTTCTCTCTGTCAAATAAATAAAATCTTAAAAAAAAAAAAAAAAAAAGAAAAAAAAGAAAAGTTCAGGAGAGTACCACTCAATCAATCTTCACAAGGTGAACACATCTAAGTAACCATTAGCTGGATGAAGAAATAGGAGATTACAAAAATTCGTTGCCACCTTGATTGTTCTCTGATACCTTCCACCAGCTGTCTTTATTATTTTCCCAACCTGTAAATTTGTGTCCTTGGAAGGGTTAGTCTGTTACCAGCTAGCTTGTCCCTCATCCTTAAACAGAGGTTCACGGAGACAACTGAATTCTTTGGCATTACTGTTCTGATTGTCAAGTATAGGATATCGAGTTTCAGAGGCACATACTTTGTTCAAGAGCACCTGCTGGTAAGTAGCAGAGCTAAGGTTTAAACTCCAGGATTGATTCCAGAGCTCAAGCACTTAACTGTGATACTAACAAGATACTACATTGCTTTTCTAATAAGACACAACCTGGAGACACCTGGGTGGCTCAGTGGTTAGGCCTCTGCCTTCAGCTCAGGTCATGATCCCGGGGTCCCGGGATTGAGCCCCGCATTGGGTTGCCTGCTTAGCGGGAAGCCTGCTTCTCCCTCTCTCACTCCCGTTGCTTGTGTTCCCTCTCTGGCTGTGTTTCTGTCTATCAAATAAATAAAATCTTTAAAAAAACACACACACAACTTAGCAAGTAAGGAACTTATGATCTTTATGACATAATTTTATATGTAAATTTTGGTACCAACCCATTTATATGTTGCAGATGTATTATATATAGATGAATTATATAATATATTATCTCATTTAACCATTATAATATATTGTCTCATTTAAGCATTGTAACAAGCTGTGAAATAGAAATTAGTCTCCATATGTTACAGACATTAAACAACTTTCCAAAGGAAATAGGTGCTAAGTAATCTGACTGCAGGGTACTAAGTCTTCCCATTCATCTGTCAAGACCACCCATCACTCACCCACACTACCCACGTAATCAGTGGACATCTATGGGATAAAAGAGCAAATGCTATCAACACTCACTTGTAAGTTAAAGCTGACAGTAGAAGAAGATAATACCATTCTCCTGAGATCATTCCCAAACATGGGATGACATCTAGCCAGATGTGGTTAGAGTTAACCCCACTGAGAAAAGAAAAAGCTTCCTTGAACAAGTTACTCTCTCATTCGTTATCATTGTCGAGGATGGCTGTGAACTATGTTTCTTTACATAACCCTTTTCCTGCTGGTCTATTTGACGTTATTCTACAATCCAACAAGGGGGGCATTAGGAGAAAGGAAACAGTAGGTTGCCGAGGGCTGGTTATGTGTATGCATGGAACTATCTAGAACTAAGTAGACCTCTTCATATAGTCCATCATTTCATCTTTTATATGAACCGGTGGGGTACATGTCAGTGCTCCCATGTCACAGATGAGGAAATGGAGACTCAGAGCGGTGACGTAATGTGTCCAAGATCACATAGATAGAAACTGAAAGATCTGGCATTTGGATTCTGCCACCTACGCTACAGCCACTGTGAGTCTTCTCACTCTTCTAAAATATAAGAGCCTCAGAGGCAGTAACTGTCCTGAATTACCAGGACACTCACACTGCTGGCACACAGGAGGACTGAGCCAGTAATTAGTAAGTAAATCTCTGACATCCAATGCTCCCATTATGTCACCTCCCTAAACTCTGTATCGATGCAAAACTCTGCTTTGTGTTTCCTCCCTGTCCTAAGATAACACTTAATTAGTTTGTCCTCTTGATAAGGACGTGTTCTCTTAAAACTCGGAGTTCTCCTTCAGATTTTATCCTTCTGCCCCTGGGGAAAGGCACTCCTCTCCCTGCTCAGATAACTAGGTTAGGGAATTTGTCGACAGGAAGAGAGAATAGCTTGTCCATTGAACTGTCAACCAGGAACACGAGTTATATTTGAAAGTTACTGCAGGGCGCCTGGGTGGCTCAGTGGGTTAAAGCCTCTGCCTTCAGCTCAGGTCATGATCTCAGGGTCCTGGAATCGAGGCCCGCGTCGGGCCCTCTGCTCAGCAGGGAGCCAGCTTCCTCCTCTCTCTGCCTGCCTCTCTGCCTACTTGTGATCTCTCTGTCAAATAAATAAATAAAATCTTTGAAAAAAAAAAAAGAAAACATGATTTTTAAAAAAAGAAAGAAAGAAAGTTACTGCACAGGAAAATGCCCAGCCTGCTTACAAAGCATCGGTAGAAGCTCTAAGAAAACCAGATACAATGTACTCTTTTCCTTGTGCTAAATGACACCCTCATTTACATCCTTACCATATTAATTCTCCCTGTTTCAACCTTAACTAAAGTCAAGGAAGGCTTCTCGAACAGTGTCATTCACATGTATTATACAGCTCTCAAATGACAAAATGCTTTCATTCCATCTGCTGATAAAAGTCCATTTGATACCAACACTAAGCTGTTATTTTCCAAATAACAATGGCAACATTTAATTAGAATTTAACCTAGCTGCTTGCTTTCACTTAGCAATGTATAGTACAAGGGTGGTTCCCTGACAAAAAGAAAGATTGGCATCCAGTGTAAATGCTGCATTTTAAAAGGAGCTGCACACTAATGGTGCTTAATTATGCATAACACTCTGCCATTAATTGCTAGTATTTCAAGTGGCTTATAGGGTCAGCTGGTCTTTAGTCCCTCCTATTATGATGGCAAGTTAGGTTAAGTCTTTATTGAACTATCACAATTTCTTTGTAAAGATTACTTCCGTGGAAACAACAGAAGCCCTCCCAAATGACCAGATATGCCTCTCAATCCCTTTTGAACTAAAAAGATAATATAAGAAAGCAACATCATACCTAGCACATAGTAGGTACCTGGTAAATGGTTACTTTAGCATAACAAATGTTTCATAAATATTTTCCACTGGACCATAGTCCTGAGCTGTATATTAATCCGGGAAGTTTCCTTTCCCTGCATAGACCTCCCCCAGTTTCACCGATAACATTCACTCCTTTGTTCATTCATGCCACACACAATCACCGAGTACCTTCTTTGTGCCTGGAGCACAATCCCTACATAATGACCGCAAGGAAATGCTGTGTACTACCCATCCTTCTTGGAGATTCCCAGTGTATATGTTAGAGGTTCTGAGATTTTTGACAAGGAATGCATAAATGACAGACAAAAGGAAGATGATAGATAGATAGATAGATAGATAGATAGATAGATAGATAGATTTTCAATATTTTCCTTACTTGTGGAACCCTTTTTTTCAAGGACACCTATTATCAACCTGAGACAATGGTGTTCCAAGGAACATAGTTTGGGAAACAGTATGGATCTACATCCAACACATTATAGCATAGCCCACCTATGGGGTAGCATGGCTACCCACACTTTTTAAGTTTTGGGGGAATGAATACTCATTAAAGTTGATACTGAAGAATCTAGATGATGTGATATTGAGTTCAAGGTAAACTGTAAACTCTAGCATTAAGACCATTCTGTCTCCAAAACCCGGTGACCAGGCATGTTTGCCCATGCCCACAAATTCCACAACTGGCTGCGGAGTCACACAGATGGCTAAACTCCTGGCTGGTCCACCTGCGGTGGTGGCATAACCTCTCTGGGCCTCAGAGCTTCTCACGAGAGTTAACAGCATCCTGTTCTTCAGGGTCCCTCAGCCCCAAGGCACCCAAACAAGGCCGAGCATCACCCTTCCCTCGGATTCTTCTCATGCTTTTATGTGGAACAAAGCAGCTACAAAGCGCTGATTCCCAGATTTTACTCCAGGTCTATGGGTTCTTTGAAGACCTTTCCCATGACACAGTTGTCCTCATTAACAGGCTCTCAAGTAGTGACATTTTCCTCTGCCTAACCCTTTAACTACACAAATCCCTAAAGAAACTGGTGTCACATCCATAAACATCCTCTAAGGAGGCAGCTGGGGTATAAGACAGTATTTCCCAATTTTCAAGCATTTAAATAAGACCTTCACAGTTTTCACCATCTGTTCAGACCAGGTCTACTACCAACAGAATAAGGCTCCCCAAAGATGTTAACATCCTAATCTCCAGAACTTATCAATATATTACTTTACTTGGCAAAACGGATTTTGCAGACATGATTAGATTAAGAATCTTGAAATTGGGAAATTGTCCTACATTTTGTAACGGTAGGCGGTAGGTGGGCCCCGTGTAATGGTAGGAGGGAAGAAAGAGGGTCGGAGTCAGAAGAAGAGGGTGTGAAGACAGAGGCAGGCATGAAGTTGGCATGAGGCAAGGAAAAGTCTTCAAGCCAAGGCAGGCAGCTAGAATCTGGAAAAGGTGAGGAAACAAATCACACTCTTCACAAAAACCAATTTGAAATGGATCACAGACCATGTAAAATGCAAAACTACAGAATCACTGGAAGATGACATAAGACAACATAGGAGGATCTGGGGCAGGGTGATGCCTTTTTAGATGCACCATCAAGGACAAGAATCATAATATCTGATAATATCTGATAATCATAATAGTAATATCTGATAATTTGGACTCTAGAGCAGGCTTTCCCTCGAGGCTCCAAAAGGAAGGAGATATTGATACCAGTATCTGACCTCCATGACTGCAAGATAATAAATGTGGGTTATATTGAGCCACTGACTTGGTGGTAATTTGTTACAGCAACAATATGAAACTAATACTTTATGTTATGCTTTCTTTATGTATTTTTTAACTTTATTTTTCAGAGCAGTTTTACATATATGATATAATTGAGAGGAAGATACAGAGATTGGCTATACACACCCTGCCCCCACACATTCATGATCCCCCCCAATTACCAACATCACTCACCAGAATAGCACATGTTGAGCCTCCAGTGATGCATTGTAATCCACTGACACATCATAATCACCCAAAGTTTACCTTAGGGTTCACTCTTGCCATTCTATATTCTATGGGTTTGGAGAACTATATAGTGACATATACCCATGATTATTAAGTGAAAAATTCTCATCTGTGTCCCATCCCACCCCCATCTCCTAATACACCTACCCCAATGGAACAGCACATAAATGCTTTAGAAAACTGATGGGAGGGAATAGTCAGCATCCCCAAGATGAAAAACCAGAGTTCCACACTTGGTTCTTTCACTGATTGGCCTTAGACTGGTCACTTCAATACCCCTAGCCTTTAGTCTTCCCTCTCTACAAGGGATCCAGTGGAACCTGAATGTTTTGGACCTCAGCCCTGTACTGGCCACCAGGAGTATCCAGGGCAGTGCCTGACTGAGCAAGAGATCACAAATCACTTGAGTTAGTGAAAGACATCCCATGACCCTTAACTCGGGTCCTCTTCCCTGAGCGCTCCACTCTCTGCTCAGAGTCAGAAAGCTGAAGTTTAGAGCAATGACCACCCTGTTCCTCATTTCCCTTCTGGTCTTAAAGCATCTTTGCACCAAGCTTAGTTGACATCAAAGAGAAAAGCTGGTTAACATCTCCCCAATCCCCACATTCGTCACCCTGAATCAGACTCACATAGAGATGATGGTAAGTCGACGAATCCAGGATGGTTTAATGGCAGGATCAGTGGAGTGGAAGTCCAAAATCTGGTTTAAATTACGGTTCTATGACCTGCCAGTGGTATGATCATAACCTCTCTGAGTCTCAAGTGCCTCATTTGTAAATATGGAAAATCCTTTCGACCTCAAAGTATTCGTGTGAAGAATCAGTGAAATACCATACGCTTGATCGGCCAGCACCAAGCCTGACATCACCGTGTGCTCAGTTAATGTTAGTTAGGGATGAATGGGAGTCAAGAACCATTTCCTGTGTAGAGATGATGGAACCTTCATAGGGATTCCTGACAAACCCTTGCTGAGGTGAGTGTGTGTGTGTGTGTGTGTGTGCACATGTGTGCACGTGCTATTATCTTTTTGTATGTGGACTGGGCTTTAAGACATTGTAAATGTGGATAGACTCAATAGGAGATCAAAGAGAAGAGCGGCAATTCTAAGAACAGAAAAGTGACCACTTTCTGGAAGGTAGGACGCGAGGAGAAGTGAATCAAAGGTGACATTTGGGAAGACAGACCCCAGAGGGAGGGGCCAGCTCCTGGCCAGCAGTAGAGCAGCACCGCACAAAATCAGAACTTTTAGAAGTCTGCTCCATGGAGAGACATTGCCCCAGAGGCTAAGTGGGGGGGGGGGGGAGTAGAACCCTCGCTGGGACAGTGTGGTCTCAGGACCCACGGGGTCACAGAAGGACCCGGGGTGCTTGAGCTCGGCAAAGCTCCCAGGTATTGGAACGGGGAAGCTGGCCGCAGAGGCAGAACCAAGGAGCAGGCTCTCGGCTCTGACTTACCTTAAACTGATCCCAGGCGCAGTCAGACCACTGGCCCCACACGTGGCAGGTCCAGGAAGAACTCCTTCCTCCACCAGGGGAGCAGTACAGGAATGCGATGCAGGAATCTACTGGGTTTGGAGACTCCAAATGGGGCTGAGCGCCAGAGATAGAAAGGCTCAGTCACAGGCTGGGTGAGCACAGAGCATCGCCCCCGACCAGCGAGACAGGTGTGATTGACGGCTTTTCTCTGAAGGTGCACTTAGGAGTAGGACCGGAGCTCTCTCTCTGTTCCTCTGGGCCAGAGACTGGGAGGCTGCCGTCTTCATTCCCATCCTCCAAACCTGTAAGGTGTTCAGGGAATAAAAGCTCCCCAGAGCGAACCTGAGCAGATTGATTAGCCTAGCCTCTGGCAAAGGCGGGGCAGTTCCACCTCCTCGGGCAAAGACATGTGAGAATCAATACAACAGGCCCCTCCCCCAGAAGATCAGTGAGAACATCCAGCCAAGACCAAGTTCACCCATCACTGAGAACTGCAGAACTTCAGGGAAATGCACCACATAGAATTCATGGCTTTTTCCCTATGATTCTTTAGTCTTTCAAAGTTAAGTTTTTTTAATTTTGATTTTTCCTATTCTATTTTTTAAATTTTTTTCTCTTTCCTATTTTAACATTTTTAAACTATTTTATCAATATCTTTGTTTTAATCTTTTTTAAATTTCATTGTTTCAGAATCTTGGAAGACTGAAAAAATAATGTAAAAAAATAAAATAATAAATTTTTTTAAAAATTCATTGTTTTAGTCACATTCTATCCCTTCATTGTATTTAAGCTTATTTTTTGTATACGTATAGGTTTATCTTTCTTTAAAACTTTGGGATACAGTTTCTTCTAATAGATAAAAATATACCCTAAATCTAGCACATGGCTTTGTTCTAGTCTCCAGCCTCATCACATTCTTCCTCCTTTTTTTCTTTTTTCAGCCAACTCTGTATCTTATCAATTCTTTTTTTAGAATCTTTTTAAATTTTCATCTTTACAATCGTATTCCATCCCTTCATCATGTATACCCTTATTTGTGTACATATATGTTTTTCTTTCTTTAAAAATTTAGGAGGCAGTTTCTTCTAACAGACCAAAATATACCCAAAAATCAAGTGTGTGGCTCTGTTCTATTCAACAGTCTAATCATATATAGAGAGAGAGATAGATAAGCATAGATAGACAGAGATAGAGATAATAGACTTTTTCTTCCCTTTCTTTTCCCTCCAGTTACAGGTCTCTTCTGATCAGGTTAGTGTATATTTTTCTGGGGTCATTGCTACCCTTTTAGTATTTTGTTCTCTCAATCATCTATTCTTATCTGCATAAAATGACAAGGTGGAAAAACTCACCTCAAAAAAAAAATAAAAAAGAACAAGAGGCAATGCTGATGGCTAGGGATCTAATCAATAGGGAAATTAGTAATATGTCAGAACTAGAGTTCAGAATGACAATTATCAAGATGCTAGCTGGGCTCGAAAAAAGCATGGAAGATATTAGCAAATCCATTTCTGGAGAAATAAAATCCCTTTCTGGAGAAATAAAAAAACTAAAATCTAACCACGTTGAAATCAAAAAAACTATTAATGAGGTGCAATCAAAAATGAAGGTTCTTACTGCCAGGATAAATGAGGCAGAAGAGAGAATTAGTGATCTAGAAGACCAAATGATGGAAAATAAAGAAGCTGAGAAAAAGAGAGATAAACAACTACTGGACCATGAAAGGAGAATTCAAGGGATAAGTGATATCATAAGACAAAACAATATTAGAATAATTGGGATCCCAGAAGAAGAAGAAGAAGAAAGAGAGAGGGGGGCAGAAAGTATATTGGAACAAATCATAGCAGAGAATTTCCCTAATTTGGCAAAGGGAACAAGCATCAAAATCCAGGAGACACAGAGAACCCTCCTCAAAATCAATAAACATAGGTTCACACCCTATCATCTAATAGTAAAATGTACAAGTCTCAGTGACAAAGAAAAAAAATCCTGAAAGCAGCTTGGGAGAAGAGGTCTGTAACCTACAATGGCAGAAATATTAGATTGACAGCAGACCTATCCACAGAGACCACTGGCATGATATATTCAGAGAACTAAATGCGAAAAATATGCAGCCAAGTATACCATATCTAACTTGGCTGTCATTGAAAATAGGAGAAATAAAAATCTTCTAGAACAAACAAAAGCTAAAAGAATTTGCAAACACCAAACCAGCCCTACAGGAAATATTGAAAGGGATCCTCTAAGCAAAGAGAGAGCCTAAATGTAACAGAGCAGAAAGGAACAGAGACAATATACAGTAACAGTCACCTTACAGGCAATACAATGGCACTAAATTCACATCTTTCAATAGTTACCCTGAATGTAAATGGGATAAATGCCCCAATCAAAAAACACAGGGTATCAGAATGGATTTAAAAAAAAAGACCCATCAATATGCCATCTGTAGGAAACTCCTTTTAGACCCAAAGACACTGCCAGATTTAAAGTGAGGGTGTGGCATGGTTTCACTTACTTGCAGTGCATGAGGGGTAACCTGGAGGACAGTAGGAGAAGGAAAGTAAATGGGAAGTAGGGTAATCCAGGGAGAAAAAACAAAACAACCAAGACTTTGGACACAGAAACAAACTGAGGGACTTGGAGGGATGAGGGTGGAGGGATGGGAGAGCCTGGTGGTGGGTACTGAGGACACCTATTGCGTGGAGCACTGGGTGTGGGGAATGGGGAATGAATCTTGGAACACTGGGGAAAAAAATTTAAGTAACAATAAAAAATAAATAAATAAAAAGAGGATATGATAGGAATAAAATTATTAAATATAAAAAAAAAATAAAGTGAGGGTGTGGGAAACAATTTACCATGCTAAGGGACATCAAAAGAAAGCTGGGGTGGCAAGCCTTATATCAGACAAATTAGATTTTAAGCCAAAGACTATAATAAGGGATGAGGAAGGACACCATATCATACTTCAAGAGTCTGTCCAACAAGAAGACCTAACAATTGTAAATATGTATGCTCCTAACATGGGAGCAGCCAATTATATAAACCAATTAATAGCTAAGTCAAAGAAACACATTGAGAATAATACAATGATAGTAGGGGACATCAAACTGAGGAAGACACAAAGAAATGGAAAAGCATTTCATGCTCATCGATTGAAAGAACAAATGTTGTGAAAATGTCTATGCTACCTAAAGTAATCTACACATTTAATGCAAGCCCTATCAAAATACCACCATTTGTTTCAAAAAAAATCAAACAAATAATCCTAAAATTTACATGGAACCAGAAAAGATCCCGATTAGCCATAGGAATGTTGAAAACCAAAGTTGGCGGCATCACAATTCCAGACTTCGAGCTCTATTAAAAGCTGTAATCATCACGACAGGGTAGTACTGGCACAAAAACGGACACATAGATCCATGAAACAGAATAGAGAGCCCAGATATGGACCCTCATCTCTATGGTCAACTCATCTATGACAAAGCAGGAAAGAATGTCTGATGGAAAAAAGACAATCTTTTCAACAAATGGTGTTGAGAAAATTGGACAGCCACATGCAGAGGAATGAAATGGACCATTTTCTTACACCACACACAAAAATAGACACAAAATAGATGAAAGACCTCAATGTGAGACAGGAATCCATCAAAATCCTTGAGGAGAATACAGGCAGCAACCTCTTCGACCTCAGCCACAGCAACTTCTTCTTGGAAACATTGCCAAAGGCAAGGGAAGCAAGGAAAAAAATGAACTATTGGGACTTCATCAAGATCAAAAGCTTTTGCACAGCAAAGGAAACAGTTGACAAAACCAAAAGACAACCAACAGCATGGGAGAAGATGTTTACAAATGACATATCAGATAAAGGGCTAGTATCCAAAATCTATAAAGAACTTACCAAACTCAATACCCAAAGAACAAATAATCCAATCAAGAAATGGGCAGAAGACATGAACACATGATTCTCCAAAGAAGGCATCCAAATGGCCAACAGACACATGAAAAATTGCTCAACATCCCTCAGCATCAGGGAAATACAAATCAAAACCACAGTGAGAGACCACTTCACACCAGTCAGAATGGCTAAAACTAAGTCGGGAATGACAGATGTTGGTGAAGATGCAGGGAAAGGGGAACCCTCCTACACTGTTGGTAGGAATGTAAGCAGGTGCAGCCACTCTGGAAAACAGTATGGAGATTCCTCAGAAAGTTGAAAATAGAGCTACCCTACAACCCAGCAATTGCACTACTGGGTATTTACCCTAAAGATACAAATGTAGTGATCCTAAGGGGCACATGCACCCAAATGTTTATAGCAGCAATGTCCACGATAGGCAAATTATGGAAAGAACCTAGATGTCCATCAACAGATGAATGGATGAAGAAGATATGTTATATATACCCAGTGGAATACTAAGCAGCCATCAGAAAGAATGAAATCCTACCATTTGCAACAATGTGGATAGAACTGGAGGATATTATGCTGAGCAAAATAAGTCAATCAGAGAAAGATAATTATCATATGATCTCTCTGATAGGAATTTGAGAGGCAGGGCAGTGGTTCAAGGGGAGAGGGAAAAATGAAACAAGATGGAACCAGGGAGGGAGACAAACCATAAAGGACTCTTAATCTCAGAAAACAAATTGAGGGTTGCTGGGGGGTGAGGGGAGGGATAGGGTGGCTGGATTATGGAAAAAATAAAAATTAATAAGAAAAAATAATGTATTATAAGATGAATCACTGCCTTGGTGAAATGAGAACCAGTAGAGAATAAAACATTTAATATACCTTTAAAAAAAAAAAAAAAAAGACGTTCTAAGTGTGGTGATGTTTAAAACTACCACTTTTTTTTTTCTTTTTTTACTTTATTTTATTTTTTCAGTGTTCCAAGAACTACCACTTTTTAAACCTGACTCCACTTCTGTGAAGAGAGTAAACAAAAGGAGTGCAGGGGAAAGAGAGTGGCAGGGAAGGAGAGAGGAAGGCTGAGAGAAAAAAGCAGGAGGAAGCGCAGTAAGTCTCCGGTGCTGGAGGTTACTTATTGATCCTAGAGCTACTCCAAGAGCTGAGCAGAGGCCCCAGGAGGAAATAAAAATTGAGCCGGTTTCACGTGAAGGGTTTCTGGCTTTCTCATCTGTGACTAACGCCTGCCCCCTTGTGGATTTTTTCCATACTGTTTGTATTTTCTAAAAGGCAAAGAAATCTGGAAAGGCTCACAATGAGAACGTATTTGTAAGCCTTTGGAGGTTCTCTATTGTCTGCAAGATTAAAAAAAAAGAAGAAAAGAAAATCCACTAAGCAAAGATCCCTCATGATCCAGACCTAACAGCCAAGACAACCTCCTCTCCGTGGAGTCCCCTGCCAGCACTTTAACACTCCAAGAACAACAAGCCTCTGTAGTTCCCCAGTAATAGTGATGGTAAGAAGCCAATGTGGGAATCAGACCAGAGTTCAAATCCTGACTTCTTTTCTCCCTAGTTGTGTGTCTGGCAAGTTACGTGACTTCTCTAAACTCATTACTCATCTGTAACATCGGGGTAATAATAGTGCCTGCCTCCTAGAATTACTGTAGAGTTAAATGAGATGAAGCATGGAGGATATCTTACAAATGTAATTCACCCCAATACCCTTTAGCTGCCATTTGTAAATTCATCAAATTCTTTCTACCTCTAAACCATTCATTTAACAAGGGTGTATTGGAGCACCTGGGTGGCTCAGTTAGTTAAGCATCTGCTTTTGGCTCAGGTCATGATCCCAGGGTCATGGGATCCCACATTGGGCTCCCTGTTCAGCAAGGAATCTGCTTCTCCCTGTTTCTCCTGCCAGCTTGTGATCTCTCTCTCTCTCTCTCCCTCCCCCAAATAAATAAATAAAATTGTTTTTAAAAATCAAAAAATAAAAGTAAACAAGCATTTATTATGAACTACACAGATCACAAAATAAGGCACAGTCTTTAGAAATCTCATAGTCAGCCAGAAAAGAAAGATAGACAAATAATTATCATACTTTTAATTTAGCAAAGGCAGTGGTAGAGTTAAAGATAGTTTTAGATCCCCTTAAAAAGCAAACCTGAGGGCGCCTGGGTGGCTCAGTGGGTTAAAGCCTCTGCCTTCAGCTCAGGTTATGATCTCAGGGTCCTGGGATCGAGGCCCGCATCAGGCTCTCTGCTCAGCAGGGAGCCTGCTTCCTCTTCTCTCTCTGCCTGCCTCTCTGCCTACTTGTGCTCTCTCTCTGTCAAATAAATAAATAAAATCTTAAAAAAAAAAAAAAAAGCAAACCTGAGATAAGGGATTATAGACATTCATTTATTTTGGGAACTGGTCCTAGGGAATAGGGTTGGAGGTCTGGGGGCTTGGGAAGAGAGAACCAGGCAGAAAAGAAAGCCAGTACACAATGCTTTATCAGGCTGGCTCACATGGGGCAACTGGGGCTTCATCCCACTGGGACTCTCGAAGGAGCCCCAAGGAATGTGCCTCATGTTGAAAACCTACCAGCTTCTGTGCCCCAGTGTTCAAGAGTTACCCCTTAGGATGGGAACTCTGCCCTCCTGCAAATGTCTGGTACATTTCTACAGGCATCCTGAACCTCAAGCCCCAGGGGCAGAAAGAGAAATAGGTAGCGAAATACACTGGGGGAGTGTGGTCAGTTTGAACCTGCTCAAAGCTGGTGGCCCCAGCGACAGCTACAATAAAATGCAGGCGGAAAAGTTGCAAGGCTGGGCATAAAAGGGGTCCAGTGATAGCACAGAGAATCACAGGAGGGGAAGAGGAACACCTAGTACAACACCAAGCTCTCGTGAAGGGGATTAGTGCTCTTATAATAAAAGAGACCCCATGCAATACATGCCCTCAATACCCACCACCAGGCTCACCCGTCCCCCCGCATGGAGCACTGGGTGTGGGGCATAAACAATAACTCTTGGAACACTGAAAAAAATAAACTAAAAAAATAAATTAAATAAAAGAGACTCCAGAGAGCTCCAAGCCCCTCCCACCATGGGGAGATACAGTGAGATGTCTGTGATTCAGAAATGGGCTCCCCCAGTCGTGCTGGGCCCTGGATGTTGGACTTCCAGCCTCCAGAAGCATAAGCAGTAAATTTCTGTTGTTTATAAGCCACCTAGGTTGTGTTACTTTATTATCGCAGCCCAAACTAAGACAAGGATGGATATTAAGCTCTGATATGCCACGTTCAGGTCACCACTAGGACACCCAAGTGTCCTTGAACCAGAGTCTGGTTGGTGAAGCTTGAACATTGGAGTGTTGGGAGACAGAGCAGGATGTTGAAAGGATATGGTGTGTCGGTGTTTCTAGTTATGCCCACAGTCTGAGAACAGGATAGGTACCAAGTCCCCAAGCAGAGTGTTAGGTCATTTGTGCAGGGCCCATCAGGAGACTGGGAATCCATTACTAGGGTCTTTGAACAACCGCCTCCAGCCTGTGAAAGAGGGGAGTTGTAAAAGGAGAGACAATGTCTTGAAGGAGCTTTGGAGAGCAGTGGTGTTTCTCCTTTCCTTTCACTCAGAGAGAAAAGAGAGAGGGGGCAAAGGTTCATGTTTTTCTATAAGCCAGGTGTGGGCTATGTGTCACGAAACCAATTTCAAGGCATCTTGAATGGCCTGGAAGGACAAAGTGACCAGGACAGAAGGGAAACCTGGAAGCCTAGGGGCCAAAGGTTACACCTGCTGTAGGAGAAAACTATGACCAAGGTTGCTGGGCAGAGGTTGCACTCAGAGGACCCCAGCAGGGATGCACCCAAAAAAGAACAAGCATTGAAAACTGCCATTCCCAGACGGCACCTGTGGCTGAATATATCTGATCCAGTCCAGCACACCCTCCCTGCCCTGTACGCATCCTGGAAGCAACTTCCCAGCACCCTTGGAAGCGGATGCATCAGACCAATCAAGCCTTCAGATAAATGTAGCCCCCAGTGACATCGGACGGTAATCTCAGGGGGCCCCCTGAGCCAGAGCCCCCAAATTAGCCAGCCCCAAACTCCTGACCCACAGAAACTGTAAGTACTGCTCTTTTAAGACACTGAGTTTGAGGGTGATTTATTGTACAATAGACAACTTAGACATGGGTCCATCCCACAACTACTGATTCAGAACTGGAAAGAGTTTCAGGAATCTGTTTGGGTTTTTTTTGTTTGGGAGGTTTTGGGGGGGTTGTTTTTTGGTTTTTGTTTTGTTTTTAAAGATTTTATTTATGTGACAGAAAACGAGAGAGAGAGAGAGAGAGAGAGAGCGAGCGAGCATGACAGGGGGAAGGTGAGAGGGAGAAGCAGACTCCCTGCTGAGCAGGGAGCCTGATGCGGGACTCGATACCAGGACTCAGGTTTCCATTTTTAATAGTCTCCCTAAATGATCCTTTTGATGACTAACCAAAGTTAGAGAAAGAAGAGAACTAAGCGGCATCTCTGGGAGCAATGATATTCATTCCACGAATTTTACAGTCCTAAAGGTAAAACAGGCAAATAAGCACACCAACCGCTGTTTTTCTTTTTTGGTTCTTGTTTTTATTGAGATATAATTGACACATACCATTGTGTTACTCTAAAGTGGACATGTTGACCTGATACATTTATATATTGTAATATGATTGCCACCATCTTTGCTGACTGCTCTATCACACCACATAATTATCATTTTTGCGTATATGTGGTGAGAACATTGAAGATCTACTCTTAGCAACGTCGAATCACATAATATGGCATTGTTGACTATAATCATTATTGCTGTGCATTAGATCTTCAGAACTTATTCATCGAGTTGCAGGTTTTTTAGTTGTAATTGTTGGATCTATGTTTGTGGAAAGTGGGTCTAGCTCATCAATTTTTAACGGTCACTGAAATGCACCAGAATACCTCGCTGCTAAATAAGCCGACAGCGCCGCCAGGTGGCCATTTTTAAAACTCCTCTCATCTGCGTCCTCCCCCCCGCCCCCCCCCTGCAGTCACAGATCACTTCCGGCTGAAATGCTGATTCGGGTTAGCTTTACCTCTCTGCGGTTGTCCCAGTCATCCACTACCTAAACCGCAGCCCTTTCACCCGCCTCCGGAAATGTCTGATTTGGAAGATCAGATAGGAAAATCATGAAGACAGAATGCATCCAATAAAAAAGTGATGTGGCAAAAGTACTTTCAAAATGTTGGGTCTGCTACTGCTCATGTAAATAAATTCGTTCAAAACAAAACAAAAGAAAGAAAGAAAGAAAGAAAGAAAGAAAGAAAGAAAGAAAGAAAGAAAGAAAGAAAGAAAGAAAGAAAGAAAGAAAAGCATTTTCTATGAAATTTTTATTAACCAAAAAACTCTCCACAACAGATATTTTTCTTAATATCCCTGCTGAGCAGAGAGCCCCAAGAGGCCCTGGGATCATGACCTGAGCAGAAGGCAGAGGCGTTAACCCACTGAGCCACGCAGGCGCCCTCTTTTTTTTTTTTTTTTAATAAAGATTGTGTTTATTTATTTGACAGAAACACAGCTAGAGAGGGAACACAAGCAGGGGGAGTGAGAGAGGGAGAAGCAGGCTTTCAACGGAGCAATGAGCCCGATGCAGGGCTCGATCCCAGGACTCCAGGATCATGACCTGAGCTGAAGGCAGATGCCCAACAACTGAGCCACCCAGGCGCCCCAACAACAGATATTTTTCAAGTACATTCAAAGAAGTGTCAAACTATTAGTCCAATTGGTGGCCCACACATCCCAGTGAGGCTTGTTTGCTCTTGGAAGGAGAACGGCTAGACCATTGCGGGAACAGGTGAAAGAAAGTGTGTTAGGCTGGAGCATGAGTGAGGAATAAAAAGAATTCAATATCAAGCTTACTGATTCCCATGTCCATACTATTTCCGGAAAACCAGAGGCCCAGAGCCGACCCCTAAGTGTTGCCTCCCATGAAACAAAAGCGACCACAGGAGAGCTGAGAGCCTGTAGCCCAGTCATCGTCCGTGGGCCCAAAGCACCTGCCTGCCGGGCCGCTCTGACTGCCATTCTGTGTCACGCTGGCAGAAGACTAAGGAGGAGAATGGCCAAAGGAGCGGGGCAAGTAGGTTTCTGACACCAATCACACATAGGTATTTTCTCCCACACCAAGCAATTCTCCCACACCAGCTGGGCGTCCTATGATTCCGCTCCATTCTGACACTCTCTACTGTGAAACAGTATCGCATCCCACAAGGTACGAGTCCCACAGCACTACCCTAACAAGTCCAAGCTGTCACCTGTGTCTCTTGGCCAGCCATAGATTGGAAGTTCCCAAGACTCTCTGGGTTTAATTAGTTTGCTAGAGGGGCTCACAGAACTCAAAAGGAGATTTTACTTACTGGTTTACTCTCAAAGAATATAACTCAGGACCAGCGTAGGTCTGGGGGCAGGGCAGCAGAGCTTCTGGGGAGGGCCCCACCCTCCCATCTCCACATGTTCTCCAATCCAGAAGCTCTCCAAACCCCATCCTTTTATTGTGGTGGCTTCACCACACAGGTATGATTGATTCAGTCTCCAGAGCCTCTCCCTGCTCGGGAGTTAGGGAGGTGGGGCTTCTAGGTCCAACCCTCCAGTCACCTGGTGGGTTCTCCTGGCAACCACCTCCAACCTCAGGTGTGGTCCACAAACAAAACACACCTGTCTTGCTCTCAGCACGTCAAAAATTCCAAGGATTATAGGAGCTCTGTGCCAGAAACAGGGACTAAGACCAAATAGGGATTCCTATTATAAATCACAATATCATAGCAAGGGACCAAAGCTCCCAGGCCATGACAGCAGAAACCCACAGGGGCCCACAGCGACCTATACATTCTAGGGAGGGCTGTGATTTCCTCCACTGTTCCAGGGCAAATACACGGCCCTCCCCATGTGCCAGATACCATGCTATGTGCAGGAGATGTGAAGGTGAGTTCAAACATCAAGCAAGTGGGGTGCATGGGCGGCTCAGTCGGTTAAGCATCCGACTGTTTGATTTGGGCTCAGGTCATGATCTCAGGATTGTGAAACCAGCCATGGGGAGGGAGTATGCTTGAGATTCTCTCTTGCCCTCTCCCTCTGCCCTTCCCCCACCCACACACTAAAATAAATAAATTGTAAAAAAAACAAAAAAACAAAAAAACAGCAAGCCCTGCTGTTCCTGACTCACGGAACTCAAAGGCTGATAGGGGACAGTCATTAATCACAAGCAAACAAAGGCAAAACTGCAATTCTGGGAAGGACTATGAAAACTGGTAATGTGGAATTCGACCCAGTAGGGGTGACAGGAGAAGCTCCCTCCCCTACACCGCCCACACCCCCGGGCAGTGATGCTATGGAATGAGGAGGAAGTAACAGGGCCATGGGGCAATGGGAAAATTCATGCAAAGACCCTAAAGAGCAGGCATAAGCGGCTGCCTTCACCTCAGATTATGATCCTGGGCTCCTGGGATCAAGCCCCACATGGGGCTCCCTGCTCAGTGGGGAGCCTGCTTCTCTCTCTCTCTCTCCCCCTGCCCCTCCCCCACCGCCCTTAGCTCTCACTCTGCTCTCTCAAATAAATAAAATCTTAAAAAAAAAAAAAAAGAGCAGGCAGCCCTCCTCAACCACATTTCTTCTTTAGCTAACACTTAGCTGGAATTCAATGAAGAGCTTAAGATGAGCTTTACTTCTTATATATAGAATTTAACTCTATACCTTTTTATAGGGCAACCAGTGCTGTGTAAAATCTCATCATGGGGGCACCTGGCTGGTTCAGGTGATAGAGCAAGGGACTCTTGATCTGGGGATTTTGAGTTCAAGCCCCACACTGGGTGTAGAGCTTACTTTAAAGAAAATCTTACCACTTGGACCATAGAGACAAGACAAAGGGCTGTGGGGTGAGAAAAGGGGAAGGGGAGAAAGCCAGGGATCATAGAGCCGGGGAGGGGAGTAGGTCATGTCCCATCCACTCCCAGCCTTTTTCCATCACCCAAGCCTTGGAGGAGCTTCCTTGTGTACCTGGATCAGCCATGAGTCATGACCTTTTAGGTCAGTTCTTTAACCTCCTGCAACCTCCAGTCCAGGCAATACCACTGAGGGCAAAACTCCCAAGAGTCACAGGGGGAGACAAGCATGAGAGACTGGACTCTTGAGAAGCAGACTGAGGGTTCTGGAAGGGAGGGGTGGGGGATGGGCGAGCCTGGTGGGGGCTGTCAGGGAGGACAAGCATTGCATGGAGCACTGGGTGTGGGGCACAGACAATGAGTGTTGGAACACTGAAAAATAAAATAATCATTTAAAAAATACAAAACACCCACTTAACTTTGAATTCTAGACAAACCACAACAACAACAATATTTAAAAAAAAACAGAGGCTGGTGGAGAGCTCAGAGGGGAGAGTCATCCTCCCAAGTAGGAACCCCAGTTCAACCGCTCAGAGCTGTGTGCTGGGCACGTGGCTGTTCCTCTCTGTGCCTGTTTTCTCATCTGTAAAATGGGAAAATGCTAAGGACTAACAGGGTTATTCTGAGGCTGAAACAGATGAAGAGGGTGCCTGGGTGGCTCAGTGGATTAAAGCCTCTGCGTTCAGCTCAGGTCATGATCTCGGGGTCCTGGGATCGAGGCCGCATCGGGCTCTCTGCTCAGCAGGGAACCTGTTTCCTCCATTCTCTCTCTCTGCCTGCCTCTCTGCCTACCTGTGATCTCTCTCTGTCAAATAAATAAATAAAATCTTAAAAGAAAAAAAAAGAAACAGATGAAGTGAAGAACTGGCACGGTTCTTGGCACGTGGTAGACGCCATATATTATCAGCAGCCCCAAAGATGCAGGAGGGAAGAGAAGGGCCTGAGTCACTCAGCACCCAGCCCTCGCAACCGCGACTGTGCATCCCGGACCCGGCTAGACCACTGGGCTACCCAAACAGTGTGGGAAGCAGTGTTGCCCGAGTAAACAGAGTCTGCCTTTCGTTTGTTATCGTCCAGCAGGCAAGATGGCCAGTAAGCAAATGAGGACAAACACCCTTCTCTGGCAGAGGCAGAGTCCAGTGATCTGGAATCATCCCCTGTGTATCATCTTCAGGCATCACCCACAACCCAGAAACCCCTCCCTGCTGCGCTCCTGGTCTTTCCTTCCAGTTTTTCCCACCTGCCTGTATACAGCATTTTACTGAATCTAAAACACTGTTGGTTTTAAGTGACACCCTGACTTTATGGGCACTAAGAACACTACTAATTAAGCTATGACACAACATCAATTATAAGACGCCACTAGTTTCTGCAACAGTGAAATACACAAATACACAAAGCGTCTTCACATTGATAAAATATGGCACCATGTGTTTAACTGGGGTCCCATGATATGATATAATAACATATATCATGCATCCTGACTTTCATTTGGTATTACACCATGAAAAATTTTTCATATCACTAAGCATTATTTTGAAAACGTGATCTTTCAAAAGGGCAATAATAATAAATTGCATCTGTTATTAGCACAACTAAATGATGCTAATTCTCTGACTCATTTGTGGGCTGGTAGAGTACACTGCCTGAGAGCACGGACTCTGTTGTCTGAATTCAAATCCTGGCTCTCACTACCTCCCAGTGCCCTGGGCAAGCAGTTCTCCCTCTGCCCCACACTTGTAGCTGTAAAAGGGACACCAACGTAGGAGTTCCTCATTGGAGTGGTAAAGACTGGTTAATGCAGAGGTGCCTGGGTGGCTCAGTCATTAAGCCTCTGCCTTCGGCTCAGGTCATGATCCCAGAGTCCTGGGATCAAGCTCTGCATCGGGCTCCCTGCTCAGCAGGAAGCCTGCTTCTCCCTCTCTCACTCCCCCTGCTTGTGTTCCCTCTCTAGCTGTGTTTCTCTCTGTCAAATTAATAAATAAAATCTTAAAAAAAAAAAAAAAAGAATAATGATAGAGATCCTCAAATTATTCTCCAAAAAAGTTCTGTTTGGCTCTCCTACCAGCAGAGTCCAATAAGACACGTCACCACATGCATTAAAAGTCACTGCACCTCTCTTAACTACTATTATCGCTATCCCATTGTCTCAGTGTGCATGTCTTAGATAACCAGGGAGGTGGAATATTTTAATTCTCCTATCTCCTAGTATTTTAGTTCTCCTATCCAGATTTCCAGTCCAAATTACTTTATCCAGAAATAAAATAATTTGCAAAACTTTTAGAAGGAAATTCGATCTGAAAATAGAGCAAACATGTATCCAAGAAACTGAGATAGAGGCCAAAAATGGACTTGCTTTACTCAGGAATATTCCCCAGGACACATGGAGACTCTCATTG
Source organism: Spilogale gracilis (assembly GCA_004023965.1). NCBI lineage: Eukaryota > Metazoa > Chordata > Mammalia > Carnivora > Mephitidae > Spilogale > Spilogale gracilis. Next base: position 185,671 of record PITA01001280.1, read on the forward strand.
TTAAGAACATTCTAGAAACACGTCAGGTTTCTACCCACAATCCCCGGCGTACAGACTGGTCCAAAGATGGCAAAAGCCTCTGGCTGAAGGGATTCTCTTACTATTCATCTGCTTCCTTCGGCCGGCCTCCTTGGAAGTTTTCCCTTTTTCTTTCCCTAAAATGTGCCAGATGACATTTATTTTAAATCCAAGTGACACGATGTTGCAGTGGAAATTGACCTGCAGGGGAAAAATCAACTTCACCCCGATTTTCTCCCATGGGCTGAGACCCAAAAGCAGAACCTTCCAAACCCACTTTTCAAGCCCCTAGAGGCTCAGAGCAGTGCTTTGGAGGCAGGGCATGCCTTCAATTTCCCTGGTCACATCTTCAGCCTTCACCTGTTCTAGGATCTTTCAACAGCTGCGGCTTCAGAATGCTCATGGTGACAACACCATACTGTCCATCCTGCACTGAGCCGGGACCTGTCACAGATCGTGCCCCCCCCCCCCCGAGAGGGCCTCTCCCAGACTGCTCCAGCCCCCACACAGGTGTCCAGACTAGCTGGGGTGATGTTGCTACCACCTTCCCAGAGAAATGGAAATTGTGAGCTTGAGACCTAGCGGTTCTGGGGCAAATTAAAGATACACAAGTCAAAATGCACTCTTTCCCAGGCGAGGCTACCATTTTCCCCTGAAGCACAATAATATGAATAAATAATGATCATGTATCATCTCAATGGATATCCACAGCTGCTCCTTGAGGTAGAGCTTATCATTTCCATCTACAGATGGAGAAACTGCATCAATCAGGGACCAACCAGCAAACAGAAACTGCTCAAATAGGGAGGATTTAATAAAGGGAATGGGCCATCTGGGAGACAGAAAAATCTGGAGTCCAAATAGGGGATGGTAAGGTGACCCACAGATTAGCACCAACAGAAAGCCCCTGCCACCCCCAGGGCTGGGAGTCGTCGAAGGAAGAGCCCCAGTGGGCTGGCCTGCCAGGAGCCGGCTCCACAGAGGGGGGGGGCTGGGGCGATGGAGGAGACACAGTGATGGCTGAAGATGTCATTGCCCCCCAGAGACGCCACCTTGTTGGGAGCCGCCCCATCTCCCAAGCTGGCGGAGTCACGGTGAGGAAGATGGCCGTCTGAGCACAGCTCCGGCCTCACGGGAAAACTCAGACTTCCGTAAGTCTCAGTGAGAGGGTAGCAGTAGAAGCACAGCTCCTGCCGCCAGAAAATAACCCCACCAGGCCTGATGTGGTCACAGCGAGGACAGGGCAGTCTGAGCCTCGCTCCTGCCCATGGTAAGAAACTGGCATCTCCTCTTTCTACTAAGTGGTCATTATCCTAAACGTAAAGCACGTCATTCTTGGCAGGGCCTCGGGCTGCTCCAACCAAACCGAGAGAAGAGTTCTTTACCGACACTGCATAAAGACCAGACCCTTAGCCCTCCTATAGAGACTTCAGATCAAATCACTAAAGAAGGTTCTCCCAGCACCTTCCCCCGAAGATATGCAAGATTATAAGACAGTTAAAGGTCCTTGAGCTAGGAATCAGTTTACTCCAAGAAAAAGAGCTTCATCTAAAGATGAGGCACCAACAGGGACAGGACATAAGTTACTACATATTAACTAATGACAAATGGTGGTCCCCTCTCCAAGGCCTCCATTCCAAGAGTATCCTTGCTACACAAACACCCACATTCCCTTATATTGATGTCTGCGATGAGAATGGAGACTCAATAGTCAAAGAATAACAAGGTAGTTAGAAAACACTGCCATTTGTACAAGCCCTCGCTAGATCAGTATCCCCATGGTACTCACACACAACTCTACCTCTACAGAATAAATAACACTTCCCCCTACTATGGTTAAGGCTCCAGACAGGATGACTCCTAGCTGGTTTACTAATAAACTAGCTTATATCTTAAAGTTTAACCCTATATGTAACTTACTAACTGAAGTCTTTTTTTATCGTGTTGATCAGTATACTTTACCACTAAAAGTCATCTGCTGTAAAACATTCTGCCTTCTGATGACATGTCACTTGTTGCCTATTAATAAAGATACCGAAAGCCGGCAAGGCAGAGATGCCTGGCAGGTGATCACAAAGGAATCTTCGGGGCTCTCTCATTCGCCGACACCGTCTTTCCTTCAGGGACCCCTCGTTCAGCTGGAGCGGGCCTCCAGCACCACCTGACGCAGGGAAGGGGACACAGGGGTACTGTGGTTTCTCACCTCCTCGGCCCTCTGGGTGCCACCAGGGCCCCCCACTCCCACTCCACGACCAAAACTTCCAGGAAGCTGGCTGGTACGGGAGTCTGGGAAATGTAGTTCTCTGCAGTACAGAGCGGGACAGAGAAAGGCAAGGACTTGGTCTTAGAAAAGAGGCCAGCGTGTCTCCCCACCCCCACATTGCTCATGGTCCCACCACCACTAAGCAGGGCCGAGTATGGAGACAGGGTGCACTGGAGTCCACCCCATAAGCCCAAGAGAAGCCAAGGGGAGACGAGAGATCCACAGACTGACAGATGGCAGAAACAAGGTGGTCTCAGAACTTTGGCTTTCCGGGGTGCCTGGCTGGCTCAGTGGATTGACTATCTGACTCTTGATTTCAGCTCAGCTCATAAGATCAGGGTTGTGAGATCGAGCCCCGTGTTAGGCTCCTCACTCAGCAAGGGGTCTTGAGGAGTTCTATCTCCCTCTCCCTCTGCCCCTCACCCCTGCTCACACTTGCACTCTCTCACTCTCTCTCTCTAAGTAATTCTTTAGTGGAAAAAGAAAAGAACTTCAGCTTCAGGAAGCAGAAATTACAGTCTAAGTGCCCCAACCAGAGCATCATATGAGCAACTAGGTAGCGACCTGTGGATACACGAGAAGCGTGCAGGTGAGTGAACTTCTCCAAGCCTGTCTTTCGTCACTCATTCCCTGAACACTGAGGATGAAAAATGAAAAATGATGTTTTTGTTTTTGTTTTTTTTAAGGTTTTATTTATTTGACAGAGAGAAACACAGCCAGAGAGGGAACACAAGCAGGGGGAGTGAAAGAGGGAGAAGCAGGTTTCCCGAGCAGAGAGCCCGATGTGGGACTCGATCCCGGTTCTCCTGGGATCATGACCTGAGCCGAAGGCAGTCGCTTAACCAACTGAGCCACCCAGGCGCCCCGAAAAATGATGTTTTAAGGGTTGAGGAGAACTGAACGTTCATTCCTCCTCTCCTCTAAGTTCCTCACCAGTCAAGAACAGGCAAAAGGAGCCGAAGGGCAGAAGGTATTATAAATCAGTTCTTCGGGACCAAAGGAGAGGGGGCAGGGCAGTGGCGGGCCCACCCCACCGAAAGCCCATGCAGTGGCCAGCCTCTGGCCTCTAGGGTCCTGCCAGTCTTTCTGCCATTCCCCCTTCTCAAATATGTCCCTCATCCTCCTCCTGTGTCAAGAAGCAAGTGAGAATCTCAAGAGAGGAAAAGATGATTACTCCTGTCTCCTATCCATACCAGGATAAAGGTATGGATCCTTGAGCGTACTTGAGGAAGAAAAGCCGAGGTGGGTGAAGCACCAGGCACAGAGTGGTCCATGCATGGCACCTGTTATAAGCAGCACATGCTGGGAGCACAATGTCGGTGTGCAAACTCAATCAACAATGAGTGTGTCCCATCCTGTCCATATACTGAGCAATCCCACAGACTTTGGTGCGAATCCTGTCTCTCCTCTACATGCCTTCTCTCTGTGTGGTCTGGGGACATTCCTTCATCTCTTATGACCCTAAGATTCCTTATAAGTAAAATGGGACTCTCAGCTATACCTCATTTGGGTCTTAGTTGAGATTCTCTAAAAAATGGCAGCTGAAAGCAGCAGCGTAAATGTTGACTGGACAGCACCACAATTAAAAAAATGTGTGCTTCAAAGGGTGCCACCCATAAAGTGAAAAACTACCGCAGAATGGGAGGAAATGTTTGCGAATCATGGATCTGATAAGCAACTTGTACTAGAATATGTAAAGAACTTTCAGAACTTAATAAGAAAAATGAAAACACAATATAAAAAAGGGCAAAGAATCTGAGTAGACATTTCACCAAAGATATGCCAGATGGCCAAATGGAACCATCATACCCTGCTGGTGAGAATGTCAACGGCGCCGCGGCTTTGGAAAATAAACAATTCCTGCAACAGTTAGCTAGTAAGTGAAGCGGAAAAAGAGAAAGAGCGGGGGTGCCTGGGTGGCTCAGTCCGTTAAGCATCTGCCTTCTGCTCAGGTAATGATCCCAGGGTCCTGGGATTAAGTTCTATGTCAGGCTCCGTGCTCAGTGGGGAGTCTGCTTCTCCCTCTCTCTCTGCTCCTCCCCACTGCTCCACTGCTCGTGACCTCCCTCCCTCATTCTCTCTCTCAAATAACTAAAATGTTAAAAAAAAAAAATTCTAGGCAGTGCATTCCTGGATCGATCACAGCTTGGTAACGAGGGTAGCTGGTTGCTTGGTCTTTGCAGGATGGCTTCAGGCGGGCTGAATGAATTACTGCATCTCAGAATCGTCCATCCCAGGGAGCAAGAGGCTCCCTCCAGACTCCTCCCCCCTCCAACGGGATGGCAACTTGTGCCCTTCTGAGTGATCACTGGGCCCCTCCAGGTTGCCACTGTGGAAGTCCAGCCCCTGTAGGTCCCACTGGCCAGTGTGCAGGATGGCATCTCTGCCAGGCGATGCAGCAAGAGCTAGCCCTGAAACTGCAGGGACCACAAGTTAATAGGGCTGCTCTGGGCACAAAGCCAGGCAAGTGTACCTGAGGAGCGCATAAACCCAGGCACTGAAACCAAGAGTTATTGTGAAAATCAAATGAAAACATATTCCAAGTTACTGTCAATCAGTAAACAACAAATGGCAGCTCTTTGTGTTCTTCTCTCCCCAAAATACTTTAAATGCCTCTTAAGACAGATCTTATTCACCTTTGTAATAGGTACACCATTATGCAAATCATAGTAGGTCGGTAAATGTTTGCCATTTATGTGCATGTTTTTATCCTGACCCTGAGATGGTGTTTAATAGCTAATTGTACTACTACATGATATGCAAGGACCAACCAATTAGGATTCTGCTCAGGACTCTTCCTGGTTTGCAGAGAGCCACCTTCTTGCCCTATCAGCTGCAGGGGCACAGGGCGGGCTGCCCCAACACTAAAGATTGTTTTGAGTTAAAAACCCAACAGATTCAGGAAAAGCTCTCTACCCCTCCACCCCACATCTGTCTAAATTTACATGAGAAAGGAAAACCCCTAACAGACACTCCCGTCACCTAAGGAACTTACCTGCATAAAAGGGCAACATTGTTTTCCCAGACATCTCCTCTCCTCTTCCTGCTAATGATAATGAGCTTCTCTTCTTTGTATCCCCAGGCCCTACCCCTCTTCTTAGCTCCTGTAAGCTTCCTGTTCTCTGGAATTTGCTGCCTGTGTGGATTCTATTTACGCCCCTCAAATTTTATTTTCTCCTGTTAATCTCTCATGTCAACTTGATTCAAGTCCAGCTAGGACCATAGCACAGGGGGTCTTCCTGCCCAGCACTTCACATGGCCTTTCCTCAAAGCAGATGCACTGCACAGAGACAGCTCTCTGGGTGCCCCTCTACTTTATTATCTCATTTCACCTTAATTACCTTCTCCAGAGGCCATCTCCAATTACAGCTGCATTGGGGGTTTGGGCTTCAACACAGGAATTTTGGGGAAGACATTCAGCCCATACCCCCCCACCAAAAATTGCAAGCACCTCCCACCCAACCCTCTTTGACACCCCCCTCAATGCTTTTTTCCACAGGCTCTACCTTTTTCACACATTCTACACCATATTCAGGTTCTAATACACTGTTTGATATATAGAATGAGACTCTAAGGACAGAGGTCTCTGTCTGCTTCGGGCACCTGGGTCAGAGATCAAAGCCTAGGACGTAGGAGGCGCCCAAAAATTACTTAATGAAGGAGAAGCTAAAGCATGAAAAAAAAAAAACCCTCTTCCTCACCCCTTGCTCCTTCTAGTCTCTGCACATCACTAAGGAAAGAAAAAGAAACACACCTAAATAATCAATCATAAGTTCTGGTTGCCAATGAACAAAATCAGCTCTCCTGAAACTAATCATACTGCCGGAGAGTCACTTAACTTATGGGATGGTTTCTTCACGTGAAGAATGAAAACCGTCCGTCTTAGGGTATGACCAGAACGGATAGGCAATGCCACGGGCACCAAAACAGAAAACCAAATACTGGGGTAACTTGTAAACAGAAAAATACTGCTCACAGTTCTGGAGGCTGGAAGTCTGAGATCAGGGTCCTGACATGGCTGGGTAAGGGCCCTCTTCTGGGTCACAGACTTGGGGCTCAGTGCTGGAAGGGCCAGGGATCCCACAGGAACCACTTTTATAACGGTGTTCCTCCTGGGGCGCCTGGGTGGCTCAGTCATTAAGTGTCTGCCTTCGGCTCGGGTCATGGTCCCAAAGTTCCGGGATCAAGCCCCACATCGGGCTTCCTACTCAGTGGGAAGCCTGCTTCTCCCTCTCTCACTCCCCCTGCTTGAGTTCCCTCTCTAGCTATGTTTCTCTGTCAAATAAAGAAAATCTTAAAAAAGAAAATTGTAAGGGTGTTCATACTATACATAAGGGCCCCGCCCCCAAAAGCCCATCTCCTAATACCAACACATTGGGCGTAAGGATTTCAACAAATGAATTTGGAAGTGAGGCAGGGAGGATACAAACATTCACACCATAGCACTGGGGGGGGCTTCAAACAAATCAGTCCCACCTTCCTGAGCCCTGGCCTTCTTTCCTGTACAATTTGGATACCATCAACTTGAAGCTGTAGGGAGACCAAGTATATCCCGCCCCCTCCAAAGGTCCTTCAAGCTGGACTGAGAATCCAATGGACATGAGAGGTTGACAGGATATCAAAGTCCAAAGTCCAAAGACAGAGAAAATGAGGTACATGCGTCATCCTGAACTAAGGAGAAAGGTGTAGGGGTCTGGGTTTTGGAAGCGAAAGCATATAATTCACATGCAATACAAAAGCAGATGTTTGGTAATTAGATGTTTGCCCTACAGATGGTCATCCAGATAAAACTTCTCTCTGCTAATAACCCTTATTCTGGGAAAGACCCCCACTTCAGATTCTTTGTGTAGCTAAGGGAGGGGCAAAAGTTTCTCCTGAGCCCATAGGCTCTTGCCTGCCTTCAGCTCAAAATATGCATCATGACCAAGTAGGCCATCTCGGGATGGCTTGCCCTTGGCCGCCAGTGTAGTGTCAAGGATCAGAAGTCTCCTCAAAGAGTTAAATGCAGAACTGCCAAATGGCTGAGCAAGCCCACTCTACCCAAAAGAACTGACAACAGTTGCCCACGTGAATGTTCCCAGCTGCCCTCGGACGTCAGCCAGAAGGCAGAAACCATCCACCATCTACCGACGCATGAGCGGCTAAACCAACCGCAGTCTACACAAAGAGCTACTGCTAGCCACAAAACGGAAAGCGGTACGAACACCTGCTCCTTCACGGGTGGGCCTGGAAAACACGCGGAGTGAGCGGCCAGGCACCAAGGGCTGCATGTTACAGGATTCCGCGCGCGACAAATGCACAACAGGCCGCCGCACTGACCGGAAGCAGAGCTGGGCTGCCAGGGCCTGGAGGCACGCGTGGGCGCTGAGCACAACCGATCAGCCGGGATGGGGTTTAATTTTGGGTGACGAGCATATTTTGGAACTAGACAGTGGTGACGGTTGGTGAGCACACTAAATGCTACTGAATTTTCCACTTTAAAATGCTTAATTTTGTTATTTGAATTTCACCTCAATAGAAATTGTTTTAAACAATCAAAAAACAGGGCGGGGGGGGGGCACCTGGGTGGCTCCGTTGTTAGGTGTCTGCCTTCGGCTCAGGTCATGATCCTGGAGTCCCGCGATCGAGCCCTGCATCAGGCTCCCTGCTCGGCAGGAAACCCGCTTCTCCCTCTCTCACCCTGCCTACTTGTGTTCCCCCTCTCCCTGTATATCTCTGTCAAATAAATAAATAAAATCTTTTGAAAAAGAAAAAGAAAAGAAAATCAATAAACGGCGCCTGGGTGGGTCCCTTGGTGAAGCATCTGCCTTCGGCTCAGGTTAGGATCCCACGCCGGGCTCCCTGCTCAAAGGGGAGCCTGCTTCTCCCTCTCCCCCTGCCCCTCCCCCTGCTTGCGCTTGTGTGCACGCTCGCGCTCTCTCTCTCTCTCTCTCTGACAAATAAATAAAATCTTTAAAAAAGAAAGAAAAAACTTACCTCGGGCTTTGAGTTCACTCCCTTCCCCTGACAGCTGCACATTCATCTGTGACTGTATTTAAGATGAGGCTGATTAAAGAAGACGACACAATAAATGAAGTTTATTTATTAGGAAGATAAACTCCAAATGACCACATGTAGTTCTGCTGCATTTGGCAACTGAACAGGAAAAAGGAATCTTAACAGAGTCCACGGGATTTTACTTACACCACAAAAGGAGTTTTAAGGCAGTTCAATTTGAGGCTCCAACAATATCCACAAACGTAAACGTCACATTCAATTAATAACTTGGGCCCCAGAACATCCCCAGTATCAACAAATCTCTGAACTTGGCAGGTCAACAGCTACTGTCAGGGACGGAGAATCCAAGGCTCAAGTGCAATTCGAGGTGACACAGATACAAGAAGGCCCATCGGTACCTCCTAAACTTTCATAGCTAACACAGACTGACGGGCCATCAACGGGCCTCTACCCTCATGCATCTTTATTTCCCATAAACATTTTACACTGTCCAAGGAGAAAAAATGCACATTAGGAGAGAGGAAGAACGGGACTTGCTATCTCGTACCACAAACAAGATTACAGAAAACACAGGGCAGGACACAGCCATAGAGACGAATGACTCTTCTGGCAGTCCCCAACAGGCACTGAGATGAAGCTTAAAAATACGCCGGGGTAAGCTCCGTCTTTCCGTCTGTGGTTACCACCTGGATCAGGCTCCCTGAGCTCGGTCGGTTTTTCCCTGTGATCCAGTCATGGAAGGTTCTAGAACAAAGAAGAGCAGCTTCACGGTCAAAACCAAAATCTGGACATGTGCTTGTATTCCCACCAGTGGCTTGAAGGGAAAGGAAGGCAGCAGGAGCTGCGGAAAAGGGCCACAGAAACACACACCCAGGTCCCCAGTGATCTCAGTTCTCATTCGAATTTCCAAGTGGCAGGATTCAGCGAGATTTTAACTTTGGTGTTTGTATTTTTCTTCATTGTTGGGATCCTTTATAACACAGCAGTGTGATTTTCAGTGACTAAAAAAAGACTTTAGTTAATTCTAAGAGATAAGAGATACAATTTACTATACTACTTCCCTAAAAATTTAAAAGAAAAGAAATTCATTTTTTTTTCTTTTTTTAAGTAAACATAAATAGAACACCCACTGCAATGGGAAAGGATACAAAAAAAACAGACTATTACAATATGTTAGATGCCGGACTTGAGGGGGGAATTAATTACACTGTGTGTGGAAGGACGGAACCCAGCTTGGGGGACTTGGGAAGACCTCCTCTAAGAAGACAGACAACAAAAAGGCCACAGCAAATTCACGAGGTGTAAGAAGTAGCTGATAATTTTTCAAACAAAACATTTACACTTGAGCACGTGGTCCCCTCGGACAATTCACCAACCAGGACTCTGCACCTTCATTAACTGGGAAGCACTCGGGAGATCTGGAATATTCTTCAGTGCCGATCAGTAACCTGACCAGGGCTGATGTTTAATGTCAAGTCATTCGAGGGCCCACTCTTGACGGCTGAAGAAGCCGAGAGCAGTTATTACATGAGCCCAAAGACCGAGCCTGGCTGAAACTCCCGGACATACCATCCATGACCCTTCTCTGGGGCCGGGCAGGGCTTAGGGAAGGCTCTGAAGGAGACCAGTTGAGGCCGGATGTATTGGGGTCCGTGTGTTCCCTACAAACTGTCTTCCTTCATCTTCCTCAGTGCTCTGGCGCACACCAAGCTCCAGACATTCAAAGCACATTTTACGCCACTTTGCCAGGTGAGTTTTCGAATCCCACAAATGGTGTCATGATTTCTGGAACAAAGGATGGCTACCCCAGCCACCCTCTGTGGATCTGTGGCTTGGCCCTAATTCAGACACATGAGCCCAGAAGTCCCATCTAGAACCTAGGTCACAGATGTTGTTGGGAAGTGTTGGCTTTGAAAAAGAAACTTAAATGCAAAACCCAATTCAGAGCCTGGGAGGCAGAAAGAACCGTGGGCCTCATTAAGACCACAGGCTCTGCAGCCACACCATCTGGCTCAAATCTCAGCTGTGCTACATGATTTCAGGCACACTCCTTCCCCCTCTGCCCCCATGCCTCCAAATCCTCAAATCTTAAATAAAGATGATGGCACCTCTCCCACTGACTTGCTATGAACATTAAATGAGGTAACAGTTAAGTGTTTAAACTGGTACACAAAGGCTACCCTAAAACTAGTTCCACACATCAAATAAAAGTCCCTGATATCTCTCGATTTAATTGAAATGAAAGGTGAGCCCCAGCTTGGGGAAGGCAGGAGCTGCACCTTATCTAGGTCCCCGCCCAGGGCTCAGCCCAGCCCCTGGCCCACAGCGGGTGCTCAGGGAGTAGGTGCTTACTACACACAGGGCTTTGAGGAACTGAGGCCTAGACACACACAATAGAGTAAGAAAGTTCACTCTTTCTCCGTGATCTTCAAATACCACCCAAATTCACAAAGGGGTGAGTGGGATCTGGGGAACAAGGGACCCTTCCTGTAGGTCTGAGGCTCAGCACTAATTCAGACACGGGAGCCCAGATGGGCCCCGGACCAGCATCTTACCCCACACCACTGCTCCTCCTTAGTGGAGACGACGATGTTAACAGGAGCGGAGGTTTACGGAGTACCTACTGCGTGGGTCACACATCGTGCCACGCCAAGAGTGCTTCCACATGTGATCCCCCTCACAATTATGAAGGACCCCATTATACAGATAGGGAAACTGAGGCCCAGACCAGTGAGACAACACGCTCAGGCTGGTCAGCTCGAGACTCAGATGTCAGCACAATCAAGCCCTCTCTGAGATTCACACTGATGTGTGACACACCCTGGGAGCCCAGTGACCTCAGAGCCACATGTTAGCTAAGAGAACACGGCTTGTCCCCTGGTCTGTAAAAGGTGCACAACTGAGGCTGCCCCTATCACGACACCACATCACTACTCACTCGACCAGGAACTCCAAGGGCGTCCAGGAACTGAAGTCGGCCTCAGGCATGGACTTCCTGTTCATCGGGGTATCCAAGGTTACCCTGCGGGGCACAGACACCGGGTTGTCATGTGTTCCTGCCGCTCTCAGAATTACAGCCGCCCCGTCCTCCTCGGCCGGGAAAATGCACGATGAGCATCTGGCACCCGGGGTGACCGCACTGACACGGGGAGGTCCCGTGAGGGCGGTCAGAGGGCAGCCAGGGTCTCTACCCCTACAGACCTCACATCCGAGCCTAACTCAGGGAAGCACTCCGTGACTCACCTTCAGGTCGACAGGAACAAAACCAAAGACCCTTTTTTAAAACACAGTCCTGCCTTTATACTTTTTTTTTTTTTTTAAAGATTTTATTTATTTGACAGAGAGAAACACAGCCAGAGAGGGAACACAAGCAGGGGGAGTGAGAGAGAGGGAGAAGCAGGCTTCCTGCCGAGCAGGGAGCCTGATGTGGGACTCGATCCCGGATCTCCGGGATCATGACCTGAGCCGAAGGCAGTTGCTTAACCAACTGAGCCACCCAGGCGTCCAGTCCTGCCTTTTCTTAAATACAGTCTTTATGAAATAAACCACTTTGCTGTTTACATCTTTATTCCACGCCCTAAAATATAGCAGACTCTTCTCTCAGGAATTTTTAAGGGTAATAATAATACTCCTTTTAATACAGGAAAAAGACAGTCTCCTCCTTCATTTTTGTGGCTGTTTTCTATAAAACCTTGGGATTTTCATCAAGAGAATACATAATGCAGACAGGTATGACCTTCCCAAGAACACTCAGGCCTCGGGAATCATTCAGAGCCGCTAGGGGGGAAAGTCACAGACCTGCAGGGGCTCACAAGTGAAAGAAAACTGGAAATCCCAGGCTCCCAACGTCTGCTTTCTGAACAGCAGGCAAGAGGCAAGCCAGTTGTTGCTGGGCTCCTTCCAGCAGAAAGGAATTCTACCTTCAAAGCAGCTGCCTTGCCTGGCACAGCTGACCAGGGACCCTCCTCCTGGTCACAAACAGGAGCGTCTCCAGTGTCCCACATTCACCCTCCGACTCTGTCCCCCCACCACACACAAATGCACCCACACACACACGAAATACAATCTCTCTTCCACTGGCCTACGACTTGAAAGAACTACACCTACTAAAATTAAATGTGTAGGCTACGTTTTGGGGGAGGTTTGTTTGTTTGTTTTTTAATAAGGAGGGACAGACAGAGGGAAGGGAAAAAAAAAAAAAACAGAAAGAAAGAGGCAAAACGAACAGACCCACCCATGAGCCAATCAACAATTTGGGACAGCCCAGAGAATACTCCCAACATCTAAAGAAGCATCTTCAGGGCCTCTGGTGAATTCTAGAAGCGAAGACAACAGCACACACACATCCTGGGTGGAAAGCTACACAAATGTTAACTCTTGGCGGGGGGGGGTAGAGGTGGGCAGGGATCAGGAAGCCCCAGCACTTACGGGAGCACGGCAATGGCCGCAGAGCTGGAAGGCATGCCACTGTTCTTCCCGGCGAGGCTCTGGCAGAGCTGATGAACAGCGCCCTTGGCCATGCCGTAGCCGATCATCCCTGGGGAAGGGGGAGAAAACAGTTCAGTACCAGTGGCCGCCATGATGTGTCCAGAGACCACCATGCCAGTCTGAGGGGAAGAGAAGGATGGAATGGACACTTGTGCAGAGAAAGGGAAAGGAACATAATATTCAAGTGCACCTGTTGTTCACCCCGCAGTTCTCAGTTATCATAAAACCTATGAGGTCGATCTTACCGACCTTATTTTTACTGAACACACCGAGGCGCCGTGTGCGTAACACACCCCGGCTCGCACCCAGACCTGCACCGAGATTACAGGCCAGGCAAGAACGGCATCTAAACCCTCAGATCGATACATGCTCACGGGCAAGATGGAGCAGTCACCCGGAGTGCAGGCTGCCCAAGCTCAAATCCCAGCTCTTCCACTCACCACTAAAGAAATCACAGGCAAGTTTTCAAGACCTTTCTAATCTTCTTACCCCACCTGGAAAATGGGAGGAAAGTACTTAACTGTAGGTTCAGCCCAGGACAGGCGCTCAATAAATGCTTTCCGTCAAATCAATAGAAGTAACATTCCCCATTCGCTGTTGATAAGGTATAGCAGTTGAATCATTTTCACGTAAGGATGCACACCACCCATTAATCTTCCTTTCCTCCCAGCAGGCACTGAATGTTTGCTGACTGAAGGCGTGCCTTTTACTAGGACAGGTTTCCACCTGTCTCACGGACAGGTGGCAAGAACCCGGTCTCTCTCCCCCACGGGGCCCAGCTGCAGATTCTCACTAACCAACAACACACAAGCAAGTAAATGCCTCTTCTTCAAAAAACCACTATGTCTTCTGGAGACGAGCAGCCTCCTTAGAAAACCCTAGCACACATGCTGTTCAAGTTGTTAACAGAGGAGAAGGCACCAAAGATCCAGGGGAGGTGGGGACCACAGCCCAGCTAAGGAACCAATCACTAAACTCTCCAACAGCAACTCTGAATTGCAAAAGAGGGTCAAGGTCTCAAAGCACTATGTAGAAGCACAAGGAGATTTCACCATCTCTGGCTTCTCTGTCTCATCGGGGGAAGGAAGCCAACAGTGATACAAAGATCTAGCACACTCCGCAGGATTAAAATTAACCAGCGCACGACTCTCATACATGCAGCCCCAGGCCCCAGACATCCAGAGCCCCCTCCTCATTCCATTCAATAGCATCATGAAGAAACAAGCAACGAGCAACAAGCTACCAGGGACCATAATGACTTAATGCCACAGGATGCTACGCAAGGTGGGTAAGGGGATGATCACAGGATGCATTCATCGGAAAGATAAATACTCGCCTCCCAATTATTAAAATGATCCTTGTAGTCCCTAAAGACTGATTTCTTTTTTTTTTTTAAAGATTTTATTTAGTTATTTGACAGAGAGAGAGATCACAAGTAGGCAGAGAGAGGGGAAGAAACAGGCTCCCTACGGAGCAGAGAGCCTGATATGGGCCTTGATCCCAGGACCCTGAGATCATAACCTGAAGGCAGAGGCTTTAACCCACTGAGCCACCCAGGCGCCCTAAAGACTGATTTCTAAACACAGCAGACCCTAGGCGGTAAACAAGTGATCACCTTCCTTCTGATCATTTATCCACCAGGAGATGGTCTACAAATACAAGCCCAGACACCGGAGGTAGGGGTTTTTGAGTCCTTTTCCAAGAGAAAACTTTCCAGTTTTAAACAACCTTTCCTGTGCTTGAAGGACCACTAAGCCCATTTGTTATTCACTTCTGGATTATACATAGATTTACCCAGATTACTCTGGGATCTGAATCAAAGTTTAAAGACTTCAGGACTCGAATAAATTTAACAACGTCTAACTAAGAACTTAAAGATGAACAAGCTTATTAATATATGAAGCAGAAATAGCTGGGCTTTTAAAGTCGGTCTGGAATAAATAATAATAAAAGTTCACACTGATTACTGACTCTGTAATTTAATCTTTCTAGCCCATTTACACCCATTAAGATTTTTATAAGTCTCAACCACCATACAGAGGAGGTACTATTATTTATCCCCATTTTCCAGATGACAAAACTGAGGCTCAGAGCAGTTAAATAACTTGCCAAATAGCACACAGTTAAGTGGCCAAAACACAACAGAAAACCAGTCAGTGTGGTTCCAGAACACTGCAGTCTTAACCAGTATCCGAAACTATAGATAAAAAAGATATTTAAAAGCCAAAATAAAGGAAGAAACTGTTCTGTCCTTTAGAAAAATCAGCCTTTTGGTCGTAGGGTTTTCTTTTTTAAATGTCAAGCTACTTACTCATTTCTCTACTCATTTTCTAGTGCCTCTGTTCTATGTCACCTTTAATAAAAATCAGATCTCACCAAACTAACATCTAACATTTACACAGCTGTAATTACTGCAAGAGCCACGGATGTGTAAGATCATATGCTTTGAGACATCTAACAGGAAAACGAGTAGTGAGCAATTGTTAATTTTGAGAGCCTCACACTTCAGTGACTTACATTCAAACTGAAAAAGGTGCTCAAGGTCTCTACCGTTTACTAAAAAGCCCCCTCCCCAACAAGAACCTCCCTTCCGCTTTTTTAAGAGAAGAGCTTACTTAAGTAAGGGAGGTAGACACCTTCTGCGTCCCTGTGCCATTCCCCCGACCCCACTTAAATTTCATCAGCCTTATCCCAAAGGGAGGGTTATGGGTTGAACTGGACCCCAAAATTCATGTTAGAACCCTAACCTGTATACGGAGACAAGGTCTTCAAAGGGTCATGGAGTTAAAATGAGGTCTCTGGACCCTAAAGCGATCTGACTGGAGTCCTTTACAAGAGGGGATCAGGACCCAGACACACAAAGGGAAGACCACGAGAGGACACAGAGCAGGCCCTATCTGCAAGCTACAGAGAGAGGCCTCGGGAGACACCTAACACGCCAGCACTCCTGTCCCAGGCTTTCCAGCCCCTGGAACCGTGAGAAAGTAAGTTTCTGTGCTTAAGCCGCTGAGGCCACCGTCCGTTGTCACGGCAGCCCCTGGAAACACAGAGGGAGTAAAAATGCCAAGGAAAAGCCGCATCTGTGTGATGCATGAGAACAAATACACCATTTAGAAATGATCAGGATTTTGGTTCAAAGTAAATTTGCAGCTCACTGATGACATCATGACCAGCCACTTAGCCGAAGTTCTAGTCCGCTTCCCTGTAAACGAGAAAAGGTTCTAGCCCTCCACCTCAGGACTCAGTGAGAATATATAAGTAAGAGCGCTCAGCCCGCGCTGGGCACTGGACACTCGTCGTGCCTCTGATACATCACAACTGCACTTCCGGGAGGCGTCACCGTCACTTACAATGAAAGAAACTATAGCAGAATTTGGTCAAAGACATCAAAAAATCTGTTCAAAGCCCCTTGGCTCCAGTGAAGAATCCAAAGCTAGCTTCCCTTACTCTACAACCCCCATTTCCAGAGGCTGAGCTGCTTCCCAGGGACCCAAGGACACCTTGAGATGACAATAAAACTTGTTTATTAAGTGATCAATATCTAGCTCCGCACCACGCCTTCCCTGGGCAGATCCCAGATAATGGAAGCAGGTGGGAGTGCCAGATGACAGGACTCTGTCCCCACCACCAACATGAAGACAATGCACACAGAAGGGTCTGGAGTCCTCCCCCTAAAAAGATCCAGGCTTCAAAGAAGGAAACTCCCCCAAGCTGTAAAGAGCTCCTGAGTCCCTGACCCCGGGGATGTGCCCAGCAGCGTTGGAGGCAGGGGCGAGCGCTCCCATTTCACAGACCGGGAAATGAAGGCTCACCCGGAGTCCCGTCCAGAGCGGCCTTGGCACCGGCCAAGGTCAGAAGGCCTCCTTCCTTGAGGTGCTTGGTGGCCAGGTGGCTGGAGATGGTCGACGTCCACATGCTTTGCTTCCACATCAGGTCACAGTTTTTAAAGAGAGCTGAGCAGGGAAAGAAAAACATGTGAGCTCAGCATTCGCAGGAAGACACTGGAAGATGAGTGCCACTCCTGACGTCCAATGCAGCAGCCCGGACAGTCACACGTGCCCTCCAGTGACCGGTGACAAAGTCCAGTCCAAACAGCACAGGGCCCGGGGTCAGGCAGACTTGGGTTCGAATCCAAACCACCAAATTACCCGAGTCTCAGCTTCCTCGCCTATTAAATACACCGGACCGGCTCTGACTCAAAAATTGTCCTACTTCACGAAGGGCATGAGACTCGGAATAAGACCCCGATGTCTAAGTCAGGTTTTACCTGGGATAAAAATCTGAGGGACTAGTACTGTATGGACATAAAGAGAGATTTTATAGAGCTACATTTTTTACGGCTGAAAATATAACACCAGCTTTATAGACTCCTTAAAAGAAAGCTGATACAGGGGCACCTGCATAGCTCAGTGGTTAAGCCTCTGCCTTCAGCTCAGGTCATGATCCTGGAGTCCAGGGATCAAGTCCCACATCGGGCTCCCAGCTCCGCAGGGAGTCTGCTTCTCCTTCTGACTTTCTCCCCTCTCATGCTCTCTCTTACTCACTCTCTCTCAATAAATAAATAAAATCTTTAAAAAAATTTTTCAGTATCAACCATAAAAATTTCGTAAAAATTTCATTGTTTCCACACGTTCATATTTTCCACTAAAATATACATACATACTAAATTTACCTCCTACACTTACACATAACTGAGGGCACAGGGCATTCAAAGAACTGTTCTTTCCACTTCTCTGTGTGCCTGAAAATTTTCATAGTAAGTTGAAAAACATACTCAGCTTTATTTTTTTTAAGTAACCATTTTTTTTAAGATTTTATTTATTTATTTGTCAGAGACAAAGATCACAAATAGAGCGGTAGGCAGAGAGGCAGGCAGAGAAAGAGGGGCAAGCAGGCTCCCTGCTAAGCAGAGAACCCCATGTGGGCCTCAATTCCAGGACCTGAGATCATGACCTGAGCTGAAGGCAGAGGCCCAACCCTCTGAGCCACCCAGGCGCCCTTAAGTAACCATTTTTTATGTTTGAGAGAGAAAGTGAGGAACATAGCACCCGTGGAGGGGGAGGGGCAGGGAAAGGGAGGAGCAGACTCTCCACTGAGCAGGGACCCGGAGATCATGACCTGAGCCTAAGGTAGGCAGGCAGGCGCCCAATGATGGAGCCACCCAGGCACCCTATACTCAACTTTAACACACGCTCAGTTTTGAGTCCTTCTGACTTTCAGAAGGATCTCTCCATTTCTCACATATCCCCCAGTTCCCAAGAAGAGGCCCTGAAAGATTAGGGTGGAAACAATGCTGATTTCATTCTGTTTCTATTCTAATCTTCAAACTCAACGTCCCTCTCCCCTAGCCCCCTTTTATGGGACACTCATCTGTCACATTGGAGGTTAATCCCTACCTCACAGAGCTACTGCAAAGCTTCTAGGAGAAATATAGAAAACACCTGGCCAGGTATACAGCATGGACCCAATCCCCACCAACTGGACAAAGAGCACAGGGGAATGAATGATTAACGCAGAAAAGGACTCACACTTGGATTTGGCATTGCCTCCAGCCCAGCCTCCAGCCACACAGAGGATCGCGTCCACCTTCTCCTCACCCAAGAGCTGTGCCACCTCAGCAGTCACCTTAAACAAGAGGGAAGAAAAGGTGCATGAACTGTCAGGTACTCCTGAACAGGCTAACATCTTTAGACACTTCCACTTACTTTTCTTTTTTCTTTTTTTTTTTTTTAAAGATTTTATTTATTTGACAGAGAGAAACACAGCTAGAAAGGGAACACAAGCAGGGGGAGTGAGAGAGGGAGAAGCAGGCTTCCTGCCGAGCAGGGAGCCCGATGTGGGGCTCGATCCCGGGTCTCCAGGATCATGACCTGAGCTGAAGGCAGTCGCTGAACAACTGAGCCACCCAGGCGCCCCACGTACTTTTCACTTCATTTTGAAGTCAGTTAACAGCACCTGGCAATGAACACTTTGAAAAATCAGATGCAGGACCAATCTACAATAAGCATTTGGGATAAGGAAGCCCAACCACACTCGATGTGATTTTTATAAAGCAATCTAGAATCTTCTTTGGAACATCCTGAAGGGCTGGGACCTAAGCATGTGTCGAATAAGACAATTAGTAAAGAAAAGTTAGAAGGCGGCTTTTAAAAATTTTAAAAACCTAGGGGCGCCTGGATGGCTCAGCTGGTTAAGCGACTGCTTTCGGCTCAGGTCATGATCCTGGAGATCCAGGATCGAGCCCCACATCGGGCTTCCTGCTTTGGCTGGAAGCCTGCTTCTCCCTCTCTCAGTCCCTCTGCTTGTGTTCCCTCTCTCGCTGTGTTTCTCTCTGTCAAATAAATAAATGAAATCTTTAAAAAAAAAAACTTAAAAAAAAATTTTTTTTTTTTTTATTGTTACTAAAAATTTTTTTTTCCAGTGTTTCAAGATTCATTCCCCATTCCCCACACCCAGTGCTCCATGCTTTAGGTGTCCCCAGTACCCACCACCAGGCTCTCCCATCCCTCCACCCCCCTCCCTCCAAGTCCCTCAGTTTGTTTCTGTGTTCAAAGTCTCTGTTGTTTTGTTTCCCTCCCTAGATTACCCTAGTTCCCATTTGCT